>JAYKKM010000107.1:537500-690000 GCA_035772405.1 Chrysogorgia sp. JL179-B06 | reverse complement strand
TGGGGGTACGGGACCACCACTTTTTTTTTATACGACGGCTCAAGACTGACCCAGCGTTCCGTCAAGCCCAGCTGACTACAATAGTGTCGCTTCACATGCCCAACATCGGGGATCGACTCAAGACGACAAAATCGACCGTAGAAGCCCAACCAAATCGCAGAATTTCAGCCATGTCGTTTCATACACTCCCTCGACTTAGTATCACGGCAAGTGAGTGCGTCTGATGTGTCGCAATACTAGGTCCACAGCTAACTGTTGGGTCAGTCTTGAGCCGTGTATAAAAAAAAGTGGTGGTCCCGTACCCCCATGTCCTATACTACTTTTGTGCGAGTCGATACGCTAGACCGCGACCCTTAGTAGCCTGAGTGCACGACGAGTTGTGTGTCACGTTTCACGACGTTTCACAATCGACTTAGTGTCACGCCAGACGCAGCTGATGTCGTTGAGATATTGATGACTGCAAATTTCACACACGAAAAAAAAACACTAAACCGTGAGTCTAGTGGCAATGTTAAATAAATTTCACACGTGAGACGTCAATTCATATGTCTGCAAATTAGTCCGTTGTCGAGCTCTCAACATCATCTGTTGTGTCTTTTTTGAAGTGATAGTCACACATATGTTTCGACGTTGTGATTCCACCCGACAACAAGCCCAATAAAGGTATGTACGGCGTCACAGTCGCGATTATGCCTTCGACGTCTTTTTTCAACAACAAGTCTTTTTTGTAGCTCATCGTTTAGTTCGTCAGGGTTTTCAATAGCGTTCAACCCACCTAATAAGTTTGAGAACTTGCTGATGAACAAGTCACTCAAAAAAGCGTTTGCTATTTCCATTCTTTTCAACTCGTATTGATGCCATATCTTATTGACAACCTTTGCGGACGCTTTTTTAACGTACGCTTCAGATTGGCTGATCATGCCGTCGCCAGACAGTCTTATTAGTTCAGCTCTCCTTGCGTCAATGTCATCAATATTGTCGTTTGTTGTTTCACCACCACCAACGACTTGAGGGTCCTCAACTAATTCTTCAATCGTAGGGTTTTCTCCACTTTTATGTTTAGGCATCACATTACTTTATACCCATGTTTTTTTGCGGAATACAATTTTATGATCGTATGGGTGTCTCAACAAGATCTCAAGTCTTGCGTACTTATGATTCTTTAATGCGCTTATACAATTGTAGACGCTTCTAATTCTTTGTCAATGTGTCCAATGTAGTCATCCATAATGACTTTCATGTCGCTCTTACTCGGACAATAGAAACAGACGAGCTTGCTGATGTTTTCTCTGTATGGTTTAGCGATGGAAGTCAGTTGTTGTGTGGCAACAATGGTGGACAATCCAAAATGTCGCGCACTAAAAGCCAAGTTGACTAACTGACTAGATCTGTTCTTAACGTCTTGAGAACTTGCACAATCGTCCAACACAATCAAGGTGTTAGTACCTATAAAAGCTTCAGTCACATACTTGAGAACAGCGTCAACATTGTCTTGCACACAGTCTATGGCTAACACATCAGGGTCGTGTATTTCCAATCTAGGTACGCTTTGTTCCACTTGAAAGTAGGACAAATCAACACAATGTAGTCAAATTTACCGCGATACTCGGATTCCAATGTGTTGAGCAAAAAGTGTTTCTTACCACAAGCTGTCATCCCAACAATTAACATATTAAACGGAGTCTCCATTTAATTACACTGATTTAATACTGGATTGATTGTAGGCCATTGTTCATGAAGTAGGTTGATTGTAGGCCATTGTCCATCACTCATCACAAACACCCTACACATAACGTTCACAGTCGTCGGTTTCTTAGTGATTTCAAGAAGCACGCCAGATTGTGTGTTCACAATTTTGTTACCAGTAGCGACGTTTTTATTTATTTATTTAACTTTGCCAAATAATAATTACAGTACACAAAAAGACTAGGTAATAATAATTACATATAAATACATGGTGGCAGGGTGACCACAACAGCTTACGCCAATTACTGTGCACCCGAATACTAATAAAAGTTACATAGAATATAAAATCAGCAACAACAAGTTGGAAGACAGTTAAGTGGTTTTCTTGTGGTTGTCTTGAACGCTCCTCAAGTCTATGACCAAAACAAAGCAGTCCTTGTAGAACTTCTGTATAGTTATGAACTGAGCGTGTTCTTCACCTAATCCAAACAGTCGTTTCGCTTCTGCGTAGAACTTCGATTTTGGAATGCCTTGTGAGTACACACTATTTGGTACACCCTCAATTGTGACTCTAACACTCTCAATGTTTGGAAACAACAACTCCTCACTATCTGTTCACACCTTCTTCGTGAATAACAACACAATTGCCTTCATGCTTTTTCTCGGTAGATTAACGTTCTCATTCACATGCAATGGTTGTGCCTTTGTCCCATTCAGTGGTCTTCATCAGCGCGATGTGCTCCTATGACAAACTCCGTCCACTTGCGTACAATGACGTTATTTCATCAGAGAGTTCCTGATTATCAATCGTTTCGTACTCAAGCTCGAGGTTCTCCAAGGTGTACCCACCTACGCTTCCATTAGATTGTGCCACCATAATGTCTGAGGCCTTTGGAAGGGTGATCACATATTGCAAGTTGTTGTTCATACTAAAAGGAGCGTACAATCCATGGTCATCCATGATCTTACCAAGCTTTATCCGCTGTTTCGTTCCAATCACGCTAAACATCAACGCATCACTAACCTTAACGACGTCTCCACTCGTCGCGCCACCGTCGTCCTTAGAAATTAACTTTCTCAAGTTCTCAGAACCAACACCATAGTCAATCATTTGGTTTCGCATGTCGATGCTTTCCCAAAGGTCGCGATAAACACCAATGTAACTCTCTCCAGTGTTGTCATACACAGTTTCCCCAGCTAGTCTCACAACAATCCTCTCGCAAAATAGCTTACTCACATTGTTCAAGAACCAACTCTTGTCGTTTGCATTCTTGAAGTCGAACACCAAACCCAACGATCCAGGCACCAAACAGCTACTAACCTTGAGCTTTGGTACGTCAATGTAAAGTTCCTCACCAGGGCTAACCTTATTAGGGTTCAACGTGATGACGTGCTGCGTTCTCGTCCCTTTTATAGAACCCATGGTTGCTCGTCTAAAACCAGGGCTCAATTCTGCTGCTGTGAAGTTCATATACTTTACACACATTTTGTTACTACCGTTTTAGCTTATAATAGTCATACACAAACCACGCGAATATCACCGCGAGTACCCACAAGTTCTGAGCCAACCACACAAGACCCTTCGCACCTAATGTCAATAATGAAATTGTATAAACTTCTGAGCTGAAAATCACCGCTCAGAACGCAGGAAATGCCATTTGCAGGAATCTAGATTTCAATTTTTTTCGGGGGAGCTATACCTCACGCCTACGTCGCTCGGATTAATAGTTATCATGACTAGCTTCGCCACTGACAGGTACAACGAAATTTTTGCTTTGGTCGGCCCCCCCAAGTTTACAAAGCTTTCTACGCCCCTGATGTCAATGCATTGTAAACTAAGTTAGCCAATCCAACAGCCCATGGACCCATTTTCATTATCGCGTTCTTAACAGCCTGTGCGAATGACCTCGTGGCCACAGCGCCCTTAAAAACGGCGGACCTCCCAGCGATAATAATAGTTGTTATAATTCCAGCCACTGAAATTGCTACAGCGCTCAACCCAACCACATTTTCTTTGGCCCACTACTTGAGCTTCTGTAGCCTATCAATGTCGATCTCTTGTTGCTCTCTAACTTCTTCTATTTGTCGTTGCTCAATAGTCATGTCTCTATAGCCTGTCTAAGTCCAATCACTCTTTCAGCTAGATTGACGAACTCTTCGTTCTCCGCGATCGTAAGGTCTTCTCTATCAAGTTCTGCTATTCTTTTGTTCGTTTCATTTATCACGTCTTGATAGTGGTCTGCTTCTATTTGCAGTGCACCAGTGTTACCTATTCTTGACTCACGCAACGCATTCTCACTTGGGTTGAGCGTACCATTCAATTCACGGTTCTCGTTTGCTGTTAGTTCAGGTATGTTGACTTATTCCGTATGTGTGGTGTCTAACAATGGTTGACTCCTTACGACGTCTTCACGGTCTCTTGCATTGTCTATGATTTTCTGCACTAACTCTTTGAAGTTGCGCAACCTTGGCGTCGTTGTACCTTAGAACAGCACCTTCATCACGTTTGAGAACTATTTGCTCTTTACCATATTCGTTCTTATTGAGCTTATAGGTTTGAATAACACATTGTTTCCCTTACTCATTGATACTCTAAGTCGCAGTGCCAACACGTCGGGGTCACGTTCGTTATACTTGAATCGCGTTCCAATGTCGTTGCTAATGAACTTTTCTATGCTTGACAAAGGTCGATTATCAGGGTTCAATGGCAAGTCGTTGACAACAACCGCTGGGACTTCTGTGTTAGTTCCCCTTATTGTCACCATCGTTAGTGTCGACAAACGACGTCTCTCTTTATTGAGGTTCTCTTCTTTCCTGTTCGTCCTGCAATTTATTCATTCCCTCATACAATTTGTCAACCTCGACGCGCTCAACGCGTGGCATGTCGCCGTCGACGTACTTGTCGCTAAGTAAATTATAGTCTTGAGTGGCTTTTTCGAGTTCGTCATTTATTTGATCATCAGTGTATCTATCAAGTCTATCGAGGTTTTCCATCTCATAGTCATCAAAACCTTCCCAACCTTCAGCCATATTACATTAACTCACATTTTGAATATCGCTTTCTGGTATCCATGAATTATGTTTTCTGTCGTAACCCAACCATTTGACCAACACCATCTTCTTTCCCTTCACTTTCTTTCTTTTCAACACTTTTTCAACTCTGTACACATCATCAGGTTTCTTATTGACCAGCGATAGTTCCTGCTCATAAAATTTCCCAATGATCTGTTCACCGGTGTGGTCCTCAATTTCATACACATTAGGGTCACCACGAATAACCTTTGTCACTTTAAACAGCTCTTCAGTGAAGTTAGCTTCATACCCTTTGTGAATATACTTTTGTACTTACTAATTCTCACCAACTCACCAACCTTGAACTTCGGCAATGGGTTGTCTGCAAATTGATGACCAAACAAAGTGGTCCACACTTCACTCTCATTTGACTTATTGACTTCCTTTGGCTCGATTCACATTGCCTCGATTCACATTGCTATTGTAATTGTCCACGAACTGGTCAAGAGCGTCAATCCATTTGTATGTTCCACGTGCGTAAAAATACTTCCACATAATGCTCTTAAGACTTCTATTAAAACGTTCCACAACAGCAGCCTTTTTATCGCTATTAGTACTGAAGTACTCAACGCCACGTTCTTTCAACAAACTTCTCACCCCAACGTTGTAGAATTCAAGTCCATCGTCAAATTGAGCCAACTTAGGGTGTGTTCCAAATCGGTCTTTAAAGTCGTTCAACAACTTTTTAACAGCCTAATAGTCATGTTAGCAGTGTCTTTTCTGTAAACCGCAACACTAAAAGCGTATCTACTCAACACTTCGATGCCTGTTAATATCCAATAATACCCTTTGTTCTGTTTTGAATACTTACTCATGTCAACTAAGTCCATTTGAAGTTCTTCACCAAGTTAATCAACAAAGGTCGCACGGAACTTATGTCTTCTCACAATGGGTTTGTACCTTGTGTAAGTATCCTGCGTCGTCAACCATTCTTTCACTGTTTTTCTAGTTACTTTCAACCCATTTCCCAACGCATGTTGATACAACTTTTCTACACTACTGAACCCCGTCCTAGGATTATAATAGATGTCTCTCAACCCTTGCTCTGTTTCCACACCAAGTTCCATATAATTCACACAATATACAATTCCAATAGCACCGCGCCAATTTTAGCGTCGCCGTTATTTGGTTTGACACGAAACGTCACACTATGGTAAACACCCTTTTTGACACTCACCTTGGATTCGATGTCCACATGACGTTGCACTAACCCCTTCAAAGACTGTTCGGTGGGTATTGATAATGTTGTGACCACGTTGCTACGCTTACCGTCGATGCCTACATTACTTTCCGTCTCGACAATGTCACACGAAACCTCTACATACCTCAAACCTCTGTCCATGTCAACCTTGTTTGGACTAGTGTGCCATTGACCTCCTAGGAGCAACGTGTCTTCTGCAAAGCCAAGAAGAGGCCCAACCTTCAGCAACCGAAACGGGACTACAGTCTTTATTCTACACCCACCCGATGGGAGTTTCTCTATCACCCGGTCTGACATCAGAAACCTGGAGCTTCATGTACTCAACCAATGCGTTGATAGTCATAGTGTCCCTGAGGCACTGAGAACCGCAAGAGATTACCTAGGGAAAAGTAAATTGTGTCTGCCAATACGTTGTTATAGTCCCAAAACACAGTGGCTGTCTTGACCATAATGCGTGGATTATCGTGTGTGATCATTATACTGTCGTCAAAGGACACAACTTTTTCCATACCTTCAATGAACACTGTCAGCTTTCGCATGGTGATATAACACATGGTACGTCTTGCTCACAACACAACATACAAGTCCAATAATATGTCACCAACATTGACACTGTTGTCGTCTTGGTCTGTTATGTCAAACTTTAATTGGTTGATGACGCCTTTATTTATTGAGACCCTCGACTCAATGTCAAAGAATTGTTGAACAGAGCTCTTCAGTGGTTGACTCGAGGTCAATGGCAACACAACGATGACGTCACTCTTGTTGCCATTGACTATATTATCAGGTCTCTTCACAATGTTGCATCTCACTCGCACATACCGCAGTCCTTTGTTAATGTCCACAACGTTAGGGCTGGTCGTGATCGAGGTTATCGTTGTGTTATCGTTAAATCCTAAGAGTTCCCCAAATTTGAGCAACTTTAGTTGTTGGTCAGTTTTTATCGTGCAACCTGAGTTATGTTTGTTGGCTACTAACTCGATGTGGCCCCTAGTTCTTTCAATTCGTCAGCAATCATTTTAAAAGTGTGATACCCAGGTCCAAAAACGTGTTTGTTGCTGTTGTAGCTCACTTTGTCATTGACACCAGCTTCCACATTAACGTAGTCCCAAAAGATGGTCGCTTTTTTCACCAACAAGTGAGGGTCTGAGTCGAACGTCAAGAGAGCTTCTGGTAGATCCACAGTTTTCGTCGCACCTTTAATGAATACCACGATTCTGACCATATAATGTAGCGTGTGTTATAGATGCTGACGAAAAGAAAACAAGGTGAGCTAATTCTTCTTAGTGAATTTCCAAATGCGCAATTAAATAAGTTTGAGTTTGGATACAACCTCGCAAACGACAATAAAACAGTCAAGACCGTCGACATTTACTTCAAGTCAGGCCCAAAGTACTCTGACATGATAAATATAAAGTCACCAAAGTTCACGAGTAACAAAGAATACACAAAATTCCTTAACAAAGAACGTGACTCCATACCAAGATTCCCAAAGATATGGCAAGGCAATGGGACTATCCAACCACTACCAAAAGGTCACAAGAACCACTGGGGGCTTTGGGATGGCTAACCTACAGAAAACGTGTTGAACTATCCAGTGAACAACTTTAAGGTCTTTGTTAATCAAGAGAGCTACTTCATGTCGAAGTTGCCAGTCTTGCAAATCACTACATCAAACACAAAATCAACGTGGGACGACAATGAGTCTTACTACCGTGTTGTGTTTGCGATGTATTGTGCAAGTTTCTGCTGTGGTGTCTCATTACAACATTTGTCAGTGTCACAAGAAGTTCACCCTGTGGTCACAAGTGTGATGAGATTTCAAGTGTACTTCCCAATTAGAAGACTTCTCAGAAGAATGGAAGGTGGTGAGACCATGAGCTCAATAAGTAGAGAGTTCAACGCTGCAGGGCTCTTGTACGGCAAGATTTCCAAGATCCCCAGAAAACATCACTACCAAGGTAAAGTCCCGAGTAACGGCACAACAGGTGAAATTAGAGTCTATAGGCTCAACGACGTTAAGAACGACTACAAACGATACATTAGTCTCACGTCAGATGGTCTCACCAACATTGGACTGAAATATCTAAATCAAAGTGTAGAGGCCTTCGTTTAATCCATACTTGGTGCGCAAGCGAGAACGCGTGTGTCAGTCGTTGGTCCTACCGCGGGTAGTTTAGAAACCCAACAAGAGTTCCGCAAGTTGTTCGCTGACAGCGTGACCAACTATGACATATCGACGTGGATTCGTAACATGAATAAATCGATTAGAGACACCAACGTTGTCCAAAATCTCGCGTTATCACCGTCCACATGGTTAATGCCAAGTAACATGGTGATCCTCAAGAGTAAAATTGCTGACTATAACAATTTATTAACCAATTCAAGATGATCACTGAGTTTGAGCTGCATACGAAAGTCGTTGACTATATCAGGAGGTGGTACCCAGAAGCTATTTTGATAGCTGCTTGTGGTGAAAATCAAGATACCTCTTCGAAAAGAATAACTCATGGAAAAAAGGTTATCAGCGTGGAACACCTGATTTGATCATTGTCAACGCACAGAAAAGAAAGGTACAATGGACTTGCGATCGAGTTCAAGAACCCAGATGGTACGGGTAAAACGTCTGAAGACCAAAAGAAACTGATGGTCGGGTTCAAACTGGCTGGGTATCTAACGTTGTTGTGTGAATCATATGATGAAGCTATTAATGTAATAACAAAATATTTCTTTGACATCAGGTTTCAATGTCCCTGGTGTGTTCGTAAATTTAAAAGCAATGCAACGTTAAACAACCACGCGAAGTGGATACACCGTTGTAAAGTGTGTTAATTGTCAGGGTGATGACGTCTACACACTGCTTTCTATTGTTCAGCACCACGAACAAATGATGGCCCTGGATTGTATCTCCAATTGAATGGTGCTTCAACAGTTGTTCCGTCAGAGTCACGACAAACGGCGCAATACGCTTTTAGAAAGGTGATGTCGTCTGCCATTGGGAACAATGTATCGAGTTCACCAAGTCTTTTCAAGTGCTCTGTTGTCATGAGACCACAAATAATGACGTGAATGCCAGCTTTGACAAAGTGACGAATAACTGATAAGTCAGGGTACCAATGACCTTCGTCAATGCCAACAATGTCATAGCCAGTTAGTTCATCACAACTCGGCAGGTCGGTGATTAGTTTTGCAGGTAAACGGTCTGATCCAACAACAATGGTTTGACGGTATGTGGAAAATATGTGGTCAGCTCGTCTGATGTCACCCACATTGTTCATGTAAAGAACTTTGAGTCCCGATTTGCTTAACGTTATTTGTCTGCAGAGAACCTCTGTTGTCTTGCCTGCAAACATAGGACCAATGATGATTTCTAGTTTACCAATTTTTTCTTGGGTCAAGGTACTATACACTGAGAAATATTTTTTTACTGGCGCGTTGGCAACCATTACTAAAGGTTGAAAAAACCCTTTTTTGGGGCGCGTCTTGTTGGGAACTGTGAGATACCTGTGAGTCTGACTGTGAGATACCTGTGAGGTCATCTGTGAGTAAGATAATATGTGATGTAGTGTATTAAATGGCTGAAGACTCACAGACGGCTGTTGACACCAACGAAGTTAAAATCACAGCTGGCGTAAAAAGTGTTAAGATAAAGGACCCAAAGCGCGTTGCTGCAGGGAAAAAGTTAGCTGAGATATCGAAAGCTGCGAAAGAAAAGAAAATGCGTGAAATGATAACTCGTGAAGAAGAGCCAACGTAGAGTTATGGCTATGTTATTGGGACACTTGGTGTTGTCGTCGCTGTTGTTTCGTTGTGGTACACGATTCGTAGAGACACGCGAGCACCAACGAGCGTTGTTGCGTTAGACTGTCAGGTCGATAGACCATCGTTAGACACATTTGACTCGTGAATAAAATATATACTAGAGTATAATGGCTGCGATCGATCGAAAAGAGCTTATGAATGAACTGTATGACGTGGTCCTTGTTATGACTGGTGCTGTAGTAGTGAGTATGTTTTCGAAGAAGGCTTTGGGAGAACCGTTGGGGACACCAGAGACACTTAAAGGCACCCTTAAACCCACTGCTGCTGTCGGCGCAGGAACGCTGTTAGTAAAATGGGCACAATCGAAAAAGTGGATACAGACAGATCCATTTAAATCAACGTAAGTTAATGGTAAGTGTTGTGGCTGGAGGGATTTTTAATGCGATGGCCTTCGCTGGTGCTGGCTTTATGTTTTCGAAGCTTAATCACACGGGTTACGAAGCTGAGATTAAAAGACACAACCATGCGTTGGAACAATTAACACGCGCAAAAGAAGCGTGGTATGAAAATGAGGTCGCTAAAAAAGATAAGATCCAGCGTTTGCGATAAATGCTTTCGGACGCTAATGCGGACATTAATGACACAAACCGCGCATTGCAGGAATTGGCCGCCATGACAACTATTCAGCACCATGGTAAACAGTTCACTGACCTCCCAGAGCTTGTGGATTACTATCACCCAAGTGCGGAAATGAAGGAATACCAATTGTTGTTTATTGGTGTGGTAGGTCTTGGCAGTGGACTTGTGGTCCACGTGTTGGTTCGATAAAAAAATGTCTAGTTATTATAAGCGATGGACAAACTTATGAGACAATTAAGTTTTGGCGATACGATAGACGAGATTTCGAACGATGTGGACCTTAATCCCCTCGCCCGGCGCGAAGCGCCGGCCGAAGGCCGAAGGCCTGAGGGCGAGGGTGCTAATATCGACCGGCGTTTAGTCCCTTATCACGCGAGATCCAAGCCGTTCCTAATCTCGGATCCGATTATTTTATTTATATATATATATATATATATATATATATATATATGGTCAACGGCCACCGGGCGAGCGGAATATATATATATCCATGAACCAACTTGGCCTGTTTACGGGGCAGAAAGTAAGGTCAAAAACATAGTGAAAACACCAGCAAACAACGCGAAATACGTCTTGCTAAGAAAAAACAAACACAGCGATACTATTACGTCAAAAGACCGTGAACAATGGCGACAAGTTTGGTGATGTGACTACAGATAAGCTGCCAGATAAGTGAGTTAAATAATAGCCTATAGGTCTGGATATTTTAATTGGTAGTATATACACAAGCTTTCTCTGCCATTGTTATGCTTATGCTTTCTCTGTCGTTATGCTTTTGCTGGCAAAACTCTGTTTTTAACAGTCCTGAACAACAACGGTCGGTAGCCGAGTGTTTTGCTCACTTCTCGAGTGCCATTATAACTCGATAATCACACAAGAAAAGGTTTTTTATTTCTTTTATAAAATAACACCATTAAATTAACAATAAAGTCATGAAAAATGCAGATTTAACTGTTATTATATGCGTTGTTATGTGCGTTGCTAGGAAGACTTTGTAGCGATTTTAGTGATGAAAATGTACTCAACGTTGCAGTTAAAATATTCTGTTGTGTTAGTACCTTGATTAGTGTTGTATCCAGGTGTTCTTTGAGTTACTTTATTGATTTGAAGCACTTAAAATACGTCGAAACAACAAAATTTACGCGAGGAACACGTTATAGCTTATGCTTTTAATATTGAGTTATAATGACACAGTTTTTGAGCTCAATGAACTAGATATGAATGTGTCAGCTCAGCCACCAAGCAGGTGAAATGCACCTTGATCATCCTGATTATGTTTATGTGGTGATATAATTTACTCTAATACATGCATAAATGTTGTGCTTTTAATTGTTGTATGGGCATTTGTACATTTAGTAGTGTTTCATTGTAAACATGCATTGTACAGGTTTATAGACCTACACATGTTAGGCCTGGCCTCCACTTAGTGTTTCTGTGTAAACACTTTTGTCCTTGGAGTAGAACTGCACATGCAATGCCGGTCGCATATATATTTAAGATTGATTGTTGAAGTGCTTCCTGAAGGACATTATAGTAGATTTTATTACATTTCTTACAAACAATCAAATGTAAAATTAATATAATATGTGCGGTCACTCGAACTAAAATGTTTCAAAATGCATAACAACTTTTTTACTCAAGTTTTTGCTTCAATAGTCAATTAAGGAAAATGTAAGTACTGAGTAACAAATATTAACTAGAGTTTATAATGTCAAAAATGATGCCCTGTGTTATATAGCAAAACATGCTACACACGTTATGTAAGCAGCCTCAAAATGATTTGTCAGTAATGAGATACTGTTGCCGTAACTTTTTATCTTATTATTTACTTTTATTCTCTAATTTTTTGTTATTTTTGCTAATTGAGGTGCTAATGTAAAGCATTGCTGGGCTTATATCTGTGTGGGCTTAATTATATACCTTATATTAAATCAGAAGGTATTTTCTGTTAACAAACAGGGGGCCAATAACTAGGGGTCTTATAAGCCGGATTGTACAGTATTTTATGATTGGGTAGGTTGATGCAGTCTCGCTGTATTAGGGGAAATGTTAGGGATTGAACGTGTGTCAGCTCACTATCGCGACAATGCATTAAGCAGGCAAAGGGCATGTCAACCATTATAATACATAATGTTGCATGCTCTGCTGTTGCATAGGCTATTGGGTTATTTATATTTATCAATAATAATCAGTGTTATGCATGCACCATTGGTCATCCACAACCTATAGGGATGTGGTGAATTATTGCAGATATTTTAACATTTTTGGATATTGTGAGAGTCATTATGAACCATAGCTGACAATAAACAATTGATGCAGCTATAATGTGACAAGTTAATTCTTTCTTAGTGACCGATGGTAGTATTAACACCAGAAGATTTAAAGTGTTTATATATATATATATATATATATATATATATATATATATATATATATATATATATTATATATATATATATATATATATATATATATATATATATATATATACAATGAAAAATTCAGTTTGAAATAAACTCTCCTACTTGAAAGAACAAAATAATTAATTATAAACATTGGCATTTACAACTCTTCCATAATTATAATCTCAGTTAGATATTAAGATTTGTCTGATATGTAAATCAGAGGTGTTAGCCAGATGCGGGGCCGTAGGGCCTGGCAAAATTCCTGCCCTCCACTGGCAAAATAAGTGGGCCCCCTGAGAAAATTTGTACTCTTGGCTCTTCGTTTTCCTCAGTTAGGCTGCCCCCCTAGGTTTTTCCTGGCCGGCCGCCTTGACAGAAAATCCTGGCTATGCCTATGATGTAAATGTCCTCATTTTGACATCATGCTGCATAATGACTTATTGAAGAAGCCTGTAAATAGACCTTATTCAAAAATAGCCGCTGATTTAATATTCTTTTATATACATATAAATTGGCCCTTATGATCTCGTTATCGTGCAAGAAATTCAAAATAATTTTTACTCTAAAACGAGGTCATAAGGGCCAATTTATATGCGTATAAAAGAATATTAAATCAACAGCCATTTTTGAATAAGGTCTATATCTTTGGAATTATGTAACAAAATTATGAAAGTATGTAATCCCATGATACTAAACATACGAAGTTACCTACGTTTTGAGTGCTTTAATTTAATAATCCCAAACATATATATACAGTACATGCTTTTTCAGTAAGTTACTACATATATATACAGTGTGACATCACAGTGAGGATCCGGCCTTTATATATCAAACAAATCTTAATCAGTGCAAGTACTGTATATTGTACCCAAAAATTAAACACAGTTGTTTAGTTATTTAGTTTGATGTCTAATTATGAAACAATGAAATTCAGAACAACACAAGCTTGATAGTTTCTCAGAGATACATGTAGTGTCTACTATAAGTCCATTCGATTGGCAAATGAATGGGTTATTTAAGTAAAAATGACGGCGGGCGAGGGGTTGTTGCGTATACGTATTTCTAGTTTAAATTGAGGAGTATGGGTCATTCGACCTCTATTATTGTGGGGATTGTAAGACTCCCAAAGTGAGAACAAAGTGTGATGGGTACGCGTGCCCGGAGTGTGGTACCATCGACTACCCTTTCGTCCAATGCCATAACGACGCTAAATTGACGCGACCAAAAAGCGTCCACAAGCGGTCTTGGTGGATGGTGCGTCGAGCCAATAAAAGAATACTTTATGAAAGTCGTTAATGTGTTAGACTCGCATAGCTTGATAAAGGGTAAAAACGTCAGCAGATATGGATACTACATCATAAGGTTGTGCCATAGAAGACAATTCAAGACCTTTGGAGTGGTGTCAGACCTCAAGGACGGAAAGACGAAGCAAAAGTTCGACGACAACTTGTTCGGGGTGGTGTACCCAAAGTTGGGATGGTGCGACGACAGCGATTAGTATTACAGCGCGTGGCTTAGAGAAAAAAAATGTAGTGTAAGTATAGAAGCTATGAGTTTCATTCTAAATCCTCTGACGAACAACTTAATTAAGGCTCATGGGAAAACGTACAAAGTGTGATGGGTACGCGTGCCCGGAGTGTGGTACCATCGACTACCCTTTCGTCCAAAGCCATAGCGACGCTAAATTGACGCGACCAAAAAGCGTCCACAAGCGGTCTTGGTGGATGGGGAGGAAGTTACGTAGCATTGTGAAAAACGAGTGCATCGAGCCAATAAAAGAAGACTTTATGAAAGTCGTTAATGTGTTAGACTCGCATGGCTTGATAAAGGGTAAAAACGTCAGCAGATATGGATACTACATCATAAGGTTGTGTCATATGGAAGCTACATACACGTCCATAGTCCGCCCTAAATTAGAGTACGCCAGTGCTGCTTGGAATCCGTATCTAAAAAAAGATGTTTCTACCCTTGATCGAGTGCAGAGAAAGGCGGCACGTTTTTGCTCTAACAATTACCATCCTACAGCTAGTGTCTCCACCATGCTCCATGACCTGGGGTGGAATAGTTTGGAGACAAGAAGATCACAGACAAGACTCACTCTCTTATATAAGATGAGTAGGAACTTAGTTGATATAGACGTAGATACGTATCTTCGGCCCCATAGCGAACGTAGAACTCGAAGTAGCCATAACTATAAATATGTACTTGACAAAGCTACCAACAACGTTTATTTTTATTCCTTTTTTCAAAGAACAATTAGACAGTGGAATATTCTCCCTGCCGATATTGTTAATGCAAATTCTTTAGACTCTTTTAAGCTTAAGTTATGAAATTTTTCGTCTTTAGACTTTTAAAACTTTTAGACTTTTAAAACGTTTAATATGTAGTAATTTTACAGTTGGTGTGATATCCGTATGGAAATTACCGACTTAATTCAATGTAAATAAATGTAAATGTACAATAACCTTGTTAAACGGGGTCTTATCCAGGACAACGCACCGCACGACCCTGAAGTGAACCCGCACGCGAGGTTTGTTGAGGAATGGGAATACCGCGGTCAAAAAATAGAGTGCTTTAAAGTAAAAAGGGTTAGCCACGACGAGGCGATACAATTAAAGCATAGTAGAAAGGTTGTCAAAGACCTTGCGACCCTTAGACTCCGCAGTGTAGTTAAGGTTAGAGAGGCAATCAGGTTGGAAAACAAACACTACAGCCTTGTCTCAGGCGCTAGGACTCTCGCGAGCACGCATCTCAGCGAAGACAGCGCTATTTCAAGACGTGATGACGTCGACTTAGTGTGCAAAAGCAACGCTGAGATGATAACCAACAAGACTCACAGAGCTTGGTGTATACTATAGACGTGACCCCCAGAGTGCAAAAAATGCATTTTTACGTTTGAGTAGATTTTACACATTTTTTGAGTAAACCGCCAGTTTACTCAATATTTTGAGTTTATTTTACACTTCATGTGAGTTAAAAAGTGTTTACTCAATCTCTTGAGCAAAATTAACACTTGGTGTTCAGTAAAATGTTAGTTGAGTAATTACTACTCAAAATGCTGAGTAAACTTTACTCATATGCTCACTTTTGATTTACTCAAGTATTGAGTAAACTTCAATCGTTTAACTTTACTCATTTTTTTGAGTAAACGCGACGTTTTACTCAGGGTTTGAGTAGTTTTCCAATCTACTCAAGCCACGAGTAAACTCATTCAAGTCAACTTACTCAAATTGTTGAGTAAAATGAGACGCATTGAGTACTAAACTACAGTATTTTATATAAACACACTGTATTCATTCACGAGATGACACAGACTATACATTCTAGAGCGTTCACGTAAGACCAAACGGCAGAAAATAACCCGTGGGTAATGATTATATAAGACGCGCAGCTCGTATAAACAGTCAACTCTAACCCCTTGACTATATCAGGGGTCTTCCCTTGACGAGTAAAATCGTCTGGCGTTATAAGCCAGAATAATATCGTCTGGCGTTAGTCAGAGTATAAATATCATCTGGCATTATAAGCCAGAGTAATATCGTCTGGGTTAGCGAGTCAAAGGGTTAATAAACCGCGGATTATTTTCGACACGCTTCAACTCTCTGCTTACTTTATTCGCGACTTACTGAATCAGTGAATTGACCGTTTATACGAGCTGTTCGCAACTTGTAAGGCGCGGCTTATATAATTCTCGGCTTATTTTCTGCCATATACATGTATAAACGGTTCTTATAATTCCGTCGGACGTGCTGCTATTATCTGTCATCACTGTGAAATGCGCGATCTATTTTTAAGCAAAACAATGAAGAGATGACAGTATTGGCAAGGATTGTTGGTTGATAATTCTGTTAACCAATCATTGACCAAGAAATCCAAGCGGTATGATTCAAATATCTGGTTTCAACTTTCAACTATTATTATTATTATTATTATTATGAACTATATTTCAACACGGTACAATTTCACCTGATAAATTAATTATTTACAAGTAATGAAAAAAGGTGATCTTCCAACCGGCCGTGCTTATACTAGTAAAAATATGAATTACGATATTTTCAAAAAAGTTAATTATAACTATAGATAAGAACAAAGGCAAAATGAATATGTTACTTAATGTTAACATGTACGTTTTATGCTAGTTTTAAAATTAGCAATAGTTTCCGAGGACTTTTGTGATAAAGAAAGACAGTTCCAGACTTCCGCCCCTCTGTATGAGAATGCATTTTTCATATTGTTTGTTTTTGGTTTGGGTAATGTCAAATTGGCTCTCGATTGTCTTGTGTTATGGTCGTGTACGTCACTAATATTTATAAACATATCACACAAATAATCAGGAACCATTCTGTTTTTTACCTTGTACATGAAAATTGAAAGTTGTTGCATCCTTCGTTTTTCGAGGTTCGGAATTCCTAGCTTACTTAATATGTCAGCTGATCGTGTCGTATAATTCTCACGTGAGATTATTCGAAACGCCCTGCTCTGTAACTTTTGTAGTTTATCTGCTAATATTTTCCCTAGGCAACCCCATACTTGAGCACAATAATCGAAGTAAGGTTGAATTATGGATTGGTATATTGTTATTAGGGTATTATATTCGATTGTATCTCGAAGTCGTCTGAGTATACCGAGGCCTGAGGTGACCTTTTTTGAAATGTGTTCGACTTGCGCTGACCAGCTTAGAGACTCATCTATCATTAGGCCCAACGATTTTGTCGTTTTAACTCGCTTAATTTCTAAATTACCAATATTGATAACTGGATCAAAAGTTAGTTGGCTAAACCTTTTCTTGGTACCAATTATCATATATTCGGTTTTACTGTTATTTAAAGTTAATTTATTTGCAGACAGCCAATTTGCAACATTGTTTAAATCGCCATTCAATGTTTCTTCAATTACTTTAATATCATCACTTGCTGTTGCAATTTGGGTATCATCTGCAAACATGTCTGGTTTTGCCCTGTTTAGACACTTTGGTAAGTCATTGATGTAAATTAGAAATAACAATGGGCCTAAACCAGAACCTTGCGGTATGCCTGTTTTCATAATTGATGGGCTTGATGTATTACCATTCACACAACAGTACTGGGTCCTATTTGATAGATACGACTCCAGCCAGCGATGCGCTGTTCCTTTTATTCCATAACTTGCTATTTTGTTTAAAAGTATGTTATGGTCGACAGTATCAGATGCTTTTTTTAGGTCCAGAAACACAATCCCATTTAGTTTACCAATATCAATATTTTTGTACCACTCGTTAGTAATATCCAGCAGTGCTGTAACAGTTGAGTGTTGTGATCTAAATCCGTGTTGGCAATTTGTAAGCAGATTAAAGTCATGTAAATAATTATAGATCTGGTTATGAATCAGCTTTTCCGCAATTTTGGCAACTGCTGAAATAACCGATATCGGTCTGTAATTGGTCATTTCATCTTTAGCTTCAGACTTAAATATCGGAGTAATCCTAGCGATTTTCCAATCATTGGGAAATATGCCTGTTATAATGGAATGGTTAAATATGGATGTTAGAAATGGTGCAATAACTGATGCTGAAATTTTTAGAATACGAGATGAGATACCATCAATTCCAGATGCTTTGTTGGGCCCTAAACCATGGAGTAGTTTTAAAACATCACTTTCTAGCAATTCTTGAAAGCTAGGGAGCCCATGAACTGGATGATTTATATCACTAAGAAAACTATCCGGTGAAATACTCGATCGAGGTATTTCATTCGCAAGTTTTTCTCCCAGTTCAATAAAATATGTATTAAAGGCATCTGGAATCAGAGTTTCGTCAATTATTTCACCATTCCTATCCTTCATTTCTGGGATTTTATTATTATTTGACGTTCTATTCATCAATTCGTTAAAGTGCCTATGCAATGAAAAATTCAGTTGTAAAATAACTCTTTTGTTTGAAAGAACTCTTGAAACTATAAAGACGAACCATTTACATCTTTTTCATATCTCACTTCACTCTTGAGATATTAAGATTTGTTTAATATGTAAATGATCATACTTATGACATCACAATGCATAATGACTTATTGAAAACGCTTAATATATCTACGAGGAATCGAGGATTATGTAATGAAGTCACTTGATATGTAGGTGCATGTGCGTGGATGTATCCAGTGACATTAAATATGCAAATCATCAAACGATTACATGTGATAATGGTATAGATATGCAGCATTTTTCAATAAGTCATTATGCATTGTGATGTCATAAATATGATCATTTACATATTAAACAAATCTTGATATCTCAAGAGTGAAGAGAGATATGAAAAAGTTGTAAATGGTCAGTCTTTATAGTTTCAAGAGTTCTTTCAAACAAAAGAGTTATTTTACAACTGAATATTTCATTGCATAGGTACTTTAAGTGTTTTCCATGTTTGTTTTAAATTTCCTAAATTGCTATGTAGTTTGCCTTGATAATACGAACATTTTGTATCTTTAATTTGCCTATTGTATTGGTTTTTAGCCTTTTTAAAGACGGACCAGCTATTAATTGTATTATCTGTTTTAGCTTTTCTGTTTAGGAAATTGATATGGCGTTTTTTTGTAATTAGATCTTTTGTTAGCCAAGGTAGCCGCTTATTGACCACCTTCCGTCTTTTTAGTGGGGCATGGTTGTTCCAGATTTTGAAGAATTTATTCTTCCAAATCTGCCAAGATATATTTGGATCGTATTGATCCAGGTCAAAAGCATTAAAGGAATTTTTCAAGTCTTGCAAGAATATTTGTTCATTGAAATGTTTGTAGTCGCGGTATTCGATTATTTTTGCATTTTCTTTGGAAAATTTAAATTTTCTAATGCCATAAATAAGATAGTGATCACTTATACAAACAGTTGACACTCCTTTCGAAATAATATTGTTAGAATTTGTTGTATAAAAGTGATCGATCAATGTCCTAGTATCTTTAGTAACTCTTGTAGCGCCATTTATCAATTGTTCATATTGATACAATTCTGTAATGAATTTGAGTTCCGAAGCTTGGGGAGATAAATTTCCGGATAGTAGGTCATAATTTACATCTCCTACAATAATACTTTCTTTAGAGTCATTATCGATTAATTGTAAACAGTTCTCAAATTTATACAGAGTGTCAATTGGATCATTTGGTGGTCGATACCACGTTGTAATTAAGAAAGGTTTAACTTTTTGTTTAGTAATTTGTATTGTAAGGATTTCAATCTCAGGATCATTCAGGTCATTCCGGAGTCGAAAGTTTATCGAATCTCTAACGAAAAAACCGATCCCACCACCAGATCTATTTCTGTTTTTGGGAATCCAATTGTAACCCTGAATGGCTATTGATTGTGTTGGTACACTGTCGTCCATTCGGGTTTCATTAATCGCGAGAACGTCAATTTCCTTATCATTCATGCAGATCCTAAGTTCGTCAATATGTTTAGGTAGACCTGTTATGTTTAAGGAAGCTATTTTGAAGCCTCGAATAGCCGGAACTAACCTGTCTTGCTGGTTAACCATATTCGAATTGTGCTCATAGGATAGGATTGACTTTCTGGTTTCACGCATTGTGTTAAGTTCAGTATTGTTAATGTTAGCCCCTATGTTAATTGATTTCATAATGGTATAAAAATAGTCAATATCGTTATGCTGGAATTCATTTAGTCAATTCTTAAGGAATTCAATCAAGTTCTTTGCTAAAAGTGCAGTTCCCTGGCCACTTAAATGTAGTCCCGATGCATTTAATTTAGTAGCATCTATGTTAGCGTGACGTATAAACTGCCACTTAAATTTACTACAAAGCTTAGCTAGTAAGGTATTAGTTTTATCTATCTTAATGTTAATGATCGGGTCCTGTCTCTTAATTAGTTCAGAAATAGCTATTTTTGTTAAACTTTGGGACACAATACCTTGACACAAGGATTTAATTTCATCTGTAATTTCTTCTGGTTCTTTCCGTTGGACGTCATTAGTCCCTACGTGTAGAATCACGAGCTTGGGCTGTTTCTTCATTGTGGGCTGTACGTAGTGGATCATGTCATTAATTGTTGCGTCCCGTCGATCGGCTGAGTTTAGGGGATTTAATCATCTTTATCATGGAATCCCCTAAGATTGCTATGGGACCTTCTGTTGTCTTGGACTTGAAATAGCAATCCTGGTTAGGTCGTGATTGGGCTCGCGTCTTGGTCGTGAAAGTTTTGCCAAGCCGGCCAAAAGAAGATTCCTTATTGCCAGAATTATTCTGGCTCGTAGTCGTTTCGACATGAGGCAGGCTTCGTTCTTCAGTTAATTCAACATTGCTGTCACTGAAGACTTCATATCTGTTAACATTCGCGTTGCTAGTGGTTGTTTTGGATGGATTCTTGCTAGTTTTACCGACTTTCGATTTCTTATTATTGACAGTATGCCAAGTGTCAATTTGATTTTCGATTCCACTGGGTTGGGATTGATCAAGTTGTATCAGCTTAATTGCCGTGATAAGACTGTTTTTTTCATTCTCTGTGTCTTTAACTTTAGTCTGTAAGTCTGCCATTACGTATGAAATGGTTGCATTTCTTTGGCGCAGATCTAAGTTTTCCTTTTTAAGTTCGTCGATTTCTCGTTTGAAGTTGTTAATCATATCAGTTTGGTCTGGTTGGCTCTTACTGTACTTTAAATTGTTTACTTCTTGTGAAATCCCGTCGACCTTGTCATCAATTTTAATTCTTTTCATGAATTTACTCATTAGGTCGTTTATCAATAGATATTGTTCTAAATTGCCGCATGTTGGATCACACGTGGGATAGTTTGTAAACGGGCAATTAGTTTTTATTGAATCTTTATGCAAATCGCTCGTTATTTTGGAGTCGTCTTGACTTTGGCTAAACTCTTCTGCTGTATTATCTATGTTAGAGATAAACTTTGTTTTAATTTCACTGGCTTTATTTCCTTTAAAAGTGATTGTTCCATTTGTTGAATACCAGCGAATGGAAAACTCCTCGGATTCATACAATTTTGAGCCACCGCCAGGTGACGACCATCTGCCCTTCGATAATTGCAATTTCTCGACGAGATGGATGTCAACTGCATGTCTCTTTCTCGGCGAAGCCGAAGGCTCTCGCAGTGCAAGCATGTTAAACGAACCTCACAGACACAGTATTATCGTTCTCTTTTTGATCAAATCCATTCAAAATGATAACAACAGTGGAAGACGTAAAATCCTGGTTGGCTGAAGTTGGTTATGACCACTATTGTTAGATTTTCCAAGGTACAGGTAATCATGTACTTTCTATATGGCGCGGTTGGCGCCATCGTATCTAATTGAACCTAACACGCGGTTGTACGTATATAAACCTTCATGCTATAAAGTATTATCATTCTTCATTAGACTCACAATTGTTGAATCAATAACAACCATCTAAAGTAGCGATACAGTATGTATGGCGGTATTTGTGCTGAGAATGCCCAAATTCTAAGCAGAATAATTTACGGTCTTATAAATTTGGCGCAATCATCTACCTGTACTTGTATATATTATAATACTCTTCTCAATAGACCTATTGTGTGTACACATCGAATTATTAGCAGAAGTCGTCTAATGTGTTACGCAGACCCAACAGCTAGGCAAAATCGCAGTATATAATCGTTTCTTAGACAGTATAAACGTTGAAATCTGTTACGCGGTGGTTGTGGATCCGACACTGTCGACACGTCTGATCATCAGTGTTCATCTGCCATGAGGAACAAGTTATAAGGAGAGACTCCAGTCGGGAACCCAATTAGTATCAAGATATTCCTCAAATTTGCATATTTTTAGAAACAAGTAATTATTTTTTGAAACAGGGCCATGAAGGTTAATATGCATTTACTCTAATTTACTATATGATGTCTCACTCGTTTGCTTTGCTCACTTGTGAAATATCCTGGTTAATACTCCAAATAAATGTCACATTTCTGCATATCCATATATTATTTTCCAGTGACGTAGCAAGGTGTCAAAAAGTGTGAGGTGGGGGGGGGGGGGGCAGCTGTGGATTACTAGCGCCCACGGGAGACCCTCGAAATTTGGGGGAACAAATTTGGCACTACCGGGGTACCCTTAGTTTGTACAAATTCAAATTCAGGTTATCAATCAAAATAAATTAAAATCTGCTTTTACAATATTAAAGTTATTAATAAAATATATACAGAACATAATCCAGAAGTACAGTACTCATACAACGCATTCAAATCAACCTTGGTCCAAAAACCGCACGGCGTGATTCCTTTCGTTGAATAAAGCAAAATAAAAATTAGTCAGAGTTTCAGCTAAATGCGGTAAAAAAGTCCCGGTTCGGGCAAAAACATTCCGATAACTTAATGTGATTCCCTAAAACTTGGTGTACCATTATTATAAAGTCTGCACGAAGTTATTTTTCGTATTTTGCAAATCACAACATCAGTTTTCAAGTTACATTAAAGTTAATCGGTTCAGTTTCACTTTAATTTAATAAATAAACTCATTTTTAGGATTTTTTCGGAGACAAATGGGGGGGGGGGGGGGGCAGCTGCCCCCAGCCTGCTATGGCACTGTTTTCTATATTGATTCACTTCAAAATCTAGTAATTAAGTACCGGTAAGCCTCAAAATGACATTATACTTTGTCTTGACTCTGTACTAGCAGTGCTGTGTATCAGCTTTTGTGTAAGGTGGCTTTTGCCGCCTTTTACCATCAGCTCACTCAGGTGGCACTTCATGAGCCGCCTGTAAGTGAGAACTGCAAAGACAGAGTTCAAGGCTTGTATACATTTATGTTGATGCAGTTAAATTCTGTTGTTGTGTAAGGTGGTTATGCCGCCTTTTACCAGCACCTCTTTTGAGTGGCATGTGAACTCAAGCCGCTCATTAGAGAGGAGATACATAAATGTATACCTACTGTATGTTCATGTGAGGAAAATTTAAATGGTTGAAAGTAAAACGTTTGCCAACATACTGTACACACAGAGCCATCAATGTTATGTTATGCATCTATTATGGTGAAAAACTAAAGCTGAGTAGTTGACCTACTGAAAATTTAAATTGTAGAAGCTACAGGTACTTGTGTATGGTGTTAGCCAGAGTACATCATGACTTGTATAATCACTGAAATATATATATTTTAAGTGTATATTTGGTAATTGAGCAATGGAAATGAATATACATGTACATGTCAATGAAATTTTTTCTACAATGTTAAATTAGAAGGATTACGGTTTAAACCTTTTAAAACAAAATTAGTATCAGTTTCAAAAATACAACATATGAGCTTTCTGGGGGAACTATCTAGGTCTTGGCAATATAGTCTGGGCACTGCTCAACAGAAATGCAAGATCAAGGGTTTGATCACAATCAGAAGGCCTTGAATTTGCATTTTTGCAACTATTCCCAGTTTATTAAAAAAAATCATATCATGTACACTGCAAAAAATGCATTTTTACGTTTGAGTAGATTTTACACATTTTGTGAGTAAACCGCCAGTTTACTCAATATTTTGAGTTTATTTTACACTTCATGTGAGTTAAAAAGTGTTTACTCAATCTCTTGAGTAAAATTAACACTTGGTGTTGAGTAAAATGTTAGTTGAGTAATTACTACTCAAAATGCTGAGTAGACTTTACTCATATGCTCACTTTTGATTTACTCAAGTATTGAGTAAACTTCAATCGTTTAACTTTACTCATTTTTTTTAGCAAATGCGACGTTTTACTCAGGGTTTGAGTAGTTTTCCAATCTACTCAAGCCACGAGTAAACTCATTCAAGTCAACTTACTCAAATTTTTAGAGTATAAATATCGTCTGGCATTATAAGCCAGAGTAATATCGTCTAGGTTAGCGAGTCAAAGGGTTAATAAACCGCGGATTATTTTCGACACGCTTCAACCCTCTGCTTAGTGCTTACTTTAATCGCAGCTTACTGAATCAGTGAATTGACCGTTTATACGAGCTGTTCGCGACTTGTAAGGCGCGGCTTATATTATTCTCGGCTTATTTTCTGCCATATACATGTACGTATAAACGGTTCTTATAATTCGGTCATGGTTGATAATTCTGTTAACTAATCATTGACCAAGAAATCCAAGCGGTATGATTCAAATATCTGGTTTCAACTTTCAACTGCATAGGCATATTAAACGAACCTCACAGACACAGTATTATCGTTCTCTTTTTAATCAAATCCATTCAAAATGATAACAGTGGAAGACGTAAAATCCTGGTTGGCTGAAGTTGGTTATGACCACTATTGTTAGATTTTCCAAGGTACAGGTACAGTATGTCCTTTCTATATGGCGCCATCCTATCTAATTGAACCTAACACGCGGTTGTACGTATATAAACCTTCATGCTATAAAGTATTATCATTCTACATTAGACTCACAATTGTTGAATCAATAACAACCATCTAAAGTAGCGATACAGTATGTATGGCGGTATTTGTGCTGAGAATGCCCAAATTCTAAGCAGAATAATTTGCGATCTTATAAATTTGGCGCAATCAACTGCCTGTACTTGTATATAATAAATACTCTTCTCGATAGAGCTATTGTGTGTACACATCGAATTATTAGCAGAAGTCGTCTAATGTGTTACGCGGACCAAAGAGCTAGGCAAAATCGCAGTATATAATCGTTTCTTAGACAGTATAAACGTCGAAATCTGTTACGCGGTGGTTGTGGATCCGACACTGTCGACACGTCTGATCATCAGTGTTCATCTGCCATGAGGAACAAGTTACAAGGAGAGACTCCAGTCGGGAACCCAGGTTATTATCAAGATATTCCTCAAATTTGCATATTTTTAGAAACAAGTAATTATTTTTTGAAACAGGGCCATGAAGGTTAATATGCATTTACTCTAATTTACTATAACAGGATGTCTCACTCGTTTGCTTTGCTCACTTGTGAAATATCCTGGTTAATACTCAAAATAAATGTTACATTTCTGCATATCCATATATTATTTTCCAGTGCCGTAGCAAGGTGTCAAAAAGTGGGGGGGGGGGGGCAGCTGTGGATTACTAGCTCCCACGGGAGACCCTCGAAATTTTGGGGAACAAATTCGGCACTACCGGAGTACCCTTAGTTTGTACAAATTCAAATTCAGGTTATCAATCAAAATAAATTAAAATCTGCTTTTACAGTATTAAAGTTATTACTAAAATATATACAGAACATAATCCAGAAGTACAGTACTCATACAACGCATTCAAACCAACCTTGGTCCAAAAACCGCACGGCGTTATTCCTTTCGTTGAATAAAGCAAAAGAAAAATTAGTCAGAGTTTCTGTAAAATGCGGTAAAAAAGTCCCGGTTCAGGCAAAAACATTCCGATAACGTAATGTGAATGTGATTCCGTAAAACTTGCTGTACCATTATTATAAAGTCTGCACGAAGTTATTTTTCGTATTTTGCAAATCACAACGTCAGTTTTCAAGTTACATTAAAGTTAATCGGTTCAGTTTCACTTTAATTTAATAAATAAACTCATTTTTAGGAGAAAAATTGGGGGCTACGGCACTGTTTTCTATATTGATTCACTTTAAAATCTAGAAATTAAGTACCGGTAAGCCTCAAAATGACATTAGAATTTGTATTGACTCTGTACTAGCAGTGCTGTGTATCAGCTTTTGTGAAGGTGGCTTTTGCCACCTTTTACCATTAGCTCACTCAGGTGGCACTTCATGAGCCGCCTGTAAGTGTGAACTGCAAAGACAGAGTTCAAGGCTTGTATACATTTATGTTGATGTTTTAAATTCTGTTGTTGTGTAAGGAGGTTATGCCGCCTTTTACCAGCACCTCTTTTGAGTGGCATGTGAACTCAAGCCGCTCATTAGAGAGGAGATACATAAATGTATACCTACTGTATGTTGATGTGAGGAAAATTTAAATGGTTGAAAGTAAAACTTTTGCCAACATACTGTACACACAGAGCCATCAATGTTATGCATCTATTATGGTGAAAAACTAAAGCTGAGTAGTTGACCTAATGTATATTTAAATTGTAGAAGCTACAGGTACTTGTGTATGGTGTTAGCCAGAGTACATCATATTCATGACTTGTATAATCACTGAAATATATATATATTAAGTGTATATTTGGTAATTAAGCAATGGAAATGAATATACATGTACATGTACATGTCAATTAAATTTTTTTCTACAATATTAAATTAAAAGGATTACGGTTTAAACCTTTTAAAACTAAATTAGTATCAGTTTCAAAAATACAACATATGAGTTTTCTGGGGGAATTATCTAGGTCTTGGCAATTAGTCTGGGCACTGCTCAACAGAAATGCAGGATCAAGGGTTTGATCCCAATCAGAAGGCCTTGAATTTGCATTTTTGTAACTATTCCCAGTTTATTAAAAAAATTCATATCATGTAATACATATAATTTACCATGAGTTTATAATTATTTTTTTCTATCATTGACTAGATGAATATCGAGTTTGAATGGATTTTGGCTATAAATACAAGTACCTGTATTTATACACAAGAATACACAAGAAATTGCAAGAACAAAGAAGGCAAAAAATCAAGATGTGATGAATACTTTTTTAAGTGCATTAGATGAGACAGATGTTGTGGAGATCCACAGGAACATTCAGCTGGTAAGCATTATTAGCCTAGTATACAGTACTGATATAAAATGTCTTAAAATTAAATGTATCTTATTGACACTCAAGTTTACTATAGCTATACCATTGATATAGGTTTACAATGCAGTTACTGCACAATAGGCTATAGAGTAAGTAGCCTATAATCAAGTGTGAATATCAAATATTGCATGATTGATGATTCTGGCTTTGCATTTGATACATTCAACAATTATGTTACATTTGAATAATGAATTGAACAGTAGACATGCAGGCTTGTACATAATTAAGGAAATGAAGATGTTGTCTGAACAAAAAATTCTTAATTCAAGCTTTCAATTAGCCTTTCTCACGCTATGCGACCAGGCCTAATCCGCCATTTTTGGGTGGCAAACCGCGTGGGGCCCGAGTACGAAAACTACTAAAAGTTCTATTTTGAGAAGACGAAAGGTGATAGTTTTGGTAGATTTTTTTTGCTTTTACTGAGAGAAAAGTTTAGATTTTAACTTGTTTATTTAACAACTCAGTTCAACTTCCTGCCCACCAATTTTCCGACGTCAATTCCATAAACTTTCGGAGAAAATCAATGTTGACTGCATCGTTGAAGATTTCAGGTATGGATACTTCGTTTGTTTAAAAGCACAATGTTTGACCATGTACCACTCTCATCGCTTTCAACATAAAACCATTCTAATAATATGAATGAAATCACTGACAATCATTTGAACTATATTTGGGAATAGTACAAGGCTAGCGTCTTAGACAAAAGGTTTTTTTCCATGTTCTTTTCCAATGGTCGACACACTACTGTTATGGCTATCCTAGTTAAAGTTTTCTTCAAAACAGAGTATAAGAATTATGAAATAACGTTGAATATATCTTTCAATTCTTATTTCTGTTTTCTCTGAAGTAATGATCAAATATTATGTGTTGAAAGTTTGAAAACTGTGGTTTAATTGAGTTAATAAGATGTCAAATTATTTTTTTGAAAGTTTAAAATTGAAAGCTGTGTTCAACAACAAGATATTTGGCAGATAATTTAAGTCTTATCCTGACATTCTTTTAAAAAAAATCATCTGGACAAAAAATACAGTATACATGCAGAAATAGCCATATTCCAAACAAACCAATTATTATAATTTTATTTTACTGGTTAAAACTAATAACAGTACTTCCTTAGAGATTATAGATGGGATCAATATTAAGTTGTGGCTTTCAACTGTAGGAAAAAGAAATTCTTCTACTGAATTCCCAAGCCACATACTATATTGGCTTTTCTCCCACTCTGAAGTTAAATAATTGATTGATTAAGATTATTGGGGGATAATGTTACTGCATGATTGATTCAGTGCAAATAATTTGTGCAAATAATGTATTGTGTATTTGTATCTGATTACTGTATTTTTTGTCCAGACAATTATTTTTGGAAATTAATATATAGAAAAGGTTTTCTTGTGCTAGAAGACCAAGATAAGACTTAAATTATCCGCCAAATATTCACTTGTTAAACACAGCCTTCAATTTTAAACTTTCAGCAAAATAAAGACACTCTGATTTCTAAGGAAGTACTGTTATTAGTTTTAACCAGTAAAATAAAATTATAATAATTGGTTTGTTTGGAATATGGCTATTTCTGCATGTATACTGTATTTTTTGTCCAGATGATTTTTTTTAAAAGAATGTCAGGATAAGACTTACATTATCTGCCAAATATCTGGTTGTTGAACACAGCTTTCAATTTTAAACTTTCAAAAAAATAATTTGACATCTTATTAACTCAATTAAACCACAGTTTTCAAACTTTCAACAAATAATATTTGATCATTACTTCAGAGAAAACAGAAATAAGAATTGAAAGATATATTCAACGTTATTTCATAATTCTTATACTCTGTTTTGAAGAAAACTTTAACTAGGATAGCCATGACAGTAGTGTGTCGACCATTGGAAAAGAACATGGAAAAAACCTTTTGTCTAAGACGCTAGCCTTGTACTATTCCCAAATATAGTTCAAATGATTGTCAGTGATTTCATTCATATTATTAGAATGGTTTTATGTTGAAAGCGATGAGAGTGGTACATGGACAAACATTGTGCTTTTAAACAAACGAAGTATCCATACCTGAAATCTTCAACGATGCAGTCAACATTGATTTTCTCCGAAAGTTTATGGAATTGACGTCGGAAAATTGGTGGGCAGGAAGTTGAACTGAGTTGTTAAATAAACAAGTTGAAATCTAAACTTTTCTCTCAGTAAAAGCAAAAAAAATCTGCCAAAACTATCACCTTTCGTCTTCTCAAAATAGAACTTTTAGTAGTTTTCGTACTCGGGCCCCACGCGGTTTGCCACCCAAAAATGGCGGATTAGGCCTGGTCGCATAGCGTGAGAAAGGCTAATTGTCAGGTTAAAATACACTAAAGTCTTCAAACAGCTTCAGGTTATACAATACGGTCTTCTTAGTTAAATTAAAGACTGTAGCATGACAGTTGAAAGCCCACAGAATATCTATTTTTTCCCTTTTAAATAATTATGTAAATGTTGTAAAATAAGGTGCATGGTCTTGCCAAGAACTATGTATTAGACTTATTTCAATTTATACCTGTATATAGGCTGAGGAACTCAGTACAAAGAGTTCAAAATGTGAATGAAGATGCAAATGAACACTGCAGCCTTTAGCCTGATGTTACAAATTTAGTTATTTAAGGTTTATCCCAACGCATTCAAGATTATGAACTGCTACTGTACCTATAGCTACTCATCTATTAGTTGCAGTGATGGTCTTGCCATTTCTACTGCAACATAAGTCAGTAAGTAATGTCACTAAGATTTTGAGGACTATCACTATAAGAATTGTTTTATACTTCTTTGGTGAACTTTCTGTGTATTGTACAGTATATACAGTGGTAAAATTTTTATGTCCATTTTTAACAGAATATTGTAAATTAACCACAGGTCTTCAGTATCTACGGTACTGCACATAGAGAAAATCACCCTATATACAGTATAGTATAGATACCACAGTCTGTATACTATATTTTATAGTTAACTCTCTGCTTTTTTCCTTCAGATTCCTGGCTACTGTATGCATTTCACCATGGATGTTATTGTATATTTTTATTAAACCATTCCCTAACTGAAGTTTCATATTATTTAAACTGCATGTATAGGTATATGCAACTGTCCCTGTTTAAAAGTATTTTTCAGCAATTATTCTTACAGGAGGATGAAAATTTCCAAGATGTGGCGAAGAGCAGCTTCAACCGCAAGGTGCCTTTGCAACAGTGATGAGGTTGCAACAATTGCAAAAAACCAAGTGATATATGTGAAGTTGATGAAGGCTTAGTTTATGCCACAATTGGCTAAATCACCTACACAGCCCACTATGTTTTTATGTTTAAGCAATTTCTGCTTGTTTTTGCAAAAATGTGTTTTGCAAGGAGCTGCCATCCATTATTATTTCATTTGTTAACCAGCTAAATTTGGTCAGCAAAATATAAGCGTAAACTGGCTGAAACACTGAAGTGAAGTTGCTATATATTTCAAGTATATATTATATAGAATATGTAACAATTTTATTGAGTAAATATAAGTCACTGCATTTAAAGTGGAATTATGATGCAAAAATAATTTATCCAAATTTTGGCTTTATCAATAGAAGTACATTCGAAATAAGTAGGAATAGCAGTCTTACTTTGACAATATTTCATCTTGTTCCAGAGAACCTCATGACATCATCTACTCACTCAAATTCCAAACTAATGAGGAATATATCCGGATACAGTGGGGGCGAGTTACGAACAAGGTCGTCACGACGACTGCGTACATGCAGCGGCTAGATTGTAATGAAACGTTCCTGATGTATGCTACTATGGTACACTGCACTTTGTATAGTTAATGCATTCTTCGTTTAAGGATTACTTTAGTTTAAATTACGTAGATGACATCATAAGTTCATTTTCATGTTTCAAAAACTTAAATGATTAAGTAAGAATGCTGTTCTTCCTCATTTAAAAATAATTTTAAAAAAGTAAAATCAAAATTTAATAGACGATTTTCGGTCCTACTGCCCCTATATGAACGTTAGCTGCATAATTAATGTCCACACAAAGCGAGTGGAAGGGTAATAAAACATTCTTCAGAAGTGGTATCGAATATGTCAGTATTCTTAATAGTTGTATACAGACATTATTGTTGTATTAATTTGGTAAATAATTAGAGTTAGGAATCTATTTAGATATATGATAAACATTGTTTTAACTTTTTTGTTCGGTTTGGTATAATAAATTTGTTATTACTACAGCTTTATAGTGCCGCTTGAAGGAATTATTTTTTTGTTGTGGCGAAGAAAAGCTTTGCCATGTTCTTACTTGTACACGTTTTACTCAGATTCTGAGTATAATTTACTCACACCTTGAGTAACTTCTTATTTTACTCAAAAATAGGTGTTATTATGGGTGCATTTGGTTTACTCATTTTTTTTAGTAAGCTTTACTCACATTATTTGAGTAAGTTTTACTCAGATTACATGAGTAAGTTTTACACACATTACATGTGTAAGTATTACACGCTATTTGGTGTTACTATGGGTGCATCGCTTTACTCAGAATTTTGCGTAAATTCTACACAGGATTGTTTGCAGTGTATAGTATATAGTAACATGCACTTTCTGAGAGAGTTATCAGAAAAATACCTCGCCAAAGCTAAGAAGTTAGGATATAAGTGGGTAGACCTTTTAAGAGTAGCGTCAAGACAGAGAGTCATCGACTCTATCAAAAGGAACAAACTAGAGGACCTGAAGTCGTTCATCACAGAGCAACGAGCACATATTGAGAGGAACAATAGAAAGCTAGAGGAACGTATAAGAAAAGTCGACGATATGTTTCCTACAATCACACAAAGGTAAATAGCATTCAAAGGATACACTAGATCGTACAACGTTGAAGTGAGAGACAATAAGGATCCACTATCACAACTCAACAAAACTAGAGTAGCTGTGGGTCTAACTCTAAGGAAAGACCTAAGACAACTAAGAGGTATAAAATACAACGAGACACTAAAAGTGACTCTAGAGAAACAATTAGATGGAGATAGAACGACGTTTAAAACTGCATTCTTCAATAGTGCCACTAAAATAGTAATTAATAGTAACGGCATATATAAAACCACAAGACAGTCAAGCGAAGAGATAGTAAATCGTATAGCTGTATGGCTATCAGAAGGGTCTGGGTGGACTATAGACAATATAGACGACCACTATATAAACGTAGTAGTGTACGAACTTCTAAAAGGATCCAGCTATATCGAACTACCATTGGAATTGAGGAACTCATTAAAGGGTCTAATCAACATAAAGAATAATGACGACAAGTGTTTCATGTGGCGTCACATACTACACAAGAACCCAGTACACGAGCACCCAGAGAGAGTGTCGAAACACAAGAAAAACACTAACACTGTAGACTATGAGGGAGTCGACTTCCCAGTATCAGTTAAACAATACAATAAAATAGAGAAACTTAATAATACAAACATCAACGTATTTGGGTATGAGGACAAACAACCATTCCCCATCTACGTGTCCAAAGAGAGCAACGAGGATCATATGGATCTACTGCTAATAACAAAAGACGAGAAACAACACTACGTGTACATTAAGGACTTTAATAGGTTTATGTATAATCAATCAAAACATAAGTGCCACAAGAACTTCTGTAGGTACTGTCTTCAATGTTTCAGTACAGTTGATATACTAGAGAACCACAAAGAGAATTGTATAGTGGTTAACGAAAAGCAAGCAATTAAGATGCCAGAAAAAGGAGACAATATTCTAGAGTACAAAAACTTTCATAACAATTAGAAGTACCATTCGTTATATACGCAGATTTCGAGGCTATCACAGAGAAGATAGATACAGTGACACCGTCTACAGACAAGTCATATACGAACGAATACCAGAAACACACAGACTGCGGATATGGGTACAAGGTAGTCTGCTGCTATGACAACGAGTACAGCAAGCCTGTAGAGATGTTACGCGGTAAGAACGCAGTCAGAAAATTTATGAAGAAAATGCTACAAGAAGTTAAGTACTGCAAAAAGGTGAAGAAAGAACACTTCAACAAGGACATGATTATGACTTCCGCTGACAAGGTTAACTTTAAGAAGGCTACTAGATGTCACATCTGTGACAAGGAGTACGTAAGTGGAGACGTAAGAGTTAGAGACCATTGTCACGTCACTAGTAAATACAGAGGTTCAGCACACCAGCTATGCAACAGGAACTACAGACTGACAGATAAGATACCTGTCATCTTCCACAATCTAAGAGGTTACGACAGTCACTTCATAATGCAAGAGATAGGGAAGCTTGGACAGAACATCAACGTTATACCCAACAATATGGAAAAGTACATGGCCTTTATGTTAGGTAAACATCTAGTATTTCTAGATAGTTTCCAATTCATGAGCTCTAGCTTAGACAGCCTAGTTAACAACCTACCAAAAGACTGTTTCAAGTATACTTCCGAAGTATTCCAAGGTAAGGAGTTAGAACTAGTGTCGAGAAAGTGTGTATACCCATACGATTATATGGATAGTTTCGATATGTTTAATGACTAAATAAAATTAAAGACTAAGTTCTATAGTGTGCTAAACGACGAGAACATATCGGAGGAAGACTACGAACACGCGCAAAACGTGTGGAACACCTTCGACATGAAGAGTATGGGTGACTATCACGACCTATACCTAAAGTCTGACGTATTACTGCTATCCGACGTATTCGAGAACTTTAGAAGAACATGTAAACAGTACTACAAATTAGATCCATGTCATTACTTCACATCACCTGGACTATCATGGGACGCCGCACTAAAGATGACGAACATAAAACTAGAGTTGATGACTGATATAGATATGTTTCAATTTATCGAGAAAGGGATGCGTGGGGGTGTGTCGTATATAGCGAATAGATATGGTAAAGCCAACAATAAATACATGAAAAACTACGACAATAAGAAACCTTCAAAGTATATCACATACTTAGACGCTAACAATCTATACGGTTGGGCGATGAGCCAATACCTACCTACTGGTGGATTCAAATGGATCAGTGGCACACACCTATCCAAATACAAAGACGACTCTCGAAAAGGACTGATACTAGAGGTCGATCTGGAATACCCTAAAGAGCTGCACGACCTCCACAACGACTATCCATTAGCTCCAGAGAAGGTGAGAGTACATGACAATATGATATCAAACTATTGTAAGAAGATACAAAAGAAATTCAACATATCCATAGGAGAGGTAAAGAAGTTAGTACCTAATCTAAACGACAAAGAGAAATATGTCGTACACTATAGAAATCTACAACTATATAAGAAACTAGGAATAAAAGTCAAAAGAGTGCATAGAGTACTACAATGCAATCAGTCGCCATGGTTATGACAATACATAGACTTCAATGCAGACAAACGAACTCAAGCTAATAATGACTTCGAAAAAGACTTCTTCAAGTTAATGAACAATAGTGTGTTTGGAAAGACCATGGAGAATCTACGAAAACGCGTTAATGTCGAGCTAGTAACAAGTGAGGACAAACTGAAGAAACTCGCCTCGAAACCCACCTACATTAGTAGCAAAATATTTAACGATAACTTAGTAGCTGTGCACAAGATCAAAGAAACACTAACCCTAAATAGGCCAGCATACGTGGGCATGTGCATTCTCGATCTTTCAAAAGTACTAATGTACGACTTTCACTATAACTACGTCAGAAAGAACTACGACGATAAAGCCAAACTAATATTGACAGACACGGACAGTCTAACATACGAGATTGAGACGGAGGATATATACAAAGACATCTACGCTGATAAAGACATGTTTGACTTTAGTGGATACGACAAGTCGTCTCCATATTTTGACCCAACTAACAAAAGGTTATTGGTAAAATGAAGGATGAAACGTCAGGAGTCCCCATCGTCGAGTTTGTAGGTCTAAGATCTAAGATGTACAGCTATCTAAAAGAAGACGGAAAAGGCGGAAAGACCGCTAAAGGTATCAAGAAGAGTACCATTAGAAAGAACATAAGACATGATAACTATAAGGATGTCCTAATAAATAGTAAACAAATGTCTCACACAATGAAAACCATAAGAAGCAAAGACCACCAATTAGGAAGTTATGAGATTAACAAAATATCACTAAGTTGTTTCGACGACAAAAGATACATTTTAGAAGACGGAATATATAGCCATGCCTATGGACACTACAAAATAAACTAAAGAGATACCAAACAATATGCCACAACATTGAATCAACAAAAGATAAATTTATAATTTAACCAATTTAAACAATTTTCAAATTTAACCAATTTAAACAATTCTCAAATTTAACACACACGGCTGAACCACGGCAGTCACAAAAACCCAACACACGGTTTCCACAAATTTAACCAACACACGGATGAACCATGACAGTCCATACACAAAGAACATGGGGGCACCAGGACAGTTTTCCAAATCGTATACATTCCAAATGGATCTGACTTTTCAAAATCATATAGATTCCAAAAAATGGATCTAACTTTTGGAAAATCGTCAGATTCCGAAAAATGGATCTGACTTTTGGAAAATCGCCAGATTCTGAAAAATGGATCTGACTTTTGGAAAACTGTCCTGGTACCCCCATGTTCTATACTACTAACGAACGCTCAGGCAATCGCACGACTTCCAATGAGAGTCAAGGAGTCGGAATTGAAATCGGTGATATTCCAAATATAATTAAATTTAGGGTTATAAAAGTGGAATAGGGGTTGAGGTCCGCCATCAGTAATGAGATTCGAGTTAGTGTACTAAGTTATCCGTTACCACACAAAAGTGATCCGCATTTAGACCCAAGGGGATGTCTTCGCAGAGGTCCGCCTGAAAATTCACTAATGAGCTTGAAGCAGTTATCACCCGAAAGTGATCCGTCTTAATGACTTTTTAATGAGGCGGCTAAGAGGGGGATGTCTTCGCAGAGGTCCGCCTGAAAATTCACCGATGAGCTTGAAGCAATTATCACCCGAAAGTGATCCATCTTAATGACTTTTTAATGAGGCGGCATCCCTTTGGACGGTGGATGGGGGGGGGTTACCTACTGACGCCATGCCAATAGTGAAACGTTCCGACCACGATACCTTTTGAAGTACTAACTCTAAGTGCTCATTCTACATATCTCATGAAAGCTTGATTAACAGCCTCTGACATACATAAAAAAAAATTTTTTTAACTGATAGCTAACAGCTTGAAAAAAGCGACGACGCTTGGATTGGATTGGCAAACTTCGAGTAAATATTTTAGATATTCAGACGACGATATCTTTTGAACTAGTAACTCTAGAAAATCATGCTATACATCAAATAAAAGCCTGAATAACATACTCGGACATGTTTGCAAAACTATCTTTGTGACTGATTAACAGGTTTAAAAAACCGAAAACGGGTTTACCTTTAATTTGATGCCACGTATAAAACTTGATTTACGAACTTGACATCTTCCGACGACGATATATTGCATTTTCACTGCCTTTTCACGATCTTTTTTAACAAAAATCTTCATTCATCGTATAACACGACAATATACGTACTTTTCTTTTACGGTTTCAATTTAAATAATAATTCAAATGCAGATATTTACCATATCTAGTTACAATGGCCAAATTTTCCGATGCCGCGCATGATCGACGACGTTGATCCTGAATATATATATAATTAAACTCTATTCTATTTAGCCCACCCTGCCGAACATCCCCGTAATAAGGGACTAAATGTCGGGGGATAAATTAGTATAATCAAATCATTACTAATATAATAATATGCTTTGAGATGTTTCTGGACTGTGATTGGCTGGTTGGAGTGCAATTTATCCCGAATAGCAGTGCAAAAATCTGTAATAACAGTGCAAAAATCTGTAATAGCAGTGCAAAAATATGTAATAGTCTTTCCTGATTGGCTGAAAAGCAATGAAACTGCAGGTTAGGGAGCCAAACTTTTCAAATTAAAAACATGGCGGGAGTTTTGAGTAAACAAAGATTTCCAGAATTTCAATTGTCTGAAATTCAAGAATTGCAAAACAATGCAACGAATAAAAACATGGCTGCAAGTACTGGCTTTTGGATGAACGTTTTCGAAAGTTGGGCTAGGAAACGAGGCTTTCCCTAAACGGCGTTTTGCAAAAAAATTATGCCGAAGTGCGTAACCAGAATGGAGATGAATACGAGCCGGATAGTCTTCGTGTTATGATAGCTGCCTTAGACGGGCACTTAAAACACCATGGATATCAAACGTCCATAATTCGTGACCGAGAGTTTGCTGCGTCTAAACAAGTGCTAGTGGGAAAGGCAAGACGGCTGCGGCAGGAAGGAAGGGAAAACGAAACAACAAAGCTAGAGGGTTGACGGAACAAGAATAAGAAGAGCTGTGGGAAAGAGGAAAACCCGGCGATACAACACCAGAAAGTCTTCTAAACACAATGTGGTGGATACTCACCCAGTATTTTGGTTTGCGTTGTCGTCAAGAGCATCATGGCATAAAGGTTGAAGATTTCACACTTGGCAAAGACGACACTGGCTGTGATTACGTTGAATTTGCGGAAGGTTTGACGAAAACAAGAAATGGAGGGCTGTCGAAAAAGTGCCGCGATTTCACCCCAAAAATGTTTGCAACCGTCACTCAAAGATGTCCAGTATCCCTTTTTAAAGAGTATTTGTCTCGGCGACCTACGTCTTTGCAAACATCTGGTCCTTTCTATCTCTCGGTGAATTACAAACCCAAGGACGACGTGTGGTACAAAGCACAACCCATGGGAACTAACCGCATAAACGAGATGATGAAGGGTATCATCACGGGTACATCGCTGGAGAAAAATCCAAAGAAACTGACAAACCACAGCGCCCGAAAGACGGTTGTTAGGAAGTTGAAGAAACACAACGTCGAACGTTGTAAAGCTGACCGGCCATCGTAATCTGCAATCCCTCGACGATTACGACGATGGAGATGAAGGAGAGCAACGAGATATATCGTCAAAGATATCTCGACGAAATAACATGCATCCTGGACCATCATCGGCTCTATATAAGCAGACTTCATCCCTTGCTTCGTCCACCAACAACAACGTCGTCGAGATTGATGGTTTTCACCAAGGGAACCACAATGTCTTCACAACGTTGTGACAAGAAAGCCAGCATCAGATGTTGAACTCCAACGTCTTCAATAACTGCCAAGTAACCTTGCAGTTGGTTCAACAATGGATACACGAGGACAAATACCAGTAAACGTGCCGAATAAAGACGAGGATATCCGTCCACAAAAATGGCGACGTGCTCACATGATCGACAGCGATTCCGATTAAATGTGGAACTTTGTTTGGATATTTCAATTTCAAACTTTTTTTGGCGATCTGTTGCTTTGTAATTCTTTATTAAACTGTTGTTTATTTATAAACAACAGTTTGCTGTGTATTACTGCCGCTTTCATTCTTGAACTGTTGAAGAACCGCGTGACCTCTATTGTTTAATAATATATTGACGTAACTAATATAAATAAAGCGGAAGCGGCTGTTCCAAACGGAAGTGTTGTTATCTGTCTCGAAAAATTTCAAGCATATCATTAATAAGTAATAGTATAATTTATTGTACAATTACGGAAAAACATGCACTCATGAGTTTTTCAAAGACTGCAAATAGCAATCATCCTTCGTACTCGTGCTATTTTGCAGTCTTTGAAAAACTCATTCGTGCATGTTTTTCCGTAATCGCACTCGAAATTATGCTATTGCCTATACACAGTGCACTGTGAGTGTGTTGAGCCTTTTATTTGAACTTTTAAGTGTCTATATATTTGTAATACAGGAGATATAAACACGGAGTTCGTTCCCAACCCGCGATTTCCAGTCGAGTTCGATAAACATTAATATGCCTTTTCAAATAGTTTTTTTGTTAGGGTTAGTAGTTTGGTTAGGTTTAGTATTTTGGTGATATTAGGATTAGAATGTCGTTGAATTCTAAAAGACTACCGCCTTACTGCTACCGTACGAATAGCCACTGCCTTCACTACTTTATCGTTTATTAAAGTAACTCTTTGATTGTCTTGAGACTTGAGTGACGAAGGTTTTCGCTCGACACGTTGAATGTCTGTTGAATGTCCATATGGAACATGTTAGGCCTACAGTAGATACAGGCCTAGTGGGCACAAGTTTAATATTGTGTCTGTGGATAGGCTTGGACAATGCTGGTCCTAGGCTTGCAATATAAAATAAACCTTAATATATTGGATTATATTGATATTAATAATTGTTAGGGATTGAACAACTAGAGAGTACTATACATGTATGTCAGTTGGATCATCCACACTTGAATTAGATATTTTTACCACCTTAGCAAGAAAAATCCCCTGCCCCGCTGTGCAATGTTGTTCCTAATTGCAAGAAACCACTTCTAGCTGGTTCAATTTTCTGTGTAGGAATCAACATTGAAATGGGCCAGGGGGATAAACAAAAACACTATATTTAAAAAGACTGAGGAGACATATGCCATACTGAATACAGGTTATATATGTGCATTTAATATTATGAAAGCAATAGGTTTTCCAGCAGAATAATAGGTTCGTTAAATTTTTTGGAACCAGTATACACATAGTCTGACAACACTCTGGGATTGGGAAAAGTTTAGGCATTATTAATAATAATAATAAAAATAACAAGAATAATACAATAACATTAATATACAGGATAGCCTGTTCAATGAACACTGGTATTGATGGGGTCCTGTTTCCTAACAAATTTCAATTATTATTTATTACAAATATAAATTTATTATACGTATTCATATATATATACAATATGTATCAATCCTACAAATGCAGTATAGTCAATTGAGGCAATAGATAATGCTCCTACATGTATGCAATGAACAGATTCATTGAGATTAAAATTGTTCTTTAGAAATGGTGGTAAAATGCCTTCAAGATATTTCTTAACTAGCATGCTACGAATCCGAGGGTTTCTATTAACCGATTAGTTTCATGTCCAGAATTAGGAAAGATTAGAATCCCTAATATGTCTTATTCAAACCAAAATTGATGCCTATACATTTGCACTATATGCACCACTAGACATTTGAATAATAAAGAGGATGCACTTTCTTCCTTCATTCTTTAACAGCCTTTGGTGTCTTTTTATACTACAGAGTTGATTATTTCATGAATCACAAGGTTGGTGAGAGGGGGCCGAAATGCCTGGGACCTTGTAAGAGGCCCGGCCACATCGCCAACATTGCAACCTTTATGCGTACCTACCAGTAATATGAAGTATCCTTTTATCTCGACATTGTTCCCCAATTCCGGTGGCTAAAAGCATTTATTATACATTCAAAATTCATTCTCGTTTCTTCAAGTATCAAGACCATGATCGCCAGAAGGCAAAAATGTCTTTCCCAATTTGGCAAAGACTCCCGTTATTTAGACTTTGGCGTAACAAAGTGCAGTGGTCGATCAGGCATTGCAAAAAGGCCTTTTATAATTCCAAAGTTAGAAATTTGAAGGAGTCTAATATGGAAGATGGTGGAAGGAAGTCAAAGGACTGTCCGGTGTTTCATCCAGCGAGGGTTATTGGTTCAGCCAGCTGATTGACGGTACAAATATTGACAACATTCAATCACTTTGTGAGAAGATCAACTGCTTTTTTGTGGGGCTGACATCGCAGTTTGACCCTTTAACACCTAGTGCTGTCTCTAGTATAGCTGTGAATACCACAGAGATTCCTGATGATTTCTTTGTTACACCATGGAAAGCTCAGAAGGCCCTTCTCTCCATCAAAGTTAAGAAAGCTCCAGGCCCGGATGGAATTCCCAAAAAGATTCTCAAACTGTTTGCGATTGAGTTGGCTCCCGTTGTTGCGGAACTATACAATGTATCGCTACGTGAGGGATTTCTACCTGACTTAATTATTGAATAGTGCCGCTGTTTGCCCACTTCCAAAGCAGAAGCCACCCAAAAGCGTTCAGAACGATATTAGACCTATTTCTCTTACCTGCCAGATTGCGAAGGTGATGCAGGGTTTTACATTGGCTCCTCCCACCCATTTTGTGCTAGATCCTCCCACCCATTTGTGTGTAAACTTGATTGCAAGCAATTTGCGACGGCAGGAAAGTCAACAACTCAAGCTATAGTATACATCTTACATTTGTTGTTGGACGCACTTGACAAAGGGGACTGTGCTGTTAGACTCTTTTTTGCGGACTTTAGAAAAGGCTTTGATCTGATAGACCATCATATTCTATTATGTAAATTATCTGAGTTTAACATTCACGGTTCTTTGTTAAGATGGGTTGCGGCTTTCCTACAGGGTAGACAACAGTTTGTCCGCATTTGATCGTCATCTTCTGATACACTTAGTTTGAATGGTGGATCCCTCAGGGTATAAATTAGGTCCTATTCTATTCGCTGTGATGGTAAATGATCTCGTTGCTTTGTGGTTGCCCTGGGCTAAGTATGTGGATGATCTAACCGTTTTAGAGATTGTTCCGAAGAATTCCCCTTCTGTTATGAATTTTATTGTAGATGACATCCATAGCTTTGCGATTAAAAATAACATGCGCCTTAATCCGAATAAGTGTAAGACTATGTCAGTCGATTTATTGAAGTTTCGCAGTTGCGTGTGGCGTCCAATTACGGTCGGTGATTGTGATATAGAGTGCGTCAAGTAATTTAAATTGCTTGGTATTATGATCTCTGACGATTTGACGTGGGATGCTCACTGCAACTGCTTTATCACGAAGGCGAACAAGAGATTGCATGATCTTCGAATGCTTAAGAAGTGCGGCACAAGTGATCCTGATATTGTATATGTATACTGTTCGTTAATTCGTTCTATTATATAATACGGTGCTGCGGCGTATGCAAATCTCCCGTTGTTTTTGGTAGCTGCGTTGGATAGAATTCAGAAACGTGCCCTTGCGATAATCTTCCCTGGTGTAAGTTATGAGGAGTCTTTAATTAGAGCACATATTCCAACATTACATGATAGAAGAGAGGTTCTGTGTAAAAGGTTTATTAAAGGGATGAAGCCGGACAACCCACTTTATTTGACCATCGATTCTAGGGTTGTCCGTAGCTCTGGGAGATATAATTTGAGATCTGGTATTTCTGAAAGGCCCATGATGTGTAATGCTAAACGACTAAGTGAATTAGTAACTGTAAAATATTTGTAAGTGTTGTTGTAGTGTATAGTAAATTGATTATGTATTTTGTAATTTACCTGTAATTCAGTTAATTATGCAATAGGTATTTAATAAACCAATCATTATTATTATTATTATTATTGGTCAATTCCAGTGAATTCTCAATCTCTGGCAGGTGCGACCTCATTTCTGTTGAATACAATGAATTATTGCACGGATGTGTCCAAAACAAAAATTATTTAATGCTGATGACGTCACTAGGACCAAGCGTGCAAAAATTACAAAATAAAAAATGCCGGTAGTAGATCTGTTTGTATAGTTTTAGCACTCTCCTCCGCAGATGCTTCTTGCGCTTTTTTTAGAGTTCGGGCAAATAGTTTGGGCAGCACGGGCTGGGAGCGCGCGCGGGGAGTGATGGGAAGATATTATGCTGTGCCATTACTACCATACAATAACATTATCAAGGTATGAGGTATTTAAAAATATATACTTGCAATTAAGGGATCATTCATACATCTAATGGAAATTTAGGGGAGGGGTACACCTGTCAGCCCTGGGGCCCGACTTTTGCTCTCGCCGGCCTTGATGAATCATCAATAGTGTGAGACAACTACTGTAATTTCTTTCTTAGTGATTTATGATAGAAACAGCAGTAAATTTCCCAACTATATTCTGTTCAGTGCAGGTGCCAGGTACTGCACCAAAAATTTAAAAAGTTTACGCCATTTAGTTTGATGTCATATTGAAGAATTAAATTCAACAACACAAAGCTCTCAGAGATATTGTCCACTGCAAATTTATTCAGTTTTGCAAATAAATTGGCTAATACCTAATTCAAGTAAAAGAACTACAGTACTGTATTACAGTAATAAATGAGCAACTACGCTATAAAAGTTTCAAACAGTATAAGCGGGCGAGGGGTGTTGCGTATAACGTATTACTTGTTACAAAATAAGTTAAAAACATTTTAGCCTATGACAGTTAAAAATTACTACAGACCTACAATCCTTAATAGTATCAGGTAGACTGTTAAAAAGTTTTGCTCCATTAAAATTGAAAGCTTTTCTCGCAAGCTCTGTTCTTACTTTGGGGACACTAGGTCTTTACCACTTCTCCTTGTGTTGTAGGACGTTTCATGAATTTAAAAATAATCCTGGAAGAATGCATGTGGAGATCCTTTGATACATTTAAACGTCAAATTCATAGAATGAATATCTCTCCTAGCTGGTAACGGGAGCCATTTTAATATTTTTTCTTCATCAGATTCCCTATTTCCTAAAATAATTTTGGCTGCCCTCCTCTGTGCACGATCTATAATTTCTCACTTGCCGATTTCCCCAAACTATTCCAGTTTGGAACAGTATTACTGTTATACTAATTAACTATAGAATGATAATATTTGTATTGATTTATCGATAGAGTTTATTAGCGAGATTGTCATAAATGTCTATGTAAATACCTTCGTCTTTGCAACGGACACCTGCAACATTGGGACAGCTTGTTTCTGTTGCAGGTTGTTTTGGGCATTTGATTAGATAATCTTCATCTCCAGTACATTCATAAACTTTGTAAGATAAGGCTTGGTCCTCTTTAGATCCCAATAGAAAAGTCAACCCCTCGATTGCTCCCGGGAATCCAAGATCCTTACAGGTCACGTCAGCATCAGCCGCTGTCCAGTTTTTATCGCAAACTTTGCTCCAGTTACCATTATCACTGTAAATATTAACCATTCCAACCGAAACACGTTCTCCTGAAACTTGGGTTGTATTGATTAACTTCAAACCTACAAATATTAGAATATAATATCATGCAGTAAAGAATACTACCTAAGTGTTGTTGGCTTTCAAAAACGTGAATTGGCAATGTCATAGAATAACTCGTGCATTTTTGAAAATGACTAATAAAAATATTAGGGCGACCCTGATAACACTGTGCTCGATTCTGGAATAGCTGTTAAGAAACTATATAGGAATTAATCGTACTTTAAAATGTAAGGAGTCATGCCAAATATTGTGTAGAGTTTATTGAGAATTGAATGAATTGCATGAAACCAACGCGGTTTCTTTGCCAACAAAGACCAACAATACGTTTATTTTTGTATCGGTGTAACAATTTTACACTGTATATTTCCGCAAAATATTACTGATTCACTTGAGTTTATTTTTCATTCCGATAGTATACCATGCATAGTGTAACCGATCGAGTAAAGAAGTTCTATATTTTCTAAATGCGGTATTGATAAATACGCTAAAACGATGCGGACAGGCGCTTGTGAATCAGTGTGTAAGTTAGGCGTTATTTTCTCGTGATTGAACTATCGAATGTTACTTTATACATGCTATGAGACATGCATTAGTCAGGATGAAAAATCTAGATTCATTTAAAGCGATGACGCGAGTTCATATAAGTTAATCGATGTTCTTGAGATAGCTAACGTGTTACTTTTAGATAACTTGGAACAATATGCGTTAATCCACATATCTCGTGCGTTATAATCACTATTTTTACATTTACCACACTAAGACATATTGTCGATGCTCTAACACGTATAGTCGACATCTTTAAAAAATGAGACAATAATCGGAAAACGAATTCTGGTTAGGAAACTTATTGCCCAGCAAATTATTTTCAGATGAGACATTGATGATTATTATATACCAAAGTGACAAAGTTCCCTTTTTCTAGTATGTCATTGGCCGAGAGTGTATCACGTGAAAGTGACGATATAATTAACTGTTTCCCCCACAGTAGTTCTGAGAGGGCAATAATTTGATTTCTACCGTCAATAATGAAAAAATCTTGTGAAATACCACGTGAAAATGCCACCTTTGGAATGAACTCTCCTTTCGCCTTAATTGTATTTAATTTAATGTTTGAAGAATAAAATAGTTCGTGTCTTTACGTTTTGTTTTTTTCTTTGACACTTGGTATGATAATAAAGCTTTCGCCTCTGGAAACATCGATGGTCTCCAGGACCTCAAAACATACTGTTTCCCTCGGTCCCGGTAAATAAGTGTTAAATAACCACAATAAGAAACCAATAACAAAACATATTAGTAACAACCAAGTAGTGGTCTATTACAAATTCGGCATTCTGATTGGCTGAGCTACTAGTGGTCTGTTGGTGATAGACCATGCACTAGCCGCGTTATCCAATCACAAACCTTCTTATATGTGGAATATTCCTATACTGAGCAGTCAGAAGCCACGACATATTTACGCTGTAAACAATTACCTGAAATCTAGTCCAAACATGGCGTCCTATAACATTTATATACCATGTGATGAAATTATGAAAACATTGTTCAAAAGTGTTGGAAAATTGTTCAGTTTTACATTTTCGATTGAATAAGAAAATGAGTTCGCTTATGCCTATGGAGTATATCTACATCAAATTTGAACAAAGGTAATTATACAATCTCGTTTTTGTGAGCGATTGTTTATTATGTATTATGGAGAGCTTGGAGTACAACCTCCCAGGGCATTTTGTCTCCACGCTGGAAGGTCGGCGAAAATGGCCCTGGGATTGGCTGGTCACATGACACCCAGAATTTCTGGGTGTTTAGATATGATAATTGTTGTGGTCTTTGTTCCACTGCCTATGTCTATTTTGTTGACCTGAATAATTGAGAAATATTCAATGCTCTTCAGAGTTGTTCATGTCAGCATTCGTAGGCTTAAAAGCAGCTAACAAGCTTAATAATCCACCATACATCCATGGACCATGGTTATCTCGTACAAAGGTATGAAGAAGCATACACCCAATTTAGCGAAAGCTATCGGTTCTAATTTGCTGTAACATTTGAAGACAGCATTCAGATTTAGGTGAATAAATTATACTCGGCTGAGTTAATTGAGTTTTATGACAAGCCAATCGCATTATAGAATGGACCAGCCGATCCCAGGGTCATTTTCGCCGACCTTCCGCCGTGGAGGAAAAATGCCATGGGTACGAGGTTGCTTGGAGTAGACAGACGATACTTGGACGATCGTCATGCAAGCTCGTATCCTCAGAAAAATGATTCTGAGTCCCGGAAAGGAATTGAACCTGTAACCTTCTGATTGCCGGTGAGATGCTCTAACCATTGAGCCACCGAGACTCAGATGGAGAGCGAAGGTTACAATGATGTACTGGTTCGATTGAGATATGTACTGCCTATGCGGCAGTACTATATATCGGTAATATTAAGATGTGTTAATATATACACTGCTGCAGTGAATTTGGGGGGGGGGGGGGGGGGGACTTGGAGTCGTATCCTCAGAAAAATTATTCTGAGTCCCGGAGAGGAATCGATTGCCGATGAGACGCTCTAATAGGAGACTTCTACAAACAATAAGGTGAAACTATCTGAAAATTTGGAAAAATGTTTGATAAGAAGTTTTACGTAAAAGAAAGGTTTATGGTTGATACTAAAACTCGCCCTCGTTGGATATCTGCTCATAGACAACTGTGGCTCGTTGTCTAATTATAAATATATACCAATATTTTACTCGCAGCTTGGTTATCTCAATATAGTGAATTGTCTGCTATTCAAACTTAACGCAAACTCAATAAAATGATTCTCAGAAACATTTTTCTGAGTTTGCGTTCAAGCTTGAGTATCAAATAATTCACTATATAACAGTTTCACGGCTGTCGATGTTTTTTTTCCGAACCGTATCACCGCTATTTTTCCTTCACTTGACGAGCTGCTTGAGGTAGGAACTCACTGTTTTATTAGCCCCACTGAATAAGTAATACTGTCACAGATTTACATTTGTTTGTTGTACAGGGGGTGAGTCAAGACTGCAGCTCGGATTGACAACAAACTTTTTTTGGTAAAAACTGCCATCTTTTTTGGGACAGAGACGTAAAGTATTAAAAAGCATTTGTTCATCTCTTCAACAACCATGTTAATAAGCTTTCAAATGTTGTCTGAAATGCTTGTTGTTCAAACTATTCTGTTAAATAAGGATTTTTTCACAAAATTACTTGTTGTTTTCATCGTGGCGCTGTTGATGATATACATGGTCAGCGGTCTCAGCGTGGTGACTATAAAAGTATGTGATCAGAGTAAAAACGGGCTCTGGTAGATCGAGGTCCTTATATATACAGTTATAATACATTAGCTTATTGTTGAATAAACGAATTCGATACGAACTTTGTCTGAACTATTTAACTGATAAGGAAATCAACATGGTGGCAGCGGTGGGATGTTACTAGACGAATTAGATTCAAGTGAAATCTAAAATGTTTCGTCTCCCGCCGACCCTCGAGCTAAAAGATGAAACCGATTTGGGAGAGCAGTTCAAAAGGTGGAAAAGGGAACTCGAAGTCTACATGTTGGCTACGTCGGCTACATCGAAATCAAAAGAAACTCAAACCGCCATCATTCTTCACTGCGGAGGATCAGGGGTATTAGAGATCTACGACCAATTTGAGTTTGAAGATGACGATGAGAAACATGACCCGAAGGTGGTGTTGACGAAGATCGAAGAATACTGCAACCCAAGGCAGAACCAAGTCATGCAAACGTATGTTTATGGAATGTACAACTACAAGAGCCGTTTGATAGTTTTCTTACGGAATTGCGCTCTCAGCGACTCGGGCTGAGTCGTGCGATTTTAAAGAAAGAGACCGGATGATACGAGATAAAATTGTGTTTACAGTCGAGGGTAAACTATAGCAGCGTTTACTTCAAGAGAGTCAACTCGAGTTAAAGAAAGCGGTGGAGATATGTCGGGCGTTTGAACTGACGGCAAAGCACACCAAAGAAATCGAGAGTGGAAAACAGGTACATAGGATAGATAAAATCAGCGAAGATCGACAACGAAGAAAACCACAAAGTACCGCCGAGAATACAAGCCGCATGATTAAAGATTGCAATTTCTGTGGATTATCACATGAATTCTCCAAGTTTAAGTGCCCGGCCTGGGGGAAGACGTGCAGCGCATGCAAAGGTAGGAACCATTTTAAAGAAAAATGTAGAAAAGTACGTTCGGTTGAAGTAGAGTCTAGCACCTCAGACTCAGATGATTGTAATTTGAAGTGGTTAGCCGCGGTGAAGTCAAAAGAGAACACTCGTTTGACCGCTTTAATGCAAATAAACGAACAGAATGTGAGATTTCAATTAGACAGCGGTGCAGATGTCAACATAATATGTCAAATATTTGTTAAGAAAAGCCAAATTAGGCCCACTGGCGAAACCCTAATTATGTGGAACAAATCGAGAGTAAAACCTTTGGGAAAGGCTATTTTACGAGTCAAGAACCCCAAAACCCAGGGGTATACGGATGTAGATTTTACAGTTGTAAAGAATGATTTGACTTGTTTATTGGGGGCCCTAACAGTGCAAGAGATGGGTTTGCTCACAGTAAATAAAGATAAATTTATAGGTACACTGCAAAAAATTCTGTGTAGAATTAACTCAAAATATTGAGTAAAACGATGCATCCACAATGACACCAAATAGCGTGTAAAACTAACACATATACTGTGAGTAAAACTTACTCATATACTGTGAGTAAAACTTACTCAAAGATATGAGTAAAACTTACTCAAAAATATGAGTAAACCAAATGCATCCACAATGACACCTTTTTTTGAGTAAAATATGAAATTACTCAAGATGAGAGTAAATTATACTCAGAAGCGGAGTAAATATTACGCGCAATTTACTCAAAGTGAGTAAAACGTAATCGCAGTACGCAAGTTGAATATGGTGAAGCTCTTCGTTACAACTAAAGGAAAATATCCACACAAAATACATCATATAGCTGCAGTTGTTAAATTTTTATTGAATGAAAATGTGGAAACGTTTAAGATATAGTATAAAAATAATTATCTTATACAATTACGAACAAGTCATCATCTGCAAGAACGTCCAATTCGATCCTCAAGGCTATATTATAATGAATAAGTGTTGCACCAAAATTTTAAAAATAACATTGTATATGCTAGCAAACAAGATAGGCCTGACATTTCTATTGTGACTATCGAATGATCTTTTAGTTGAGTGAAGACTCACAAAACATAAGCAAAAATCTAACGCAAATCTTAAATGAAATCCGACATTTTTCTTTGTCTTGCCCTTACCAAAGCAGATAATATGGGACATATGGCATAAGTATGGTTTTACTATGGACACTAGTAACTCTCCGTACCAGAACCATATAATCTATTCTGTCATATACAATATACATGTATGGAAATTGTAGGAAATTGGAAAAAATCCATACAGTTCCCATATATAGTCAATATGGAAATTATATGGAGCACAATAGTGATACCATTAGTTCTCTTTTTTCTGTAATCTATGGAAAAACTATGGCATGTCTATGGAAATAATATGGCTTGAAAAACCATGAAAGTATGGGCAAACTATGGGTCATACAATTTACATGGCAGAAACCCAAAGAAATGCCATATTTGTTTTCATTTGTAGTTTAGGATAATTTGGCCTGCTATTGCTGCAATTGCCAAGTATAGTTATTAGATGTGCCAACAAAATACAAATTAAAATAATTTATTATCATGACATAAATTAGAAAATACATGGGCGATCATCAAGCTTGTATCCTCAGAAAACCGACAGGAACTGTGTGACCTTCTGATTGCCAGTGAGACGCTCTAACCATTGAGCCACCGAGACTCGAGAGCGAAGGTTACAATGATGTAATGCTGTGATTGATATACGTACTGACAATGCGGCAGTCACTATATACCGGTGGTGTTTGGATGTGTTAATATATACACTGCTGTAGTGAATGTGCAGGAGAGCTTGGAGTAGACAGATTGGAGTAGACAGACGATACATGGGCGATCATCAAGCTCGTATCCTCAGATTCTGAGTCCCGGACAGGAATCAAACCGGATTGCCGGTGAGACACTCAAACCATTGAGCCACCGAGACTCAGATGGAGAGCGAAGGTACAATGATGTAATTGTGCGATTGATATACATACTACAGTACCTATGCGACAGTTACTATATTTAATGCCCGCATAGACAGTACGTATATCAATCGCACTATTACATCATTGTAACCTTCGCTCTCGCTCTGAGTCTCGGTGCAGGGTTTCTTTCAGAAAATATAACAAGAGGGGGCAAAACACCCAATACTGAAAATTTTTGGGGGGTGGATTGAGCACCTTGGCAATTTACAAGAGGGGGAAAATAAAATCAGGGGGGGAATGCCCCCCTTCGCCCCCCCTAAAAGAAACCCTGTCTCGGTGGTTCAATGGTTAGAGCGTCTCACTGGCAATCAGAAGGTTACAGGTTCGATTCCTGTCCGGGAATCAGAATAAGTTTTTATGAGGGTATACGAGCTTGACGATCGCCCATGTATCGTCTGTCTACTCCAAGCTCTCCCTAGCAGATGAGATAGGTCGAAGAGTTGGATGACATAAATTACTGTATATTCATGAAAGCAAGTATAAATAAATATTGAGATTAAAATAAGCATAATTATATAAATGTAACATAAAACTATATTATGTAAAGCACAAAAGACAGTTTAAATTAAATGTTCCCATTACTGCTGTCCAGCATTTAAACTTGAATCCATTCTGGGTCTTTGGGGCTGCCTCACCTCCATACACTTCATGTTAATTTTTTGCACAACTTGGCTTGGGGAGTCTTTTATGAACTTAGAACATACTTTTCCTAAATGAAAAGTTAAATGAAATTAAGCATTTGTATACTTATCCATAATTTAGTTATCCATTAATTATATAGAGTGTTCTCAAGAATTCCACTGTTGGAGGGCAAACTGAAATTGCATTATCTGCTCTCCTGAACATCAGTGCTTTGAAGTTGCCCTCCAACACGGCAGTATTGATGTCACACAAGAACACTCCATTAGTGCAATGCCAGGCTTTCAGCTAGGTTTTCTCCTGCTGTTAAATTACAATTGACACAGGTGCTCAGCAAGATGTAACTTGTTTCAAATAGCCTTGGTAAAATATTCACATACAAGATCATTTTATCAGTTATTTAGTAGTACAGTTACAAAATTGACAGCATGAAGACAAAAATTTATCTCAGAATTTGTGCCTCCAAGCAGTTGTATATAATTTTATATATAGCTCTGTAGCAGCTGAGGTTAAGCTCGAAACATAGTGGGAATAGTGTGGGGTTGTTTACAAGCACCTTCTAGGAATTAAGCCTCCAAATGTTGTATTACCAGGGTTCCAATAAGTATTGAACATATTGGTCATTGATTATAATACATGCAACTACATCTCTATACACAGCATTATATTCTCTCAATTGATTTAATACGACTGCAATTTTTCATTGTCACCAAGCTAATGTGATTAGTATATTACCCAGAATTATATACTAAAACATTATGATAATACATACAACTATACATGTATATTATAAATTCTGAATCCTGGTTAGTGATTGAACATGTATAATTCTGATTATCGGCGAGATGCTCTAACTAGCCAGCCATGGTGGGGGGTGTTTATTATTTGGATGGCTTTTAGACAGTTTGTAATGTTGTTAATTTTAGGACAGCTAAAGCATACCTTTAATTTATGGTAGTTGGTGACCTAAATTCAGTCAATTGGTGAAACAACATGAATTCTAGTAGTACAGGTATCATAAATACTTGATCAATTTGATTTTGAACACCTAGTTTTTGTTGGTAAGGAGAAAAAAATTTTTAATTTATTATTTAAAAATCATACAGATTTGTGAAGGTATAGATAAACTCAAACTTTGAGTCAAACTTACCAAAATCTCTTAGTTTTGTTTAAGCAGGAATGGCAAAATTGCAACTGCATCTATAATATTTTGAAAAGCAAGAAACAACCTAATTAAAATACAGATAACAGTTAATAATAAATTAAAGACTACAGTAAAACCTGAGTTTTACAACACCCCTTTTTACAACCACCTGCCATTTACGACCACTTTTACTGGCACGACCATTTATAGTTAAAATGTACCTGTAATTAACGACCAACTGCCAAACACGACCAGCGACCACTTTTAGCATCCCAAACACAAAATGTAACCTGTCATGAACGACTTTTTACGAGATGAAGTACGTACGCATTGGTCTATTCAAGCAAGCTCTGTTCAAACAGTGCTTTTTCAAAATATTTCTGGTTTGCTTTCTTTATTAAGAAATATTATATTGGTATTAAATTATAAAGCCATCTTTTAGTCGACTGGCAAACACATAATATAGTTGTAAACGTAATAGTGTCTTCCAATAATTATGGCTTGCATGACGTCACATCATTAACTGCCATTTACGACCACATGTCGTTACAACCACTTTTGCTTGGCAACAGGGGTGGTCGTAAAACTCTATATTCTAGGTTCTATAGTATAACCAAAGTAAGTCTTTTATTAAACATGTTATGCAAAATATATGCCATAGTGATTATTATTACAAGGGATTCATGTATTATACATGATGATCGTCAAGCTCAAATCCTCAGAAAATGAATCCCACACAGTTTTCTAAGCATTACTGGTATATGGTGAATGTTGGTGAATGTATATCAATCAAACCAGTACATAATTGTAACCTTCACCCTTCATAAGAGTCCTAATTGATATTAGAGCATGTCACAGGCAATCATCAGGTTACATTTTCTGAGGATTTGAGCTTGACAATGTATTGACTCTGAGCTGATTCACTTGGCACTTTGTGTGCTATACATGTATGTTAATTCCATGAAAAATAAAAAAATCTATAACTAATTGCCAACCAGTATGCAATATCACATGAAGAAATATTTTGAATAATGCCAAATGTTTGGAAGTTAAATTTATAGATAAAAATTATGAGAACAACACTTCTAAAACCAAACCAATAGCACTGCATATGCCATTTACTCTCTGAATTTGTGCTTTTCAGCAAGGATTTAAATCCTTAGAAGTTCCCTTTGTTGATTGTTCAAAGGTTATGTAAGCGGTTATTCCTGATAAATATTTCTATAACATACCGATCAAATAAAGGATGGGCTTTCTCCATCATTCAAATTATTTTGATTAGACACATGATAATTAATATCCACATTTCAATTGAAAAATAACTACAATGAAATGGAATCCTCTAAGACAACGTTTTTGATAGAGAAGCGAAGTTCAGGCAACTATTTGATTTGCTTCAAACTTTCAGTTGCGTTTAGGATCAGGATTAATATATTAGTAGATCAGAGTCAGACTTACCTTCGTCTTCGAACTTTTCTGAAATCGCATCTCTGCCGTATTTACTCCCACAGCCAGCGAATAATTGATGATCAGCCACTTATTTAGAATTGATAACACAAACTCACAAAGCCATTTAACAAACAAATAATCCAAGACACAAAGCAGCATAAAATGTTTCAACTTTCAGCGACAACAAGAGAATTCAAATATGGCGCAGCATTAACGTTAACTCGCTAGGACCTCTGGGAATGTCCATATACGGAATAATTTTCCTTTTACGGATATGATTTTGCAGGCCTCCACCTGATAATTCCTAAGCTGTTACTGTTAATACCCTGAAAGCCTGACAAGATTCGTTCATTTCCAACTCTTTTAATATTATATGGTGGAAATTATACAGGTATATAGTATCAGCATAATGTCAAGTTGAGTAAAGCTACTCGAATGTGAATTAATTTAAATAACGACGAGCAATTGCCATTTAACAGGAAACTGTAGTACCCGTTATCAGTCATAAAACTTAAACTGACGATGCCATGCCACATATGCCATATGTGCAGCCCTCATCTCTACTCAACAACGAATTATCATAGAATATTGATGACCGATAGTGACGCTGATCCGATCTGCGATGCAGGAGGGAGAGATATTCGAAGCGAAAATTTGTGTCGCCGAATTTACTCGAGACGTCCTGCTTCATCGCTCAAGCTTACCTCGTGGTTTGAGTGGTTGTATGTTTACTCAAAATTTGAGTAAAACATTCGGTTTACTCAAAAATATGAGTTGGCTAAATTTACTCAATTGCTGAGTAAAGCAAAATTGAGGGCTTACGCGCGGATGAGTAAAGTTTACTCATCATTTTGAGTAATAATTACTCAATAACATTTTACTCAAAGGCGTGAGTTAGTTTTACGCACACGATTGAGTAGAAACATTTTAACTCATGTGAAGTGTAAAATTAACACAAAATGTTGAGTAAAGATTCCGTTTACTCACAAAATGTGTTATATTTACTCAAAGATGAAAATGCATTTTTTGCAGTGTAATGTCAACATGAAGACTATACAGACCTGGCCCTGGGTGACCTAGGTGTATCGAAACTTCAAGTTGATCCAAGTTGCAAACCCCGATAATTGCCGTCGAGAAAGGTACCATTTGCTTTATAAGATAAAGTAAAACAAGAGCTCGAAAGACTGGTGGATCGAGGGGTCCTCATTCCTGTTGAAGAGCCTACAATCTGGGTTAGTCAAATGGCCGTGGTCCAGAAAGCGAATGGGGATTTGAGAATCTGTATAGACCCCCAACCATTAAATGAAGCACTAAGGCGTGAGCATTACAAGTTACCAACTCTTGACGACGTGTTACCTACATTGAATAACGCCAAAGTTTTCAGCAAGTTTGATGTACAAGAAGCGTTTTGGCACGTACTGCTTGACACAGAGTCAAGCAAGCTCACGACGATGATAACTCCATTTGGTCGATATCGGTGGTCTCGTCTCCCATTCGGTTTGAAGGTCAGTAGTGAGATTTTCCAGAAACGATTGACGGACGCCCCCAGTAGCCTTGAAGGAGTTATTTGTATCGCGGATGATATATTGGTGGTCGGTTGTGGCAATTCTGCGGAAGAAGAGGCAGCACAAAACCACGAAGACAATGTCGCCAAGCAACAGGAGAGATGCATTCAAAGAAAAATAAAGCTCAACAAGCAGAAAGCCGTTCTCAAGCAAGCACAAATCAAGTTTATGGGCCATATGATTACCAGCAAAGGCATTGGTCCAGATGATTCGAAAGTGGAAGCAATACGTAGCATGCCAAGGCCTACAGATGTCCACGGGGTAAAGCGTCTATGTGGGATGGTGCAATATCTCGCAAAGTTCCTACCAAATCTAGCCAGCGACCTTGAGCCCATAAGAGAGCTCACGAGAAAGGGAGTGGAGTGGAACTGGTCGACCCATTGTGAAGATGCCCTCAAGCGAGTGAAAGAGAAATTGACAACAGCACCAGTTTTAGCCTACTACAATCCAGAGAAAGAACTGGTGATTCAGGTGGACAGTAGTAAAGATGGGCTGGGAGCTTGTTTGATGCAGGAAGGAAAGCCAATTGAGTTCGCGTCTAGATCGCTGACGAGTGCTGAACGAAATTGGGCCCGGGCTATGGCCGTAGTTTTCGGTCTGGAACGTTTTGATCAATATACTTTTGGGAGAAAGGTCATAGCCCAAAATGATCATAAACCACTGGCATCTATATTGAAGAAGCCGCTTAGCCAGGCGCGAAGGAGACTGCAAGCGTTGATGATGCGACTCTACCGGTACGACGTCGAGTTCCGTTACCTGGAAGGAAGTAAACTCGTGATAGCAGATACATTGAGTAGAGCTTTTCTCAGTGTGCCCGAGCATGATGTGCGTGTCATGGAGGTAGAGGTGTTTAACGGGATTCCAGATAAAATATTAGAAGAGGTTAAAGAAGCTACGAGGAAGGATGGCAACATACAGTCGCTCCTGACGATGATAAAAGAGGGTTAGCCAAATAGGAAAGAAGACGCACGTGCAGAAACGAAGCCGTATTTTGACATCAGAGAAACTTTGAGTCACGAGGATGGGATTATCCTGAAGGGACAGTAAATCGTCATTCCGGTATCGCTTCGAAGAGAAATGAAAAGAAGACTACATGCAGCTCACACTGGCCATGACAGTATGATGCGCCGGGCGCGGAACTCGATATATTGGCCGGGGATGTCAAAAGAAATTAAACAGATAGCAGATCAGTGTGAAATCTGCCAACGCCACAAACCGAAAAATCAGAAAGAGAGTCTTCGTCAACATGAAAATGGTCAGGTGCCATGGGAAAGAGTTGCTGTAGATATATTCGAAATTCAAGGGAGAAATTATCTCGTCACAGTCGATTATTTCTCCAGTTATATCGAAGTGGATTATCTGCCATCAATGACAAGGCAAGTGGTGACAAAGCTGAAAGGACATTGGCGAGATACGGTACACCGAAGGAACTTATCTCCGACAATGGTCCACAATTCAAATCAAGAGAGTTTAAATAATTTACAGACGGGTGGGGAATCAATCATGTCACCTCGTCCCCATATCACCATCAGTCAAATGGCAAAGCGGAGGCGGCGGTGAAGATATGCAAAAACATGATGAGCAAAGCGAATGAGGACCGACGGGATCAGTACCAAGCCCTGCTGGAGATACGGAATACACCTCGACAAGATAATGGATTAAGTCCTGCCCAGATGATGTTTGGTCGGTCAACGCGATCATTGATACCTTTGGGAAAAGGAGAACGACAAGGAGTAAGAAGCGAGAAAGAGTAGTATAGAAAGTGGGGCTACCAGCGCATTTTTCAATTTTTCATGCTTCGCAACTAAAATTGAAAAATTTGCGCTGTTACCACCACTTTCGAGACTACTAAAACGAGACAAAATAAATTAGACTCGAAAACCATCACACGCGTTTCCCAAAATATTTTTTCGAGTATTAGTACGTAGAAGCTGCAACTCTCTGTCGTGACTGGTCATCCTTTTCCCGAGTACAGTATGTTTAAACCTCTCGTCTAGTTCATCACGTTCTAAGCTACTCTTAGCGAAGAGTTGTCGTTTGGTCTCTCTAATCTGGTAGATAAATAATAACTCTTTGTTGAGTCTCGCTGTCTTTTCCTCCACTGGCTCCCGACGTTCTACACTACTCTTCATGGCTACAGTACTCATTAAGTTAGTATATACTCGTGTCTTTAGGTCGTTTTGTAAATTATTGTAGTTAGATAGCACTGTCTCCTTCGTTTGGGGGTTCCCCCTCGGGGATTTCCCCTCTAGCCATATGGCTAAATACGTGTTTACTAGTTGTCAGTCCACCTGATAACAACCCTAAACAAGGGAGGTAGGGGGATATGTGTGATATAAACTTCTCTACATCTCTTTTTAATAACTGGTCAGTAATCAACTCGTTTTCGAGCTTTTCAGGTGACTCAATAGCGTTGAACCCTCCTAACGCGTGGGCGAACTTGCTTATTAAAAGATCACAGAGGAACGCGTTCGCTTTCTCCATTCTTCTTATCTCCCATCCTTCATTGATCTTATTGATAACTTTAGCTGAGGCCTTTTTAAGGTAAGCGACGGATTGATCTATCTCACCGTCCTCTGAGAGTCTTCTTAGTTCGTTTCGTTTCTTATCTACATCAGTTTGCGGGGTGTCGTCAACTTGTGGTGTGTCGATTTGTGGTTCATCGATCACTTCCTGTACTGCTTCTTGTATGTCTTCTACGAGTTCGTCAATTGTCTCAGGATTTTTTGTCTTACGTCTTGGCATGTCCTATATTATACGACGTGTTTTGTTTTCGCGGAACGACTATTTTGTATGAGTATGGATGCCTTAGAAGTATCTCCAATCTTGCGTACTCGTTGTCTTTCAACTGTTTTATTATTTTCTGAATTTCCGCTTTATCAACTCCGTTGAGGTAGTCGTAGACGATAATTTTCATATCGTTTCTGTTAGGGTTGTAGAATGTTACTAACTTTGAGAAGTTTTCACGATATGGTTTACTAATTGAGGTTAGTTGTTGTGTTATGACTATTGTGGATAGGTTGTAGTGTCTAGCGCTAAAGGCTAGTTTAACTAGTTCACTTGTTGTGTTTTTAACGTCCTGCCCACCAGCACAATCATCTAATATTATTAGTGAATTGGTACCTTTATAAGTATCGGTCACGTGTTTGAGGACTACGTTGACCTTATCTTGCTCACACTGAATAGCGATAAAGTCTGGGTCTCTCAAGTATTTCCACTCTGTGTACGTCTTATTTCATTCGAACGTCGGGCATATAAGAATGATGAAATCGAAGTGATTCATGTAGTCTTTCTCTATCATATCCAAGAGGTAGTACGTTTTACCGCAGGCTGTCATACCAACAATCAGCATGTTAAAAGGTGTTTTCATATAGAATACTATATGTTTAGTACTGGATTGATTGTAGATCGTTGTTGATGAGGTTTACGAGACCATCGGAGAGCACGAATATTCTACACATAACGTTTGCTGTTGTGACTTCTTTATTGATTTCCATCAATATTCCTGACTGAGTGTTCACAATCTTTTTTCCAGTTGCAACTTTCACGTTATCTTCGATAGATCTAAGGTCAACAACCAAAGCGAAACCGTCTTTGTAAAACTTTTGGATAGTCATATGCTGATCGGAGTCTAGTCCTTGTCCGAATAGTCTTTTCGCTTCTCCCCAGAGTCTTGATTTCGGTATTCCTTGGCTGTAGACCATGTTCGGCACACCTTCTATGGTGAGTTTGACTGACTCTATGTTTGGATAGATGAACTCTTCACTATCAGTTCTTGTTTTGTTTGTGAAGAGTAAAACGACAGATTTCATCGATTTTCTTGGTAGATTAATATTCTCATTCACGAGTGTGATTCCTTTATCCCACTCCACAGTCTTCATTAGTGTGATGTGTTCATATGATAGAGACCTACCAGATGCATATAGAGATGATACTTCATCAGCAATCTCTTGATTCTCGATAGTTTCGTACTCCAACTCAAGGTTCTCTAACGTATAGCCAGCCACAGCTGACCCAGATTGAGCCACCATAATATCAGACGCTTTAGGGAGTGTGATTATATACCTGAAACTGTTGTTCATGTTGTATGGTGCGTATAGACCATGATCTTCTAGAATCTTGTCGATTTGAATCTTTTGTTTAGTGTTATGGATGGAGAACATCAGACCATCGCTAACTTTTTGTGTGTCTCCACTGGCTGCGCCACTGTCATCCTTTGAGATTAACTTTCGAAGGTTCTCGTTTGCTATACCATACTCGACCATCTGGTCTCGCTCACTGTTAGATTTCCAGAGGTCTTTGTACGTACCGATGACGCTTTCACCACTATTGTCGTACACGGACTCACCAGCTAGTTTTACCACCAGTCTCTCGAATAGTAGTCTCGAAAGGTTATTAAGAAACCATGATTTCGCATTCGAACTCTTAAAGTCGAATAGGATATGGAGACTAGAGGGTACCAAACAAGTGTTACCCTTAGTTTTCGGGATATCGATGTATAACTCCTCCCCTGGATTGGCTTTGTTGGGGTTTAGCGTTACAACATGACGGGTTCTTGTGCCTTTGATAGCAGATATTTCACGACGTCTATATCCAGGAAGCAACTCTTTTTCATTAGTGTTCAATCTATATTATAACACATGTTTTATTTCCTCTGTTTGTACTGGTCGTAGACGAACCAAGCTAGTGCTATCGCTAGGATCCATAAATTAGACGCTAACCAAGATATACCTGCAGCTCCCCACTTTAGCACAGTCGCCACCATGTTTAGCAGTCCAGCCAGTAGAGGGCCAGCCTTTGTGGCTAGATTAGCTATAGATTTTACTAGTTTTCCAAGTGCTTGACCACCTTTGACGATAACACTCCTAGCGGATATTACTATGGTAGTTATTATCCCGGCTATAGAGATTGATATAGCACTTATTCCAACTAAGTTTTCCTTTGCCCATTTTTTGAACCTCTCGAGTCTATTTAGATCATTACCCTCAACCTCGTCTTTTAGTACACCTATTGCCTCGTTGTGTTCTGGTCTCGTGTTGTTTTCGATACGGATGCTGTCTGCCTTCAAGTAAGCTGTATCACTAACGCTCTTATAGAATTGTTCTTTTAGAGGGTCTAGCTCGACGATAGACATGAGTCTATATTGGTCGCCTAGTGCATCTAGCGACTCTATCTTAACATCAGTTGATCCTTTTGGGTCGAGAGAGCCAGCGAACTCCCTAATCTCTTGTTCACTAACGAAGATACCTTGCGACGTTTCTACGAGTTGCTCCACTCTTTGTTTGACCCTGTCTTGTAGCTGTTCGCTCGTGTTAGATACTATGTCTTTTGACACGTTACCTGGGATTGTGTTGTCACCGTTAATTTCCTCGACCATCGCAGTTAAAGTTAGTCTGTGCTCCTCAATAGCTCTACTTAACAGACTCTTAAGGTTCTCGACATCTTTCTGTGAATCTTTAGCGTCGCTGTACACTATAGACTTCCCTTTTAGCACCATAACTCTCTTATTTTCGAATTCTAGCCCGATAAGACCTTTAACGCCAAACACCATTTTCGATTTTTTTATTATATCACTCGAGGCCTCTCCATCCCCAACGTTAATACTAACACCAAGATGGTCCAATAGAAACTGCTTTCTATCTCTTGTTACTGACGCATTGTATGACCTTTTATCGTACTTTGGGTTTGGGATACCATCAGACGTGTCACTCCCTTTATCCTCTCCAGTTATTGTTACTGTGTTACCATCATCGTTACCTATGAATGATGTCTCCGCATGTCTGATTCTGTCTTGTACTCTGCGTGCTATGTCTCTCTTCTCTAGTTCGAATTTCACCCTAGTGATTCTTCTGTGTATAACACTAAGTTCTTGCGTTGTCCTGTGTTCTGAGACTATATTATTGAGCGTGTTGAGCTCTTCTTCTAACTCCTCGTATTTACGCTCCTCAGACTCTTCACGATTTTTCATTTCGATTTCATCAAATCCTCCTTCAGCCATTATACACTACTCGATATTTTGAATATCGCTTTCTGGTATCCATGAGTTGTGTTTACTGTCATATCCAAGCCACTTAACTAAAGCCATCTTTTTACCTCCCACCTTCTTTCTCTTTAGTATCTTCTCAACTTTATATACGTCGTCTTTTTTATCGACAGCTGACAACTCTTCCTCATAAAACTTACCTATGATGAGTTCCCCTTCGTGGTCCTCTATCTCGTACGTGTTAGGGTCGCCACGTATGACCTTTGTCACTTTGAATAGCTCCTCAGTGAAGTTAGCCTCATACCCTTTTGTGAATATGCTTTTGTACTTTGATATCCTGACAGTCTCACCTACTTTGAGTTTTGGTAGTGGGTAGTCACCGAAATGGTGTCCAAACAATGTCGTCCATACTTCGTTTTCGTTTTTCTTGTTAACGTCTTTAGGTTTCATTAGAATAGTACTGTGTTTGGTATTGTTGTAATTCTCAACGAGCTGATCTAAAATGTCTATCCACTTATACGTTCCTTTACTGTAGAAGTACTTCCACATAGACGTATTGAGTGTTCTGTTAAACCGTTCCACGACTGCTGCCTTTTTATCGGAGTTCGTGCTGAAGTACTTAACATCGTGTTTCTCAAATAGATCCTTCACGCCAACGTTATAGAATTCCTTACCATCGTCAAACTGAGCCAATTTTGGATACTCACCAAATCTAACCTTAGCCTTCTCTAGTAACTCTGTGACAGCCTTAGTTATGTTTTTCGTGTCTTTCCTATAGACGGGTATTGCGAAAGCATACCTACTAAGGATCTCAGTGGCTGTTAGTATCCAGTAGTACCCGTTGTTCTTATGCTTGTACTTGCCCATATCAACCAAGTCCATCTGTATCTGCTCACCCAGATAGTCAACAAATGTTTGTCTAAACTTGTGTTTCTTAACAACTGGTTTGTACCTGGTGTACGTGTCTTGAGATTTTAACCAGTCCTTTATCTTTACCCTACTAACGCTTAGGCCGTCTTCTTGTGCCTTTTGGTACAGCCTCTCGGCAGATTGGTAACCAGTTGATGGGTTGTAGTAAATATCTCTTAGTTCTTGCTCTACGTACATATACACTACGTGATGTGTAAATCTAACAGCACCTCACCAACGCTAATACTGTTGTCATCCTGATCTGTTATCTTAAACTCTAGTTGGTTGACGACTCCTTTGTTTATTGGGATTTTCGACCCAACACCGAAATGTTGTACAGAACCCTTAAGTGTCTGCGTGCTTGTTATTGGCAGTACTGCGATACAATCGCTTTTGCTACCATTAACTATGTTCTTAGATCTGTCCACAATATTAGATGTTACTTGTATGTATTTAAGCCCTCTGTTAACGTTCACAACGTTGGGACTGGTTTTTGTGGTGGCTATTGTAGTGTTTTCGCCAAATCCCAAGAGTTGTCCAAATTTAAACAGTTCTATTTGTTGATCAGTTGTTATCGTACACGTCGAGTCATGTCTGTTAGCCACTAGCTTCACGTCTCCTAACTCTCCCAAGTCGTCGGCGATCATTTTAAAGGTGTGGTACCCAGGACTAAAAACGTGATTATTACTGTTATAAGTTATCTTATTGTTAGCTGTGGTTACGTTAACGTAGTCCCAAAAGATGGTTGCCTTCTTCACCAATACGTAAGGGTCTGAGTTAGTTGCTAGAATTGGCTCTGGTAGGTCTACAGTTTTCGTTGAAACACTAATCAACACTACCACTCTCATATAACGTACGGTATGTTATGATGGATGCGTTCAAAAGAAAGTATCCTTATGCTGACAAGAATAGGTTTTTTCTTGATGTTGACGACAATATGCATATACATATATTCTTCGTGACGAAAACCAATATTGGTGACGTTTCGATAGACTCGAGTAGGTTTAAGAGTAACCCGGAGTATACTAAGTATCTAACGATAAACAAACCAATGATAGTTAACCAAAAAGAGATAGCTAATGCCGTACGAGTGGCTAAGCTGAATCTAGTGAAAAAGTACCCTCACATCACTTTGAGCAAGTTTGAGTTCGATCCAACTGTCTCACAAGATGGTGGGGTTAATGGCGTTGACATATATTTTAGAAACAACGACATCATAAGCACGAATATAACTAGCGATACCTTCAAAAATGATAAGAGTATGTGGATTTGGCTACACAACAACAAGTCTCCAAAAGGTCACGACGACAAGTTTCCAAAAATATGGCTATCTGGTGGAACTATCCAACCACTATCAAAAGGCCGTAAGAACCACTGGGGACTTTGGGATGGTTATCCAACGGAAAACGTGTTGAACTACCCAGTGAATAACTTTAGAGTCTTCGTCAATCAAAATAACTACTTTTTCTCAAAGCTACCAACATTACAAATCGCCACGTCAAAGACAAAGTCAGAGTGGGACGACAACGAGAGCTACTATAGGGTCGTGTTTGCGACATATTGTGCAAGTTTCTGTTGTGGAGTGTCGTTGCAACACTTGTCACCCTCACAAGAAGTTCACCCTGTTATCACAAGTGTGATGAGGTTCCATCTATACTTTACTGTTAGAAGACTTCTCAGAAGGATGGAAGGTGGTGAGAGTATGAGATCGATAAGTAGAGAGTTTGACGCTGGAGAATTGTATGGTAAGACAGACAAGATTCCTAAAAAACATTACTACCAAGGTAAAGTCCTTGCTGATGGTACAACAGGTGAGGAGAGAGTCTTCGCGATTAACGACGTTAAGAACGACTACAAACGATACGTTCCTCTGGTGTCGAATGGTTTTACCAACATTGGGCGACAATACCTAAATCAATCTATAGAAGCCTTTGTTTACTCTACACTTGGTTCACAAGCGAGAACACGTGTGTCAGTCGTTGGTGATTCCGCAGGCAGTCTAGAGACTCAACAAGAGTTCCGAAAGTTGGTGGAGGATAGTGTTATAAACTACGACGTGTCAACGTGGATTCTCAACATGAACAAGTCGATTAGAGACACTAACGTTGTCCAAAATCTTGCGCTATCACCGTCTACGTGGCTAATGCCAAGTAACGTGGTAATCCTCAAGAACAAAATCGCTGGGTACAACAACCTGCTAAAGACTGCTACACAGAGTATGAAGTTTGGAGTAAATAGTGGGTTAAACTACGTGAAAACGACGGAGGTTAAGAAAGTACACCAAGAAGGTGGAGAGCACCTGGAGACACTTGACAAACCAAAGGTGACACATCGTCTGACGACACCAAACGTGGCACACCAGGAAGAGCACCTGGAGACACTTGACAAACAACCAAAGGTGACACACCAAGAACGTCGTCTAGAGGCGACACCAGGTGACAACACGACAGAGCTGGGGCTAGTTCTAGTGGTTTCGGCTGTGTCTGGCTATTTAGTAAGCAAATATATGTTATAACATAATGAGTCTAAGTTATGGATTTGAGGACAGAGACTACGAGAGAGACAAAATATTAAGAAGAGCGAAGAGACATCTAGACAGTGACCCTAAGTTAAGCGTTAGCGGTGGGAGGATGTCTGGAGACATAGATATGGCGTTCAGGGCACTCAAAAACATAGCAGATCCAGAAGATGATTTGGATGCTATCAGTAAAAAAGTGTTTGAGTCTGTATACTTATCGCAATACTTTAGAACGCAGTCCTATAACGTTCTATTTGACTTTAATGTCACAAAGCATGCTATGAGTATGGTGGAATACCACAGTGGAACAAATAAAGTGAAAACCATTAGAGATAAAACAAACATGTTAGTACAATACGATCCAACGTATGGTCCTATTATTGGTGTTAACAATGGTCATAGCTTCCTATCCCCCGAGCTAACTCCAATTCCGTTTGAAGCTGGAGTGCACTTTAACTGTCCACGTATGCAATACTGTGACATATCCATTTTTATGGTAGTGAGGCTAGTCACCAGGGTTTCTACGACAGATTGGGAGGCGATTATCTCAAACGATGATGGGTCGTGGGACAAATACATAGGATACAAAGGAGGCGAAAACGATAAATTATCATATCTTGGTGGCTCTCCAGCAAAGGAGTACACGTGTACAATCCCAAATAACATCGACACCACCAAGAGACACATGATATCAATACATTGGCGGATGGGTAACTCCTACGTTAAGGTGAACAACATAAGATCAACAGACTAAGACTTCACAGCTAATTACGAAGAGATAGGGTCTCCTTACGTAACTATCTTTGGAGTGCATCGACCAAGAATACCACTCGCACCTTATAAGTACCCGTCTTTGATAGAGTTCTACGGTGTGAGGATTGTCTCTGGTTACATAGCTAGCCGAGACATAATATTAGTTGGTAGAGATATGATGAAGGAATATAATGTGAGCTAAGATATATGAGGAAGAAGTCAGTTGTTGTTTTCAATCACATATCAAAGGATATGTCAGAGGAAGAGGTGCTAGAGCTCAAACGCTTGTACGCGTACTACCACAAACTAGAAGCCTGTTACAAATGGAAATACAAGAGGTTGAAGAAAATTAAACTATCGTTAAACATGACTAGCATAGGGTTAACTACAGTAGGAATTGTAGCTGGATCGATAACCGCTAACCCTCTAATCATTGCTTGTATTAGTGGTCCTGGTGTGATCATCCAAGGCTACTTGGCTAAATCCAATCTGACGAGTAGAGTGGAGCATTGTAAGTTCGCGCACACTAGCTATAAAAAGATACTGACACAAATAAGATCGTATCTTAGAGGTCTTCCTTACAACGAGTCAATGTTTCTCTCAGACGTTAAAGTGTTGGACGATAATGTGACTGACTTATGCCCACCAATTAATGGAATGGTGAGAAGGTACAATAAAACATACGAGACACAAGGGGGGTCGGAATCGGACCCCCCTCTAAACACGGGTCTACACGTAAGAACCAGTGGTGTGTCAGTCGACAAGTTCCAAGAGTAGGTGCTCAGAAGTATCATCAATTAGGAGTTTGTTCTGACCAACCCCCCAAAACGGGGGTTGGTCAGATCATGTGTTTGTGCTAAGCAAATTATTGTTTTTTAAACCCCGTCGTTTCAACGGGGTTTAAAAATATACACCCAAGTACAGTCTATATATCAGAACCAGGAGTATTAAGCAATTATTTTTTAAGAATAGCTGACCCCCTAAAACGGGGTGTCAGCTTTTCTCAAAAATAACTGCTACTTTGAAGACTATAATTAAGATGTCCTAATAGCGTGCAAATAGTAGTAAAATATTAAGACACTACATATGACCCCCTACTGATAGTATGTTCGTGATCGATAGAAGGGTCATTTTGACTAAGGTCCCAAAACGGGGTGTTGGTCAGATCACGCGTTTACACTATTAAGTGGTTACTTTCTTAAGATGACTACTATTTAAGCACAAAAATAAAACATGTGGTATAGTATAGGTGATGAGTATCACTAAAATATTTAGAAATAACGACATGTCAATCACTGCTGTAAAATATGGAGACAATATTTGGTTCTATGGAAAAGAGGTAGCCGAGATCTTAGGATATAAGAGACCATGTAAGGCTATAACAGACCATGTGGCAGACGACGAGAAAATAAAGGTCCAAATATCAACACCCCAAAACGGGGTGTTGGTCAAAAGTATGGCTTGGCGAATAAACGAGCCAGGTGTGTACAGACTAATATTTTCGTCTAAATTAGAGTCAGCCAAGAAGTTTAAAAAATGGGTATTCACAGAAGTCTTACCGTCTATTAGAAAGACGGGTCAGTACACGCAATGCAACCAGTTATCGATAATGAACGAGACAGACTTGCATTATGACATTGTGAAATATGTTAGAGAGTACCATCCAACAATAGTCATCCCAGGGTTGGGTGAGTACCAAGACACATCTGCTAAAAGAATAGATGGATGGAAGAAGGGTTACAGTGGTGGACAACCAGATTTGATAGTTCCGCAACTACACAAGAGATATAATGGGTTTGCTATAGAGTTCAAAACACCGAAAGGTAACGGAGTTATTAGGAATAACCAGATGAGGGTATTAAGGAGACTAAGATCACAAGGGTACAACACACTGCTATCCTCAGACCAACACGAGATAATACATTTCATAGAAACATATATGAGAGACTCTAGAGTTCTGTGTGAGTACTGTAATAGAAGATTTAAGAGTGAAACCACACTGTCTAATCACCAAAGATACTTTCATCGAATACTCTATCTGTGAGACGACCTGTGAGACGACCTGAAAGATAATCTGTGAGATGACTGTGAGGTGGTCTGTGACGAGATATCACGTATAATATAGATGACTGACAACGAGTCCGTACCTATTATAACGTCGACAACAAAGGTCAAAGACCCTAAGAGAGTAGAGGCAGGCAAACGGTTGGCTGCTATATCTAAAGCAGCCAAAGAGAGGAAGATGAGAGAGAGAGTGATAAGTGAGGACAATAGTTTTAACTACGGATACATCATAGGTACTATAGGAGTGGTAATAGCCGCTGGTTCACTGTATTACACGATGAGCCAAGACAAACAAGTAGTGGAGCCTAAGACCGTTGTTATAAAACCATCACGTAAACTCGACAGCCTCGATTAAAACATGTCGTATAATATATGGCATCAATAGACAGAAAAGAACTGATGAACGAGCTATACGACGCAGCCCTTGTGACTGCTGGAGCCGTAGCCGTATCCATGGCATCAAAGAAAGTACTAAAAGAACCGTTGGGTACCCCTGAATCAGTAAAGGGCACCCTCAAGTTAGCGACTGCTGTAGGCGTTTCAACGCTACTCGTTAAGTGGGCGCAGAGCAAGAAATACCTACCTATTGACCCGTTCTCAAAATAATCTAACGTAATATATAATGGCTAGTGTGATAGCGGGTGGTTTGTTCAACGCTATAGCATTCGCAGGAGCTGGATTTATATTCAGCAAGCTAAACCACACCGGCTACGAGACAGAGATAAAGAGACACAACAAAGCATTGGAAAGTCTCGCAAGAGCGAAAGAAAAGTTCTACGAGAATCAGATTCGTCAGAGAGACAAAATTCAGGAGCTAAGACAACAACTGTCAGATGCTAATGCAGACATAAACGACACAAACCATGCTCTGGATCAACTAAGACAAGTACTGACGATACAGTATGATGGGAAGACATTTAGTAAAGAGCCTGAGTTGTCAGACTATTACAAACCCTCTGGTGAGATGAAAGAGTATCAAATGGTATTCGTTGGAGTTGTTGGACTACCTTTAGGTTACTTAATATATAGAGTATTATAATGAGCACTAAAACTTTGAAGGAGATGGCTATGGAATTTGATAAAAAGCGTAACTTGACAGAGACACTCTCTTACCAAACTCGTCAGATAGAAGAGTTGGAACAACTACTATCAGACGCTCTAAAACAGGTCACAACAATAAAGTGTGAGTGGGAGACACTAACCGACATCCACAAAGTTACCACACTATAGTCTAAAGATATATATAGTATAGTAACTTAGATGGTTGACGAACGTACAATGAGAATGTTCCACGCTGGGTATACATTGGATGAGATTGCATCAAAAAAGTGGAGTGGTACTACATTAGGGTACACGTTGGACGAGATCAAGAATGGAAGTAGGGACGCGAAACCAAAAAAGTGGTACGACACCACATACTGTTATGAGTGTAGTAACCACAGAACCCAAATCGAAGATGGTGTATTTAGTTGTAACAAGTGTGGAGAGACTACCTACGGACGCGTGAGAAACTTTGTACCTAACATTTGGATGTACAATAAATCGGCTCATAGTTATAGTAAGTGGTTAGAGAGAATGTTGACTAGTAAAAGACTAGTTAACGAGAGTGACATACCAACAGTTGTCAGTGATTTTGTAAAAATACTATGGTCTCTTAAAAGAAACAAACTGATTATCAAGAACATATCGAAATATATTTTCTATGTCATAAGAATATGCTCTAGAAGAGGTATAGAGTTGAGAGGTAGTCTTAACGACCTCAAACCTGGTAAGGTCAAGGTGCGAGTCGAGTATAACCTGTATAGCGTAGTATACAAGGACCTAGGTTGGGACGGGAGAGGAGATCCATACTACAACGAGTGGGTAAATAAAATATATAGTAATATATAATGGCAAGACCAAAAATTTACCAAACCAAAGAAGAAGCTTTAGTAGCAGCCAGAGCGCAAACCAAAGAGTGGATGAGAACTCATAAGTGGGTGTGTGAGACATGCGATCAGTCATACCACGTGACCTCTAAATATAAACACATCTAGACTAAAAAACATTTTAGAAATTTAAACAGCTAATTCTGGACTATTTTGTAATGTCCATACGCATAGCTAGACACACCGTCTGGTAATATATGTCGCTTGTCGTCAAAGCAGCTTAAGGATATCTTATTTATTTCATAGCTTCCTAGTTGGTGGCTCTTGCTGCGAATAGTTTTAATTATGTGAGACATTTGCTCACCATTTGTCAGGACACTTTTATAGTTGTCATGTCTTATATTGTTTCTAATGGTACTCTTCTTGATACCCTTAGCAGTCTTCCCACCTTTTCCGTCCTCTTTTATGTAGCTATACATTTTCGACCTTAAACCAACGAACTCAACGATGGGGACTCCTAATGTCTCATCCTTCATTTTACCAATAACCTTCTTGTTAGTTAGGTCGAAGTAAGGAGATGACTTGTCATATCCACTAAAGTCGAACACTTCTTTGTTAGCGTACATGTCTTTGTACACATCCTCCGTCTCAATCTCATACATTAGGCTATCCGTGTCTGTGAATAGTAATTTGGCTTTGTTGCCATATTTATTTTTAATGTTACTGAAGTGGAAGTCGTACAGCAATGTCTTTGATAAGTCTAGAATACACATACCCACGTATGCTGGTCTATTTAGAGTTAGTGTCTCTTTGATCTTGTGAACTGCTACCAAGTTATTGTCAAATATTTTACTGCTCACAAAGGTTGGTTTTGACGTTAGTTTCTTCAGTTTTTCCTTGTCTGTTACTAACTCCACATTCACACGCTTTCGTAGATTCTCCATAGTCTTTCCAAACACACTATTATTCATGAGCTTGAAGAAATCCTTCTCAAAGTCATTCTTTGCTTGGGTTCTCTTATCCGTATTAAAGTCGATATATTGCTTGAGCCATGGTGACTGATCGAACTGAAGTACTCTATGTATCTTCTTAACCTTCATTCCCAAACTCTTGTATAATTGTAGGTTTCTATAGTGAACGACGTACTTACTCTTATCGCTTAGGTTAGGTATAAGTTTTGCAACCTCTCCTACAGATATCTTAAACTTGTTTTGGATCGTCTTACAATAGTTTGACAACATATCACTACTTACTCTCATCCTCTCAGGGGCTAAAGGATAGTCGTTGTGAAGATCGTGTAACTCCTCTGGGTACTCTAAATCAACCTCGAGTATCAACCCTTTGTCTGATTCGTTGTTATATTTATCTAGATTGTTGACGTCAAAAACTTCGACCCACTCAAACCCACCAGTCGGTAGATACTGACACATAGCCCAACCATAAAGGTTATTCGCATATAAGTACACGATATGTTTCGATGGTTTACTACTATCATACCCCTTCATGTATTTGTTATTAGCTTCTCCGTGTCTGTGTGTTATGCAGGAAACACCACCACGCATCCCCTTCTCAATAAACTGAAACATGTCAATGTTAGTCATCAGCTCTAGTTCCACTCCCGTCATCTTTAGAGCAGCGTCCCACGATAGTCCAGGTGATGTGAAATAATGGCAAGGATCTAATTGATAGTGTTGTTTACACGTTCTTCTAAAGTTCTCGAACACGTCGGCTAACAACAACACGTCAGACTTTAAGTACAAGTCGTGGTACTCACCCATGTTTCCCACACCCATCTTCCTCCACACTTCTCTAGCGTGCTCGTAGTCCGCGTCTAACACATGCTCGTCGTTTAGGATACTGTAGAAACTCTCCTTTGACGGTAACTCGAGTTCGCTAAACTTGTCGAAACTATCCATATAGTCATACGGGTACACACCTTTTCTAGACATCAACTCAAGATCATCACCTCGAAACAGCTCGGACGTGTACTTGAGACATTCCTTTGGTAGATTGTTCACTAGGTTGGCTAGAATAGAACTCATGAACTGGAAACTATCTAGAAACACTAGACTCTTACCTAACATGAACGCCATATACTTCTCCATGTTGTTCGGTATAACGTTGATTTTCAGACCAACCTTACCTATCTCCTGCATTATGAAGTGGCTATCGTACCCTCTTAGATTGTGAAATATGACAGGTATCTTATCAGTCAGTCTATAGTTCCTATTACATAACTGATGTGCTGAACCTCTATATTTACCAGTGACATGACAATGATCTCTAACTCTCATTTGTCCCCTTCTATATTTACTATCACAAATATGACATTTAGTCGCTTCCTTGAAGTTAACCTTATCAGCTCTGGTCAACACCATGTCCTCATTAAAATGCTCCTTTCTGACTTTCTTACAGTATTTAACCTCCTCTAACATCTTTTTCATGAACTTCCTAACCGCGTTCTTACCTCGAAACATCTCTACTGGTTTACTATATTTATCATCATAACAGCACACTACTTTGTACCCATACCCACAGTCCGTGTGTTTTTGGTACTCACTAGTGTACGATCCTGTGAGTGGTGTCACGTTGTCGACCTTCTCTGTGATAGCCTCGAAGTCTGCATATATTACGAATGGTACTTCTAATTGTTTGTGATAATTTTCATACTCAAGAGTGCTGTCTTCTTCTACTGGCATCTTGATCGCTTGCTTACCATTTACCACCATACAAACCTCCTTATGATTCTCTAGAATCTCATTGGTAGTAAAACATTGAAGACAGTACCTACAGAAATTCTTGCGACACTTGTGATTAGACTGACCGCACATAAACCTACCAAAGTCTTTGATGTACACGTAGTGTCGTTTAACACCATTCGTTATTAGCAGCAGGTCCATATGATCCTCACACTTCTCCTCAGAAACGTAGATAGGAAATGGCTGCTTGTCCTCATACCCAAACACGCTGATGCTAATACCGTTCTGCCTCTCTATCTTGTTGTACTGTTTTGTATTCACTGGAAATCTCACTCCTTCATAATTGACAGAACCTACGTTCTTCTTGTGCTTCGACACTCTCTGCGGATCCTTTCCCACAGGACACTTGTGTAACACGTGACACCACATGAAACACTTGTCATCTTCATTCTTTATATTAATCAAACCTTTTGACGCGTTCCTCAACTCTTCTGGTAGCTCAATATAACTCGATCCTTTAAGAGGCTTATACACTACCACATTAATATAGTGGTCACTAACACTGTCTACAACCCACCCAGACCCTTCTGACAACCATACAGCTATACGATTTACTATCTCCTCACTAGCTTGTCTCGTAGTCCCACTAATATCAACACTACTAGTCACTGTTTTGACTACACTATTGAAGAAGGCTGTCTTAAACACAGACTCTCCGTCACCAATCTCTTTCTCTAGAGTTACTTTCAACGTCTCAGAAAACTTTAAACCTTTCAGTCTCTCTAACTCTTTCTGTAAAGTCGAACCCACTACTCCTCTAGTCTTGACTAGTTGTTTTAGTGGATCCTTATTGTCGATCACCTCAACACTATACGACTTGGTGTACCCTTTGAGAGAAACTCTCCTTTGTACTATAGTAGGACGTTTCATCTTAGCAATAAGACTAGTGATTCTCTCATACTCTTTGTCTGAGGCCTCCTGACTCAACTGTGACCTCCTCACATATCGTCTAAGATCACGTCTAGCCTTTCGAACTTCTCTGACCTCCCTAATTCTGGTGACTCTACTAATAACGTTCTCTCTAGACCCTCTTCTAATAAGGTCCATCCACTTATACCCCAATGCTTTAGCATCAGCTAGATAGCCAGACATCATCTTTAGAAAACTCATCTTAACATTCGGTATAACTAAATTACCAGAACCTATAGCAGGATCACGTGCACCACCACTCGATAGTGTACCACTACGAGCGACACTACCACCCACAACAGGGTTACGTTTACGTTCAGACCTTTTCATAAGAGTCGTTTTATTATTTAATATAGCCAAGTCTTTAGACCCTTTCGAATCATGAGCCCCACTCAACTCACGAGTTGAAATAAAGCCCATACCAGGATCACGCGTAATATTACTTGACATAGTCTTGTTACGAGCGACATCCCCACCCACAGCAGCGCACGTCTAGACACCTCACTCTGTAGCCTACTAGCTGACATATGTCTCATAGGCTCCAAACCACGCGACACGTCGTCTATTAGTAGTCTCGAAAGTGGGGGTAACAGCGAACTTTTTCCATTTGAATGTCTCAACTTTTCTGGAGAACGCAGCTCTTTTTCCATTTTTTGGTTCCACATATTTGCTCGAAAGTCATATGTGGAATCCAAAAAAAGGAAAAAGTGCTACGTTATCCAGATAAAAAAGTTGAGACATGAAAAATGGAAAAAGTGCGCTGGTAGCCCCACTTTCTATACTACTAGAAAGATAAAGGGAAACGACAACGGACAGTTGAGAAACATTACAATAAGACCGCTCGCGATATGGCAGAGCTAAGAGAAAACCAACCGGTCTATTTTAAACTGATGAATCGAAAGAAATGCAAGCGAGCAAAAATTCAAAGGAAGTACAGTGATCGATCGTATGTTTTGGAATGCGATGATGCTACTACCTATCGGAGGAATAGAGTACACATCCGGCCAGCATACCTGAATCACGGTGAAAAGGAACCGGTGACAGAAACTCCGAATGTTCGAGAGGACGCAGAAACGGTGGCTGGAGAGAAGAGCAATCTGAATGGGGATACAGCACCCGTTAGAGCGGAAGAATTAGCGACCGATATAGAGGCGGCTAATGCAGTGTTGGAAGAACGAGCTACAGACAGCCCTAATATTCAACCTCGTAGAACGCGACGTAAACCAGGATGGATGAAGGATTTTATAGTGGAATAGTGAGTTTTAAAAAACGATCTGGCAAAGTGACAATGGGTACTTGTAATAATATAATTTATAGTAATTTTTTCATTAGATAGAAAATAGAAAAAAAATTATGTAAAGTTACTATCCCGAAAAGAAGGGGGATGTTGATGATATGCATGGTCAGCGGTCTCAGCGTGGTGACTATAAAAGTATGTGATCAGAGTAAAAACGGGCTCTGGTAGATCGAGGTCCTTATATATACATTTCTAATACATTAACATTCATGCAAGAGTCTGCGGTAGCACCCCCGATGCCCCGCGATTCCTGACCATACGCTGTATGGAACCGCACCTGATTGGGCACAGTGTCCTGAACCAATTCAACCTTTGGAGGGTGTAGCTCTGTCGGAGAGGGTTTTACGCTAATAGCTGAGGAACAGGTTACAGGACCCATAGATCCACAAAGACGGGAGCGGTCTCATAGGTAGAGCAGCCCCAGGCGAGCCTAAACTCCCCAACTAACTTGTTACAATGTTGCCGAGAATTACCCTCTCCTGACCAGAATTACTGTCACACATAAAGTGGAGAAAAAACTTACCGTATAATAACAAATTACCCCTACTACAGCCTACCGCCTGTACAATGCCTGCAGGGAACCAAACAAGGCCCGACCTTGAAGTTTGATCCCAAACCAGAGCCACATCAAGCTAGAGGATGGAGATGACTGGGACATTTCCTATGGAGGATTGCCTTAGGATCATTGCTGTGAAGAGAATATAGCTGCGAACATGCACAAGAACAGACGACATTTAAGTTGATGGAACAACAAAAGAGATTGCACACAGTAAACACATGCAGCAGAACAGGAGACAAAAAAGCATTTTAGTTATCACCCAGGATAGCTGGGGAGCAGACCAGTTCTACTGGCGCGATTGTACACACTAACAGTAAAATATCATTCACCCGGAGTAGCCGAGCAGCAATATTACTTTATACACAGTAAACACATGCGCAACAAAACAGGAGACAAACATAAATTAAATTAAGTCACCCAGAATAGCCGGGGAACAAACCAGATGTACTGGCGCGATTGTACACACACTAACATTAAAATAGTAGCCAAAACAGCGGACCAGAAGCACTGGCGCGACGGTACACTAATGTTAATGGATACATAGACAACACATACAGCAGAACAGGAAACAAACACAAATGAAGTCACCCAGAATAGCCGGGGAATAAACCAGATGTACTGGCGCGATTGTACACACACTAACATTAAAATAGTAGCTAAGCAGCGAACCAAATTTACTAGTGCGATGGAGCAAACACATGCAGCAGAACAGGAGACAAACATAAAATAAGTTAGCCCGCAGATGAAAGCAAGTACTGGCAGCTGCCGATAATATGCAAACAAAGACATAGCGCAAATACAGTCCCCCAACCGCTGAACGATAAGCAACGTTGCAGAATATACGTACTCGCACAAGCGCTAGCAGCAGTTGAACCGGATGACCCCCCACACGACTGAGCAACAGCAGGGAGCACAAATAGAGTCCCCCAACGACTGTACGGCGGTGTTGCCCAGTACGGACCCAGAGGACCCCCCACACGACTGAGCAACAGCAGGGAGCACAAATAGAGTCCCCCAACGACTTAGTCCATCAGCTGAGAGCTGAACATTTGGGTTTATGGCTCACTTGCGGGGAACAAACGAAACATGTCTTATCTTAATCTCTGACTATTACGCATCATAAAAATGTGTGATACCAAGAATAGAACGGTAGCTTTCACTTTGTAAATCGAATTTTAAATTTGACCAATGATCTCCTTTTTGCCCGCCATCTTGGATTTTTAGGAAAGGCTAAAAAGTTGCTCGTATTATTTTAACACGGACAAACGGCGTTTCAAACGCAAAATTAGAATGTATTTGAACTACAAACATGATTTTCGAGTATTCTAGTGCTTAAATTATAACTATACGCAGTCATTAATCGTAAATATTATTTTTATTATATATAATATTATGCACGGAAATCTCTGTCAGGTTAAAAATTAAAAATACATATATATATATATATATATATATATATATACAAAACAAGCAAGGAAGAACCCTCAAAAATTAAAAATTAGCTTAATACTTGTTTTCCACGAGAGCTGTACTTTATTAAATAGAATAAACAATAAAACATTACGGCAGCCCGCACGAAAGCTATTTAGAGTATTTACTTTGTACGTGGCCGTGGAAAAGCTAATTTGACATCCATGTCTCTCAAAGAATAAGCGGCTACGCTGCCACGATCAATAAATAAAGATTTATAGACCATGAGAGCTTTATATACTAGGCCAATTGCGTTTATCTTGTTCTCAGTGTAGCAATTTTTTGACGTTTGCACAAATAGTTTTGATGTCTAGACATGTCTAGACAATGTCGCTTTTGACAGTTGTGTATTTATTCGCTGTCTACATACACTGAACAGCTTTATATAAAGTCTCGCATCTAGCTCGAAACATTACATCGCAGTATTATTTCAATTGTGGAGTTTCCCAAATTACTTCAGAAAAGTAAATAAAATATAGGTATATATATACATTGTCCTTGACATTGAAAGCGTGTGGATAAGCCCTCTAAAACCAATTGCCTGTTTTCGCCCGGGTGCGAAAGTGTTTCATCTGCACTGCCATGATAAACTGATGGCGGACGAATGCATTATATGCGGTGAATGTTCGGATTCAAAGCTAGCCCAGTGTAGAGATATTTATTCATGGTAAACCTTATATTGTGCTGCTGTGATCAGGAATCACAAACCAATTTTGGAGGCTTCAACTGAAAGTGAATTCCCCGATAATCCCATCAAATATCATCGCAATTGCCGAGCTGAGTTCACTAAGAAGAGGGATTTGCAAGTGGCTAGCAAACAATCTGATGATGTGGTAACTGGAACTGGTGCGCCAAGAAGAACCTCTAGAGATGGCAATCAACCAAGTTCAAGCTCAGCGATTCTTTCAGATCAATGTTTGTTTTGTAAAAACTCAAAGTATAAGCCAAACACGAAGACCAGAGAGAAGCTACACAGTGTACGGGAATTTCGCGCCGATGAGACGGTAATTAGAGCATGTGCTTCTCTTCATGTTCAACAAAACACTGCTATGAGTGAGGTAGCACTTGATGTGATTGGAATATGTGCAAAAGATCTCATTTCTAGCGAAGCGAAGTACCACGCATCTTGCTACAAAAGTTTCGTACGAATAATTTATTCCAAGACAAACGAAGCTAAAACGTCGAACAAAACAGATTGTCTATTACAACCTGTTTACGAAGCCGTGTACTGTCTGTGCGAGGACTTAATTGCTAACCCGGAAATAATCGAATATACTGCTGTGAAGGATCTGTTTGTGAGCAAAGCTAGTGAACTAGGAGCAACTGTATCAGAATCACACAAAAAAAACCTCATGTGAAAGCTGTCAAACATGTTTCCAGAAATTAATTTTATCACTTACCAGTACAACAAGGTATTAATGTATCCAAACACATTAGCGATAGAAAAAGCCGTGCTGGATATATTTGAGCTAAAAACCGAGTTAGAGTCGCTTAAAGGTACCAGGACAGATGACGAAAAGAATGTGATAAAAATTGCACTATTAATTAACAATGAAATAAAAGATCTTAACCCGCAGATGTCTTGGCCGCCTAAAGAGCACGATTTGAAACCAAGTCGAATTAATGACTATATTCCACATCTACTCGAAATCTTTTTTAGTGTGCTTATTTCTGGGAAATCACTTGACAGTGAGAACTGTAGCATGGAAAGAACAATAAGGCTTAAGGAATCTTTTGCACAATATATTGTTTTTTCTGTTACGAATGGAGTTGTCAAAACTCCAAAAAGCGTTCTATTTCCTTCTGTTGTAAAAGCCCTATGTAATAACACAGAGATTGTGATGCTTATCAATAAGTACGGCCATGGCGTATGTTATGACCTAGTAGACGAGATCGACACCGAGTATGCGTTAGAAGTTATCAACGAGCAACAAGAAAACCGAGTCGTCATTCCGGCGAGTGTAACACAGGAGGAGTATAGGTCCACTGTCGCTCTGATGGTAGCGGATAACATCGATAACTTAGAGTGTACACTAAGTGGGTCTGGAACATCCCATCGCGTGAACTCCATCCTCGTCACCGAGAGAAATGAGAGATAAAGCGGAGAGTCAGATGACGAAGACTATGCTCCACCAGTGAGAAGAGAAATTCCCGAGTACTGCGGCGGAAAACGGGAGGGGCCAGGAGAACTGTCGCAAGTTCAAAACCTCGGAGTAAGTTCTTCTTATAGTGGAAAAGCAAGGGAACTGGCATTGCGCTACCTCGTGTGGCTCGAAGTCAGAATGCTCGAAACGCACCCATTATTACTAGTACCAGGGTGGACTGGCTTTAACATTGAAGTTCGCGATCGTGTTGTGGTTGTGGAGAGCACAATTAATTATTTGGACACCATAGACTACCCTGCCACTGACCTGAAAACCGCGTACGGGGTGCTGTCCCGAGGTTGTGAGATAAAAGACCGGCTGCAGTTGAATGCTGTTGTTTGTGTTTTTGATCAGGCTTTTTATGCAAAGGCCATGGAGGTTTACTGGAAACACAAAGAGTTATTCGTTTTTCTAGTTATAATGATGGGAGGTTTTCATTTGTTGTTAATGCTCTTTGGAGTCATGGGAAGCCGATTCGGCGAAGCAGGGCTTAGAGAACTAGCTGTCCAGAGTGATCTCGTGGCCGAGGGCTCAGTGGATAAGGCTCTAAGTGGAAAACAGTACAATCGAGCTGCGCGTCTTCATAAATGTGTTTATGAGGCCCTCATGAGATTGCTCTTGAAAGAGTTTGAGTCTTCCGTCCAGTCATTGCCGGCGTTGAACTTGGAACAGCTAAAACTAGAACTGTGCCAAGAAGAGTTCGAGCGAGTGTTGAACAGCCGCGAGTTTCGCGAGTTTGGAGAGCAGTTCCATGTCTATATACGGGGAATCAAGGAGAAAGGCTCAAGCTTGGGGAAGTTCTGGCTCTCGTACTTAGAGATGTGCGAGCTCATGCTGAACCTCATCTATGCGTCACGCACTGGTAGCTGGGAGTTTTACCTTTCCTGCATTGAAGAGGTGATTCCATGGGCATTTGCGTATGATCGCCAAAACTATGCGCGCTACCTTGTCCCTTTATTGAACTACATGCGTCATCTGTCTGTCACAATGCCAGAAGTATACACAGCCTTCACCAAAGGCCAGTTTTCCGTTCAGATGGGGAGCCGTAATCCTTTCGGACGAAACGAAGCTGACAAGACCATTGAGAACACCATTAATCGCGATTGCAAGACAGCAGGAGGCTACATCGGTTTTAGTGCTAATTTTGCCGCGACTCAAAGATGGATACTTAATGAAACCAGGCGTGGTGTGTACAGGAAGCTTCTTCGTGAGCATTTGTCAATTACTTCATCCCAGACATACATTCATAAGGAGTTGGCTCCAGCACGTATTAAAGTCGACATCAAAACTGTAGAAAATCTGGTAGATCTGCTCGAGGATGTCTTCACCAATCCATGGAAGCAAGACTTGAGCACGCCGTTCACGAGCTTGTCCACGGGTATTGAAGCAACAGCAGAAGTAAGTAATGACTTACTGCTGGCCAATAGCAAGGGAAAACAGGCAGCGAATGACTTTGTAGTGAACCGTTGCTCATCCAAACCCACCTTAGATTACTTTGATCCATTGAAGAAAGCCAAGCTGAAGTCATTTAAGGACCTGAAGACTGTGCGTAAGGTTCGCCACAAGGATCTAGTACTTCCTCTCCGTATGGATCGTGATGTATTTGCTCGGATGGCACTGCTCGGACAGTTTCGTCAAATTGAAATGAAGGTTGTGTTTACCTATCCTCTTGGTCCTCTTCCTTGGTCACTTGCCGATCCTTATGGACTCCCACGGAAGACAAGCAAAGCCAAACTCTCCCAACAGCTAGAGCGACGCACCACAGTCACCGAGAAATACCCAGAGAACGCAACTAGCATTTTCGATGGAATGGCAGTCTTGCAGAAGTTGAAGATCCCCTCTGGAGCTACATTCTATGTGGTAGCTGAGATAGTGTTCGGGTTGGTAACAAGTACCGGCAGCAGGCGCGTAGACGTGGTGTTTGACGTGTATCGCGAGGTATCGATCAAGAATGTAGAAAGGTTGAAAAGAGTGTCTTCCTCTGACGGAGTAAAATACAAGAACATACTCCCTGCCTATACGGTAAAGTCGTGGAACAAGTTGCTCGGTTTTACCGCCAACAAGTCAGAGATCGTCAAATTTCTCGTTTCACAGTGGAAGACAGAATCCTTCAGAAGCAGGCTCGGCAACAGGATCATGTACGTGACAATCGAAGATCAATGCTGGCGATTAGACGCAACTACATGCGAACTTGTTCCTGGGCTGGAGTGTAATCACGAAGAGGCTGATACGCGTATGGTTCTCCATGCCCAACACGCGGGAGGTACGTGCGTCATCCATTCTGATGATACTGATGTGTTTGTCCTACTGCTTGCTCATAGCCAAAACCTTGGAAAGTGCTACATAAAGAAGGGAAAAGGCGCGAAGACCAGAATAATAGAACTTTCTATGGTTATTAACAACCTGGAGAAGCAACTCGAACAAGGCGTTGACAAGCAACGCTTCATGAAAGCCCTCATTGGCGTACACGCGATCACAGGTTGTGTTCTCAGGTAAAGGGAAGTGGAAAGCAGTCCAGCTTCTCCAACGAAATGAAAAGTACGTCCGCGCTAAGGAAACTATCGGGGAGGAGTGGACAGTATCCGAGGAGACCTTCAAAGAAACGGAGGCACTCGTGTGTCAGCTGTACGGAAAGAAGAGCCAGAGTGTAGATGTACTGCGCTATGAGATCCATTGTGCCAAAGGCGGTAAAGTCGCACCAGAAGCTCTACCGCCATGCAAGTCATCTCTACGACTTCACGTTACAAGGGCAAATTATCAAGCAGCAATCTGGAGAAGAGCAATCGATCCACTACCTGTAATTCCTTCTCCCCATGGGCAAGGCTGGGAAGTTGACAATATCTCCAACGCTGTGGAATTTGTGTGGCTTGGATCCAAACCTGCTCCAGAGGAGGTCCTGGAACTACTTTCTTGTACGTGCAAGAGGGCATGCACTGACATGTGCAGTACGCAGTGTGAGAATATGGCTACAGATGATGGCGTCCAGTACGAGAGTGGGGACAGTGACTTTGAAGATGTGGATGATTGATATGGGTAAGTAAGTTCATATTTGTGGTTTCAAGATATATACTACCGTTTGTTGTGTCTATCTTCAGGTGCGAAATAGCTATAGATCCCTCTTGACGGGACATATAAAACGTAAACGTAAACGCTTTCTGAAATTCGCTCGTAGGGAAGTTTTTCTTTGTCAGCTGCGATTTTGAAGATGCAAAAGCTACATGACATGAACGTATGCTTTTGTTTTAGATCAAATATGTAAGTGATGCAGTGAAGAAGGACGTGATGCAATCGTATAGTGTTTCTGGACTCAAACTAGCTTTCGACTGATGAAGTGTGGACCTAGCAATCTACTCTGATTTGTGGTATATTATTTGATTTATAGTGAAGTACCACCAAACGTAAACATTTTAGAAATTTTGTTAGAAATTCTGAGCGTTTTAATGGTCATTTATTTAATTCATATGATCGATCGAAATAGCGGTTGAATACACACGCTAAGAAACAAAATGGCGATCACTGTGACGTCATTATGACGTTATCATAGCTTTAATGACCGTAAATAATGATGAAATAATATTGTTTTAATGACCATGAAGATTGTTGATATAAATATACATCTAGGAAAATCGTGGGAAAGAATAACATTTTTAAAGAGTTTTTAGAAATCCAAGATGGCGGCCAAAAAGATAGTATGCGCAACAAATTTAAAATTCCATTTACAAAGTGAAAGCTACCGTTCTATTCTTGGTATCACACATTTTTATGATGCGCAATAGTCAAAGATTAAGATAAGACATGTTTCGTTTGTTCCCCAGTAGTAATATATGTATATATATATATATATATATACATGTGTAAGGGATTGGCACTAGCTCTTAACCAATCAGATTGCAGGAAACATTTGAATTGACCAATCAGAGAAAAGGGTATCGCATTATTTCCAGGGAGGTCTCCCAAAATAACCAGGAGGGGAAGTCAATTTAAATGAAACTTATATTGCAATCTGATCAGTTTGAGAGCGAAGTGCCAATCCCTTACACATGAATATGGTAGTTGTTGTTGTTACTTGTCCTTTTCGTTGGGAAGGAAACATGGCCGCCACGCGCAGTGAAGGTAAAAAAATGTATTTTGGAAAAAAAAGTTAATGGAAGAAAAATATATATTTGAAAAAAAATAATAAAAATATATATATGTGAATTAGTAGTAGTAGTATTTTTTAAAAAAAAAGGAAAACAAAAAAATATGAATTGTGAATTTGAAAAAAAAAATTATTTTAAAATAAAAAAATAAAAAATATATAAAAAAGGTTGAAATATTTTTAAAAATAGGACGTAGAATTGTATTTTATAAAAAAAAAAGGAATTGTAAAAAGTATTTAAAAAAAAACAATAAGAAATGAGCGCGCGCGACGGAGATGTTACCTCAACGACGACCAGAGCTCGAATGAGGTGTAAGCTGATATACCGGAAGTAAATAGGGTATTATTTTTTTGTAAAAGGTTTTGGGAAAAAGCGCCGTTTCCGGAAGTAGATTGCAGTTAGTATAACAGGTGAAATAACCACACCCACTTCACTTCACTTCTGGTGTTCATCGAGGACACATCTCTCTCTTGCTCTCTCTGTCTTTTATTATTTTTTATAAAATACTTTTGCAAATAACTTTTACATTTTTTTTTATAAAATCATTTTTACTTTTTATATTTTTAAAAAAATAATTACTTTTTGTTTTGCTCCTACTACTGTTGCGTGTATGCTCGCTTGAAAGTCGTACTCTCAAAAAGTGCTAAGCGCTTGAACCCTCTAATGAGCTGTAGTATTTATTACTAACCAGCATTGGTGCGCATTCAACCCGCAGTACTCTTGTAAATCGCGACTGGTTTAGACTTTATTGTCTGGTCTTCCTCTCTAAAAAAGAGGTTGATGTCAGGTGGGACTAGTCCATAGCGACATCTAGCTCACCGCCAGATCGACCGATTGCTTGTTGTACGTTATGGGTTTTTGGATGTTAGCATGTGGTGAAAGAGCTAGCTAAAGTAACACATAGTTTCACAGGAGTATTTTTATTTTTACTTTTTTAAGACAAAAATATATACAAAAGCACACACAATATATCGAAAGTGCTTGTACATTATGTTACTGGATCTACCTCTATATTAAAGTGTATATTTTGTATATATATATATTTTTAAATAAACACATAACAACCCTCTAGTAATAAATTTGGGAAGAATGGGTTATTCTTCCCATTTCCACACACTAGGACAATTCCCACCCTATAAAAATAAAAATATATATCATTTTAAAAAAACAACAACCCAAAAATCTTAATCGTATCTTTTTCCCCAAAAAACGGTTTCACTATCAACCAAAGGTGAAGGTCATTCAAGGTGACTAATGCAAAGCAAGTACTGACGTCTTTTGCTAGATGGATTTAAAGAGCTGTAATAGAATAGGAACAGAATATTTAGTAACAGATTTTTAGTGTTTCAAATAAATGATGACCAGTATTTGTCTGATCATCAATTATTTGAAACACAAAAATTCGGCGACTAAATTTTCTGTTCCTGTTCCATCACTGCTCTCTAACCCCATCTAGCATCTGCGACAGCACTTATTCAACTCATAATTCAATGCGTTATATAGATTTTTTGTTTTTTATTTTATAAATAAAATAAAAACCGGAAGTCAATCAGCGGGTGAGATACGTATATAAGAGTGGGTTTTAAAGGGTTTTAAAGAGTATCATGTTTAAGGATTGTGAATATCAAACTAGTGAAAGAACACGTGTAAAGATTCAATGGTAAGAATATGAATTTGTATGATTTTTAGTATTTTATTAAAATTTTATAGGGTTATTTTTTCAAGTTTTTCTGAAGTATTATGAATAGTATTGTAATGATCGTATTTTTTATTTGATTTTTTAGATGAACAATCAAGCTAAGAGAAAAAGCACTTTTAATTTTACCCTACGACCCATTTTGGAAAGACGTGTGAAAAAAAGAAAAGTGGAAGAAAACAACATTTCTTTTATATATATTTTAAAAGTTGTACAGTATTTTCAACGCTTTAGAAATCCACAGATTGGTTTTATCTATTGGATGTTTGGACTTTTGAATTACTATTAATGTGAAAAAATTGGTTGTTTACAGATTGAAACAGATGTTTTTGCAAAATTTTATATGGGATTTTGTTTGTTACGATTAAACGATCCAATCGTAAAAGACATGAAACTTTATAAATGTTGGACCCTTGAACAAGCAGGAAAATCAAAATACATTGTTCCATATATTGACAGTAGTGCAAAATATGTTTTACATAGATGTTCAGATCCTCACGGGTTCATATTATCAAAGAACCCTTTGTTATTATCTTCATTATTTAGTTTAGATAATATCTACTTAGATAGTTTATATATTACTGTTACAAGACCGCAATATTTTTATACTGATAATTATCATTTTATGTCCCCTATTGTTTCACCTTCACAGGAAGTGAATCGTTTACCGATTCCCTTCGGGGTGGGTAGAAAATTTATATTTCACATGCTTTATAAAATAGGTAGAGACGCTGACTACCCCATTTTAATTGATCTTTCGCTTTATTTATTAACTGTAGCGCCTTATTTTTTATTAGCGTGTCTAGCTAATAATCCCCAATCGTTTAGATATAATATATTTTGCATAGCAGCATGTTTTATTTTTTATTGTCCAAAACATAATCCCCATGGTAGAATTGAAAATAATAATTTAACAGATATTGATCTTAATCGCGTTTTATATAATTATGTAAGGAATGCTTATATTGTTAATCAGTGTTGTAAGTATAAAAATTGTAAGGACAAATCCACTTTTTTTAAGTCTAACCCCGTAAATGATTATATTTTTAATACCCAAATATTGAGATGTGAAAATTTTTTCGAGATACTATCTTCTAAAACGCAAATAATTCATTCATTCCCTGTAACTATAGATAATGCAGGTGATAACGCGGGAATATATTATGACAACTATGGGTTAGAATTATTAGATTATAATTTATCAACACCATATTTTAAAATATATTTTGATCAAGTTAATATACAAGAATATCTAGTAGATTATCTGATGACATATTTACAAACACATAATTATCTTTTTGATTTTAGAGATTTTAAAATAAAATTACATGATGTTGTGACATTATAGTAAATAACATTGTAATAAAAGTGTAAAAATGAAAAGGAAATGTAAATAAAGGATTTTCTAATAAAATTGTTTTTTTTGAAGTTTTAAAATCTGTAATTGTTAATCTTGTCCAATATTGAATTAGTTCAATTTCTTTATCTCCAACATATTTTCCATCGAAAAAAAAATGAATTAAACAATAAAACGCTATGATATGTCCTGTTTCATAACGTTCCATTTGTTTATAAACCAATTCCATTTGTTGACTATCGATTTGTAAAATAATGTTTTTCAACATATTCTCTTGATTTGTAATACATTTTTGTATTAAGGGTTTCAATTTTTTGTATTTAATATTGTTTCTTGCAAGTTCTTCGAGAATGATATCCATTTTTATTTGGAAGTAAAAAACAAATTTCACACACACATATATATATATATATATATATATATATATATATATATACAAACCGTTTATTTTCTATACATGTTTTTTAAAATTCTTTTTTTAAAAAATACTTTCATTACGGGTTTTTTCTATTTTCCTAAATGTTTTCCGATAGTTTCTTTCTAATAATCTAATTCCTATTCTATTATTTTTATATACATTAAATTTTCTTATTATTCTTTCTTTTTCTCTAAATATAAATTTTAATTGTCTATACGAATCTAAATCTCTAACAATGATATCATTATCCTCATCACTATTAATATTTATATACGTTACTGTTTCAACACCTGTTAACTTGTGTTTTTTTTTATATATTAATTGTTTTTTAAATTGTTTGATCCTATCTGGTTCTTCTTCATCTTCAATACCCATTTCCGGCAGCATAGGGGGTGGGGGAGATAAATGTATAGCATTTGTTGGTAATGAGGGAGGAAAAGATGAGATTAACTGTTGCATCAATAGATTGTCAGGAATTAAATTATCAAAGTCAAGGGTGTTTGATAAATCAAATAATGTTGACGCTTCTTCTTGTATTGTGAAGTTTTCGCTTGGTGTTTGTAATGGGAGCACGTTTTCTTCGGTGATATTTATTTGCCGGTAAGTCTTCGTCGAGGAACGTTTCGGGAATATTTATCGCCGGTACTTGTAAGACATCGACGACAATATGCTTTTGAGGAGGAGGAGGAGGAGGAGGTAGATCTGGTATTGGTATTTCCTCTAGCGGGGTAAGCGGATAGGGTGATAATGGTCGTGGTGAGGGTGTTGTAGACTTAATGATTCTACAAACATCGTCGATTAATTTTACCTCTTCTTCTTCATCGTCAGACTCTGACTCCGATGATATATCTGAGATGTAAAGCCTCCACTGTTTTTGTAAACAAAAATGTCATTGCGTAGTTGCGCCATTTGTGAAAAACTTTTCCCTTGGCCATAGCTCGATGTTGTTTCTCGCATATTCTTTTCTTCGTCTTTGTACGGGATATGTTTTGGTCTACCATGTCTGATCCTAGCCATTTGATTTTTAAAAATGTTTGAAAACCGTGGTTCTTATATATATTTTATAAAAAAGTAAAGTGATTTCATTGGTTTATTTTCAGCGTGTTTCATTGGTTTAAAGGGTTAAGGTCTTTCAAGGGTTTTTTGAGAGAGTGCCATGTTTTATTTTTAGAAAATGTTATCCCGATTCGGTCAAGGTCGTTAATGGAATGTGAAGTATTTTGTTATTAACATTCACGGTCAAGGTTAAATGTTGGATTTTTATTTTTAGACTAAAATACGTAGATGTATAATATAAAGTTAAAGACTGTTGTGATTCCATTTCGTTTTTATATTATAAATATAAAATCTGAAACACTATTTTTCGTTAGAACGATGTTGAGTCATGTTGACAGATGTTTTTGTCGTCGGTTATCTAACACCGTCAATATTATAAAGATGTTTTTGGGTACGATTTGTCCCTATCAACTACACAATATTATAACCCGTTGAGATTTACAAAAAATAAAAGAAAAGCATATGTTCAATTTCAAAATCGTCAGGGGTTGATCTTATTTGAGAGTAAGAGTTCAACTTTTCACAATATGTCTGATTTATTTGTTTTGATTATACAATTTCAGTTTGCGTGCGATATGTGAAATACGACCCGTTGCTAGGGCAATATCATTTCATAAAATATATTTATTTGTCTGTGTGAATTCGTGTTGTTATATAAATTTTTGGGTATAAAAGAGAGATACTAAACGTTAAACATCAGTATTTTTGAAAATATGTATTCGCCAAAGCGAAAGACTTGGACTTTTGGTTGTCGTACTAAACAACAGGGTGTTCAAATGCTTATTGCAGCGCGAACTATTGGTACATCGTTGTGTGTCTTTAACATGGAAGAAATATCGTCCTTTGAATGTAGTTGCCCCACTGAAAATAGTCGTGGATATCTTCAAGGGAAGGTCATTTTTAAAGATCCGTGTTATGAAGATAAAGTGTGGAAATGGCTTTTAATATCCGCAGAAATTTGTAGATCATTTATCGGCGATATATATCACTACGCGGGTCGCACTTATGATCCTTCAACGCTAATTCAATATGGACGTCGACGCGCTTTAACAGGGAAATGTTGGGATGAGGATAGATGCTGTAAATTAGCCGATTATAAGAAGCAGCTTTATTATTCCGAAAAAAGACGCAAACAACAATTGGTTGAAAAAGACAAAAATAGTATTTAAAATGATTAGTAGATTTTCTGTACAAGGTTATTAAAATTTAAAAATATATGAAATGTTTTAAATTAAATGTTTTCTTTATTGTTTAAGAGTTTTTCTTTTTTTTTCTTTGATCACATCGTCTAGGCATTGATGCATTAACTTCCCCCATGCATTTATTTCGGCCACCGCTTTTCTTTTGCTCGCTCTTGTTTTCAGCGTCGGTTCGGTCGTCTCATCTTCCTTCGGTCTTTCTTTCATTAGGAAGACGCAAAAGTTGCCCCCGTCATAATATGCTTTCACATCTTTTAGTTGAATTTCTCTATCCATTTTTCTTATTTTGTCTTGTACTATTTTGTTATAACCTTCTTCTATGAGGATATGATTGCTTTTAGGGTGTAGACCCTTGGGTTGGGTTTTTATATTTGTTTATAGGGAGGGTAGAATTATTTAACCAATGAGGTTTCACGAGTTTAAAATCTAACCAATTATATGTGTTGAAATTGTTTGATTGACAGTTGTTGAATTATTTAACCAATCAGCTTTCACTAGCTTAAAATCTAACCAATCATATTTGTTGAAATTTTTTGATTGACGGATAGTTGAACACCAATCACAACTTAATACTATTAACCAATCGACAATTTTTGAATAAATGATATAGCTTTATTAGTAGAAAAATAGTATAAATATTCGAATAAAAACATTAAAAATTTGGTTATGAGTTTATACGATGAGTTAACGCGTTTGGATTGCGCCTATAACTCTATTAAAGATAATTCTTTTTTAAAAGAATCAGCGAGCCATTATTTGAAAAAAATTACACATGTGATTGACTGTGAAGCTTTTTATTTAAATCGTCGATGGATTTATCGGGAGGTTTCGGTGATTTGTTTAGAAAATGGATATTTTGAATCTTTTCAATGCTACGATTCATCATTACCTGATTTTAAAGATTTGAATTATTTAGAAAGAAAAACTATTATTTGTCAGAAACGTTTACACGGATTGTATTATGTGAATAAAAAACAACGCAACTATTTGGGTCAAAAAGAAATGGTTGATCGACTGAAATTGATTTATGGATCGCACTCTTATGTTTTTGGATATAAAGGTGGAACTTTGGAGTCTATATTATGTGCAAAACTTAATTTATCATGTGTCAATTTGGAACATTTTAATATTGAAAAATATTCTACATTAATTGAAAAGTATAATATTAAAGAAAAGTGTTGTAAATATCATGAATCACAGAATCATCATTGTTCGTTGTATGAAATAATTTTGTTTAGTGTTCAAATTATGGAAAAAATAAATAGAGTACGGAAACAACAATGTTTTTTATCACTCTATAAAAGTTTGAAACATTGAACATTAATGTAGTGTTTTAAGAATGGATGAATACATCCATCGGTCGGTCAAATGGATCCCTCAAGATATACTGATGGCTATTTTACATGTAGATATATTTGGGATTTTATCGACAGTTTTAGTTCGAATGAAGATGGAATTGAAGCGTACCATGTAGTATTGAAGATTTCAGATACCTATGCTTCTATTATTTACAAGATTAAAATATATTTTTATTTGAATGAAGAAACCGATGGGAGGTGTTTTTTTGTAATTCAGCTGTTTCAAGATAAAGAAGAAAGACTTGTTCCTGATTGTATATTAAAACATTTTCAATGTTTATTTTCAACGTATATGGAACATAATTTACTAAACTTCTGTTTTCCTTATTCTAAAGAAACAATTAACGTTTGGTTAAATGACAATTTTCCTGAAAAATTTCATTGTTATGATAATCTTACTTCTTATTTTAGTTTTTTGTATATTTAATGATTATCTATATTGGAGACAAAGACCCATTAATTGTGTAGAAATTGCTTGTACAATACGTAGTTTTTATTTGACAGCAATGACAAATTTTAACATTCTTAATAATGAAAAATTCACACTTAAACGTTGTGAATTGGTTGATGTAAAATAAAAAAAAGGAATAATAAATATTTGTGGTGACAAAAAAGAAAAGATAAAGAATATTTTTATTTATTTTTTAATATTAATACATTCTTATTTTTTCTAAATATCCACCATATGTACGATGTCGTGGCTGTACTATTCCTCCTTTTTGAGTTTTATTTTTTAGTGTTTTTAAGATTCCAAAACCTTTATTAATTTCGTTGATGATATTTTTACCCAAGGCATTAGTTATTTTTATACCCCCACGTTGTTTTTTAGTTCCTCTAAATCCACCACCTCTTTGTTTTTTTTCCCTTTAAATCCTTTACCTAATAATTTTACATATCTTCTACATTTCCTACACCCCATTATGATTTATCGTTTTTTTCTTTTCCAATAGTTCGAACCATAATCAGCAAAAATTTCTTCATGGGGTTTTATACGTTTTGAACTTTCTAAAAAGTATTTATTATTATTTTTTTAATAAGTAAAATAGGAATTATTTTTATATTTTGATCCTCTTTTTCCATTATTTGCAAAACGAGCTGCAGAATAAGTACTTAAATCAGAATCCAAACAATTGTTGGGAGTATCACAAATACTATAGTTGGCGTTCACATCTATACCGTATTTTCGATTTAATTGTGTTTGATTTGTTTTTCGCCCTGTGTATTGGATTATTGTTTTTTTTGGATTAAATTGATTTTTCCACGCGAACAATCCTTTTCCAGCATTTGGAATATTTGATTTTTTTACACGTAAGTTATCTTCTTTAGCTAAATGGATCCAACATTTGGGGTATGAGCGGTGCGTTTACGACATCTTATTCTTTTTACAGTATTACTTTTACATTGAAGAACATCCCGTATACTTTGTGATTTAGTAGCGACACGTGAGTTATTATTTCGTTTTCTTATCGCTAATTTCGTTCTAACCATAATTAAATATTGTTTTAATTCCAAGATAGGTCGTATTATTTTATTAATAAAATTTATAATACACTCAATTTTATATATAATAGATGATGATAATTGATATATATTTTTTTTTAAATCTTCTAATCTTTCTTGTATTACTAAATAATTAATATAAATGATTTCCTCATTATCTTCTGTAAAATTTAATAGACATTCACGAAATATTTCTGGTGAAAATAAAACACAAGCATCATTATCTAAAACTTCATAGGCCATATAAGGTTCGTTATTTTTATTTTGTAAATAAATTTCTATATTGATAGTTTCAAACATTTTTTTTAGAAAAAAAATGGGTAATTGGATGGGTGCTGGAGATAAGCCGTTGGTGACGTTTAACTGTATTAGTGTAAAAGAGGCAGATCATATTAATATAGGGGATCTTGTTGATGGAGAGGAAAACAAAAAAAATAAAAAAACCTCGTGTATTTCTTGTTTTAGAAGAAGAAAAGAACAAAACCATGGAGAATCAACAGACGAAATTTAAATATAATAACAAAGAAATTGAACGTTTAGTAAGTTTGTTTGAAAGCGAAAAGAAAAAAAACCCTCAAACAAATGAGGATAATATTATTAGTGTTGAGAAAATTTATGAAAAAGAAAATGAAAAATTTAAAGTGAACGAACAAACTTTTTCAATTTCTATTGCTCGTAAATCGGGTGTTAATTTTATAGCTTTTATACAATCGTTGACGTTACTTTTTACTTATTTGATTAATTATGCACGTACAAGTGTAAAAAATAATGATGACTATGTGCGATTTATCTTTAGTCATGCCCCTAAGGGTTTTTTCTCGACAGCTGTAATGAAATTAAGTGATGTTAATGTGAAATATTTTTTAAATATTTTTGAAAAACATATGCAAAGTAATCAAGAAATGATAGCGAACGGGTGGAAATGTACTGTAGTTATTCAAACTTTTCCATCGGGATTATCAGCTAATAATTTATCAAGTAACAAAAAAAAATCCTTTAATTAGAAGAAAACAAATTTACAATAGATTAAATAAAGCAAATGAAAATGATAGTGGTGGGGGTAAAGTAAATAAATCTATAACAAAATATGATCGTAAATTTCGCACTGGAGTTTTTTATATTATCAGTACCAAGTTAACGCAAGCAATTAAAAATTAATGTTTTGCGTTATCTATTTTAGTAGGTCTATCGTTTTTGTATAAAGATCATAGGTATGAGTCAATGACTAAACAACCTAGTAAAAGTATTGATGAATTATTTAGTATTGAAGAAATACGCGATGTGTATAAAAAATCGGGTATACCCGAGGGTGATGAAGTTAAAGTTAAACAATTTTCGATTGTGTACGAAAAATTTCTTAATGCCCAAGGTGTTGATTTGGTGGTGTATTCAGATCTCGATTTAGATAATATCATTTATGATTCACGTACAGATTCTGAAGGAAATCTTATTAAATTAACTAATAATATAGTATGTTTATGGTTAAATAATAAACATTATGATGTTGTTTTAAATATGAAGGAATTTTCTAAAATACAACCCAATAAATTTTGTATTAAATGTATGAGTTATTTTTCATATGGGGGAATTTATTGATTCACACGTGTGTCGAACTAATTTAACCTGTCAAAAATGTTATAAAAATAATTTATGCCCTAAAGATACAACAAAGATTCAATGTTCAAATTGTAAAATATTGTTTTATAATCAAACATGTTATTTAAATCATTTAACCCATAAAATTTGTAAACCTGCTCAACAAAATTATTCACGTTTAACTCCTTGTCAATATATGTTTTTTTGTGAACCATGTTATAACATATGTTCTAGATTTTCTTTTATTCAACGTTATAAAAGTGTAAAACATGATTGTTCTAAAAGATTTTGTTATCATTGTAATAGTTATCAGAAACAACCGCATTATTGTTTTATGAAAACAATATCTATTCCAAAAAATAAAAAACAACCACCTACATTATTTTTTTTCGATTTTGAAACAAAAGTAGATGACAATAAAATGTTAGTTCCTTTTTATTGTATAGTACAAAAAGTATGCATGCAGTGTCAAGATATCCCTTTTAAAAAACAACAAATTCCGTTAATAACACAATCGTGTTTTATTGATGAAAATATTGAAGCTGTTAGTTGTTGCGGATATAGACAATTTCTTTTTGATAATAATAATAGCCCTGTTGTTGAAGATTTATGTAGTTTTAAATTGGAACAAGAAGATTCTGTTTGGATTGCCCATAATGGCGCGAGATTTGATACAATTTTTATTTTTAAATATTTATTAGAAAAATTAAAAATTATTCCAAAAACTATTATGAATGGTACTAAAATAATGAGTCTAGAAATATGCGAAAAGAATATTCTATTTTTAGATAGTTATTTTTTTTTAACGATGCCCTTATCAGCTATTCCTAAATGTATGGGTCTTCTCGAAGATGAAAAAGGCTTTCACCCCTATAGATTTACTGATTTAAAGTATAGAGGGGATATGATTGATAGAGAATATTTTGATATAGATAATATGAGTGATAAAGATAAATTTGAAAAATGGTATAATGCAAAAGAAAAAACTATATATATTTTTCGCGATGAAATATATTATTATTGTTGTGAAGATGTGAATATTTTAAGAAAAGGGTGTGTAAAATTTTCATTCATGATAAATTCGATTGCTTGTGTAGCACCTTTTTATGAAAAAAATTGTATTACTATTGCAAGTTTAGCATTAAAAATATTTCGGCAAAACAATTTAAAAGAAAAATGTGTAGGGATAATTCCTGCAGGAGGTTATCGATGCAATGCAAATCAAAGTTTAATTGCGATGTGTTGGTTGTATAAATTAATAAATATTTATCAGGACGATTAGAATATAAAGGTTCATCTCAAGGAGAAAACAAAATATTAAGACGGTTTGTTGACGGATTTTATGATAATACAGTTTATCAATTTCATGGATGTTTTTTTCACGGATGTTGTCGTTGTTTTGAAAAATATGAAATGAATACTTTAGTGAATGAAAAATTTGGAACATTATACTCGAAAAGTCAACGATTTACAAATGAAATGTTAAATGCAGGATATAAAGTTGTTGAAAAATGGGAATGTGATTTTTTAAATGAAAAAAAATATAGTTGTAGTGATATTATTGAATTGAAACAAAAATTTTTTGGATATACAATATTAAATCCTCGTGATGGATTATATGGTGGGCGAACTTCTTCTATATGTTTATTTAGAGAGATAAAACAAAATGAACAAATTTATTATGTAGACTTTACGTCGCTATATCCTTTTGTTCAAGAATTTGTTTTCCCGGTGGGACATCCTAAAATTTTCGTTAATGAAGAGTGTGAGAATATAAATATAAAATATATTTTCGGTTTGATTAAATGTCGTATATCACCACCACAAAATCTTTTTTTTGGTGTTTTACCCGTTAGAGTAGCTGGAAAATTATTATTTCCTTTATGTAATCAATGTGCTATCGATAAATGTGATAAATGTATACATAATGAAAACGATCGCTGTTTACAGGGGGTATGGCCCAGTGTTGAAATTAATAAAGCTGTTGATAAGGGATATAAAATAATTCAAGTCTATGAAATATATCATTATGATCGGCAAGAAAAAATCTTTGATCATTATGTAAACAATTTTTTAAAACTAAAACAAGAGGCGTCCGGTTTACCTGCTGAATGTTTTAATAGTGATGGTAGTAAAAATAAAATTAAAATTAACCAGTATTGTAAAGATTATTTGAATCATGAACATATTAGTTTAGATAAAGATAAAATAGAAAAAAATCCCGGTTTAAGAACTATAGCGAAAACATTATTAAATTCCTTGTGGGGTAAATTTACACAAAATGAAAATAACACGCAAGTTGCTTTTTTAAATGATTATGAGGAATTATTAGTTTTAGCTAAAGATAGGGGTAAAATATTAACGACTTTAGATTTTATTAATGATACTCTTTTACGTTGTACATATGAAAATGTAGCTGAATCTACAGTGGCTTTAAAAACGGGTAATATTGTTATCGCATGTTTTGTTACAGCTTATGCTCGGGTACAGTTATATGATGTAATTGAAAAATTAGGAAAACATGTTTTATATTTTGATACCGATTCGATTATTTATGTGAGTGATGAAAATACTTGTTCAATTAAAACCGGTAATTATTAAGGGAATTAACCAATGAATTAAAAGAAAATGAATGGATTACTCGATTTTGTTCAACAGGTCCTAAATGTTATTCTTATATTACGAATTTAAACGAAGAAGTAGTGCATGTAAAAGGATTTTCTTTAAAAAATAAAGCGAAAGATATCTTAAATTTTAAAACATTAAATAAATGTGTTGTAGATAAAGATCAAATCATTACAATTAGATATGAAAATAAAATATGTAAAGATAAATTAAATAATATTTTTATTAATACTGAAATTAAAAAATTTTCATTTACTTTTAATCAACGTATTGTTAAAGATAATTTTACTACAATCCCCTACGGATATTTAGAAGAAGAAGAAATGGAGACATAGATTCGTTTTTTTAACATTTTTTTTAATTAAAGTTTGTGTTTGCTCAAAATATAAAAATCCCTCCCCAAACGTATCCACATAGTCCCACACTTTGTATTCGGCGTCATTTTCATTTTCACTTTCGCTTTCGCTAAAACCATAATTGTTTATTACTTTGTAAATATTGTCATTGTTGTTTTGGGGGGGGGGGGGTTAAATACCCCCTCCCATAACGTTTCTTCTTCGTCTTTCATTTCTTCTTCTTCTCCACCATCATCATCATCATCATCATCCGTGTCTTCATCATTATCATCATCATCATCCGTGTCTTCATTATCATCATCACTGTCTTCTTTATCATCGTCACTGTCATCACTGTCTTCACGGTCTTCGGGGTCTTCTTCCATCACCACGGGCACGTCTTCAACGTGCTCGTTTATGGGGTGAAAAAATAATCTAGGATCTATCTCATCAAAATCCCACACGATTTCTCCCCCATCCTCTTTTTTCCAGACAATCTGCTCCATCTTCTTCTCTTCTGTGTTTCTTTTGTTTCTTCGGTGTTCTTCTTTTCGTCTGTTGATCGTTTTTAGTTTTTACTGTATCGCGCTAGCGTTTATATAATCGCGCCCTGTTTATGCGTTACTATAGTGACGGGTAGTCAAGGTCGCTTGAGGAGGGGTTATGCTGTTCAAAGAATTTCGGGTATGTTCTAGCAAAACCCCAAATTCATATCATGACCTTATATGGTTATGTAAGTCAAGGTCATTATATGTTTAAAAATATACACCACGCAAATATGTCAAGGTCATTCGAGGGGGGTGTGGGTTATGATGTTCTAGCAAAAGTTCAAATTCATATCATGACCTTATATGGTTATGTATAGTCAAGGTTATTATATGTTTAAAAATATACACCCTGCAAATATCAAAGTCCAATGACTAGGGAAAGGGAAATCTATCAAAGTCCAAAATAAACTTTAAATTCTTATAAAATATCTATATATTTCCTTTTGAGTTTAGACGTGTAAAATGAATGCTGTTTCACTACCATTTCATCATCCGTTTATGTTAACATTGTGCGGTCCTAGTCAATGTGGAAAAACATTTTGGATTTTACAATTACTAAATTATATTGAGGCAATGATAACACCAAAAATTACGAAAATTGTTTATCTTTATTCCATATATCAACCCTTATACGATAAAATGCATACGGTTTTGGAAGAGAAAAAAATGAATTTCGAATTTATTGACTGTAAGAAGGGTATACCCGATATTACTGATATACAAACAAATACAACTGATAATACATTAATTATTTTAGACGATCTTATGTTAGTAGGTACATCGTCAAAAGAAAATCTTGATAAAATTGATAATATTGCAACTCAAGATGTTCATCATCGTAATGTAAGCGTAATTTTTGCATGTCAAAACTTATCTTACGGTAATGGAAAGTTGCGAAATTTACGTATCAACAGTCATTATTATATCATGTTTAAAAATTTAAGTGATTGTAGAAATATGTATACAATATGTGATAATAAGAAAATAAATAGAAGTCAATTTGATAAAATATTAGCTGATATTAATAAACATCCCTATGGATATTTATTATTCGATAATTGTAATAAAGGATATGATAATTGTAGAATAAGAACAAATATATTTCCTAATGAAAAAAACTTTTATATGATTTGTGTTAAAAAATAATAAATTTGTACAATAATTTTCACCAATTTATAAATAAATAATACCTTTTTTTATGTTGTTGTTATCTTATTTGCTATATAAGTAAAAAATAATAAAAATACTAGTAGTTTCTAGTAGATCCTAGTAGTTTCATCGTGATGAAAAAAAAATCAATTCAATTAAATGGGAAGAAAGAAATTTGGAAAATTTTTTCTCAAGACGCTAAACATACCTATATTGATATTCCTAAGAAAATGTATACGGGTGTAAAACGTATAATAAGCGGTAAAAGAAGAAGAAAAAGGAAAAATGTTAGAGGAGGTGGTGTGGGAAAGCGTAAAAGGAACCAAAAAGGCGGGTTTCTACCAGCGTTAGCTTTAGCACCTCTAGCGCTGTCACTATTGAGTTCAATATTTTAAATAAAACAGACAATTGTGAATTGTGTTGTAAATATGTTTAATTAAAATTTTGATTTATTAAAAGAACAACAACTTTGATTATTAGCTTTCTGTGTTTCTATTTTATTTTTACATTTTTTTTTATAAATATTAACTATTACATTTCCTAGTATAATTATTTTACGAGCTAATTTAATATTTAAACAAACAAATATTTCGTTTTTACATTTATTATGTAAATAATAAAGACTCCAATTTCCACATACTACCGTTGCTCGGGATTGAAGTGGTATTTTTTGATCATACACAAATGTCAAATTATTTCTTTTAGCATAAGACAACCAATACGTTCGTTTATAAAAACTAACTTTTTGTGCAAAACTATCAAAAAAATACATATGTTTGTTTTTATCAACCCAAATAGCTACCCAATGCTGTCCTTATCTTTTGATTCGTCTGTATTCCAAATCCAACATGAAGGAAATTTAATTTGTTCAGGAAATACTTCTGCAGGATATGTACCCAAAAAATATTTGTTTAAAAAAGCATTTGTATTCGCTATTTTATTAATATCGTCAGTATATAAAAATTTATTTAAAAAACATAAAACAGGAATCATCTTTTTCTTCTTTTATCTCTATAGGTTAAAAAAGTATCGAATTCCGATTTAGAAAGTGGCGATCTAAAACTAGGTGATTGTGGTTGTTGAGTAATCGGAAAAGATAATGCATCGTAATCGCGGTCATCATCGCTTCCATTTGTTTTATATTGTTGTCGAAGTTTTTGATTTCTAATATAAGCAACAGGCATTTTCATTTTTTTGAATTCTTTTAAAACTTTAGAATGTTGTTTAGCTGTCAAATTATAATTTTGAATTTTCGATACGTTGTGCGTTAAATCATACATCATATCATCGTAATTAACATCATAGTTATTTAATTTTATTATATTCCCTATTGTTTTAATATTTTTTTTCTTTAAGAATTCTTTAATACGATCTTCACTTATGTTACCATATGTAGTTTTCCCCGCTTTCGCTTCTTCCGGTGGTTCTTGTTGTTGATCATTAGTAGATGCTTCAGCTTTTCTTTTTCTTTTTTCTTTTCTTTTTAAAAACGACACTATATTTTCTTCAGTTTGATTATTATTCTTATTTTTTAATTCTTGCTCCATTTTATCTTTACTTTCTAAAAATTGATATTCGTCTTTGTTTTTAATTCCTTGTAATAAATTTTTATTGACATGTTCTTTTTTTATTAATTCTAAGATTTCATTTAATTTATTAGGATCAACTAATTGTACTTTATTAATTCCACTCATTTTTTCTTCGTTTCTTTTATTATTAGTTTGTAGGCTTTTTCAAACACATGAATCAAACGATGGTCTTCACTTAATATAACTTTTAAATCTGTTTTTTTTATTTTATTGCGTACAAAACGTTTAAGAATTGTTTTATTATCGTTTGAAATGGATACTAATATTTTATTATCTAAAATATTTTTTGATAAATCTTGAAGTTTTCTAATCAAATCATCATTAATTAATTTTTGTTTTGTAGCCATATTTGCTTTAATATATTTTTTAAACATGCTAAGAAATCTCTTTTCTTTTTATTTTCTTTTTCTTTTTTAATTTTATTTAAAAGCAACAACGAATTTAAAATTTTGGTTGTCGTTTCCTCATCATCATCATCTTCAGAAGAAGTCAAAGAATTATCACTTTCACTATCATTATCATCTTCTTCTTCTTCTTCTTCTTCTTCTTCTTCTCCGAAGTCTTTTTCTTTTTCTTTTTCACCTTCTTCTGCTTCTTTTTTTTTTTTTAATTCTTCTTTACTTCTTCATCCACAACATATTTTCATTTATTATTTTTCTCCATTTTTATCCAAACTTTGATATTATAGGGTATATAAATATATGTTCACGCTTTAAAGGAATTTGATTAATTATTAATTTATTTTTTTTTCGATTATTTTTTTTTTTTGGTATTTTCATTTGATCTTTCATTTTTTTTAATTCCTTAAGCTAATTGTTGTTCTTTACTTTTTTTTACTAAATGTCATGTAATAATCGTGCAGGTGTTTTTAAACCTATTTTTATTTCATTTCGAAACTCTCCTATATATAGTAATACTCCAGCAGTAGTATTTACTGAAAAATTAAAATCAATGTTTACATTTCCTGAGGGTCGTGAGGGTAATACACTAACATGAGAATCTTTATTGCTTGTTAAATCAAAACCAAGCATTGCATAGCAAGTTTTAAACTCATTAAATGTAAATGGAATATGTTTATATTTTCGATTCAAAACATTCTGTAGATTTGAATAAGCTTCTTCAGGAGATGTAATTATCATAACAGTGTTATTATTTACCGAAACAGTAATATTCGAGTAGTCGGGCCATGTAAAGTTAAAAATATTATGTGCATATGATCCATTCCAATTAGCAAGGGGTATAAAAACTATAAATAATCTTATAGGACACGAACCATTAAAAGCATCGACAACTTGATGCGATCTTCGACCTGCTAATATATTTTCACTAATACAGCGATAATTACTAGTATAATATTTAGCTTCCATATGTTTATCAACAAATCCTGTATTTAACGCTGAACGTAGTTGTTCATTGGGTTTAAAAACAGGTATTTTAATCTTTAGATCCTCTAAAGATAGTTCTGTATTGTCTAAACTTAAGCCAGCATCATCTGCACCAGATAATAAAATAGTTTTTAATACGCGGGTTAAACGTAATTATATTTTAAATGCTGAGGGAATAATAATTTCCCCACCACCATCACTAAATAATGAGGTATCAATTGTATCAATTACAGTTTTGACATCATTTTTCAACACTCTTGCATTCCCGCCAGTATTCTAAACGCCCGCTCCATCGTCAAATCCAGCTATACTATCCATATGACCCGCTGTATCAAGATGAGAATAATTAATATCTTTACATCCATCGCGTTTCGGATCATATTCACGCGATAAATATTTAATAATTGAAACCATATGAGCCATATTTCCCGAAGTAGTAATTAAAGTATCGTTTATTTTTAATTCTTTTGTTTTCCACATTGTTCGAAGAGGTAACGGTAAAATTGATTTCCCCCCAGCAGCAACTGTACCCGCAACAGCCCCTGTTGTTTTATGTACTAATGACATTTTAGCAAAAATTTGGGCTTCGCTTGTTTTTAAGACCCCGACAGCGTTTCCGTGTCTTGTAAACGTAACCACATTTGCAGTCGCATCTTTAGGTGTTGGTACAATCTCACATTCAGAAAATTCAATAAATATAGTATTGTAGGGTTTAGAAGTAAATAATTGTAAAGGTGCAGAAAATAATACATCATGTTGGTCAACCTCTTCCACAGTTTTTGAATTCATTTTTTTTTAAATGTTAATCTTTAATATCTTTCCGACTGTACCCAACACCTGGGGTAAAAACATTCCTAATGCCATTCCTGCACCAAAAGCACCACCTTTTTGTATTTTTTTTCTTTTACCGTGTAATCTAGACTTTCTTTTTATTTTTTTTTTTATTATACTATTTCTTCGCCTCATTTTTATTTAAAAAATAACCAATACGACAAGTTTTTTTAAGAAAAATAATACATTTATTTTACTTTTAACTTAATTTATAGTTTACAGTATTTTTCCTTTTTTAAAACAAAAAAAACAACAATTATTTTCTATTTTGTAAAATTGAACGTAATACATCTGGATCAATTTTATTTTTTTTACACCTTTATTTGGTACCATTTTGTTTTGATAATCAGGGTTTAAAGTATGCGGTAGACCGATATTAGAAGTTAATAAAATATCATCTTGAGTAGGGTTTTTTTGTTTTTTCACGTTTTACATAAAAATAGTTAGAAGAATAATTTTTTCCTTTACATTTTCCAGTAAGTAATTTAAAATAATCGTCAGATGTTAAATTGTTATTCATTATTTTTCTTGAAATAATTTTATATTAATTATTATATTTTCTGCAATCAAAACGACGTCGTCGTCACTACCATATGAAAGATGAAATTGAATGTATTCTTGAGCTTCTGCGGTGTTTCTTTTAAGCAAAACATTAGGAAATATTTCTCTTTCCATTTTTAAATGGTGTAATATTTGTTTATTCTCGTCTATATCATATTTAAATAAAATTCTTTTTTCAAACAATAACATTTGTTGCCCATCAAATTGTTTATCTTTTAATTTTGTGTTTTTTAACATTAGTACACTACCATCTTTTCTTTTACGAGTTATTGGATTTTGATTTATTACAGGATCGATTGTAAAATTAATTTTTTTGAAATAATAAATGTGAAAAGATTTATTAATTCCTGTGTGCTCAACACTGTCTAAAATCCAATAAATTTGTTTTTCATTTTTACTTTCAGCATATGTGTTAAAGGGATAACTAAAATCATAGTTTTCAACCTGTAGAACGTTCCTTACAGTTTTAAGATGAATTTTAAGCATAATGAATTAAACAATCTAACGAAACAGTTCCAGAATCAAAAGGAATCAAATTATCTGCACTGTCTTTAATTGTAATATTTAATTCGTTAATAACACTCTTTTTAAATTTTTTTAATATATTTGAAGGTGTGAAACAAACTAATTCACCATTTCCTTTTCCTTGACCCGACCACTGAATAGGAACTGTTGTTAACAATTCAGAATATGAATCACCAACTAATGTTGCTTCTAATTCATCACAATATATAAACATTTTATTTAAACCATCTGATACATCGGGTAAATAATCGGCTTTTTCAATAAAATTTTCTTTTTCGTTATTTAATTTGATTATTGAATTTTTAAAACCCAACATAAACGATAAAGTATCACTCATATTTAATTCAAAATTTATTTTTTCAACTTTTTCAGATAAACGCAATTTAGAACCTCCATCATGAGCATTTTTATTATTATATTGTATAAGCCAATATTCTATTCCAAAATTAACATTTAAATATACTTTTCCATTCTTTTCTAAACTCAAATCGACATCATATTCTTTTAAAATATTATTCATATAATCAAGTAAACGGTTTAAATCATAAATTCCTGTAGGAATATTATATTTCACACTCGTAAGAATAATGTGTTCGTTGTACTTTTTAACACCCATTTTATTCTTCATAAATTTCTGAAAATCGAATGTAAAAGTGAAATAACATATTTTTTCATCAACATTTTTTGTAGTCAACGGGTAACAAATTTTTTGTACATCTATATATGCATCTTTATTTAGAGCGTCAATAGGTTGAACAAGATGCATTGTAAATTTATTTGTTAAATTAGAAATTCCAGTTTTTGATATTGTATTACTTGCGATATATAAACTCATTTTTATTTTAATAATTGTAATTCTTCACGATAAAAAATTCCTTCAATTTTTTCACCTTTTAAATCTTTTAATTGATATGTAACAGGATCGGTTATAAAAACTTTTTCAACTTTAAATATTTCGTTTGTCCAACATCTAAGACTGCTTTTTTCAAAAATATTGTTTTTTACCCTTGCTATGCGTACACGAGTACCTTCAGTGACAATACTTTTTGTAGGAATGAGGTATTTCAATTCATCACGTAATATTTTATATTTTAATTTTTTTAATTTCTTTGTTCCTTTATAAACTTCAAATGGTGTTGAACCACCCAAAGATTTATGTGGAGAATTATTATAACGTTCAATAATCACGGGTAAATAAGTATAATAATCAAAATTATCAGTCATTGTTAAACTCTACGAACCATAGTTTTTAACGTACCGATAACACGTTCAACATGCGATGCTTTTATCTCGCGATTATAGGTGTGGAAAACTGTAAAATTATATTTTTTACTCAAAATTTTTCGAATATCTTGAAATTCTGTTCCTTCATCACATTGAATTTTACGGGGTGATTGTCCTTCTTCGATTAAAATAGATTCAAACTTGTTTTTAACATTATTACTTGATTTCTTTTTTAATAATTTTACCCAACAATAACGAGAAAACACATCAATACACACCAACCAATAACGAAATTGATTATTATAACGTGCTAAATCTTTATTTTCAGCTAAATCGATTTCCCATTGTTCATTAATATCTGTAACATGTATTTTTAAACGTCTATATTTTTTTCTATTAAGATTATGAAGCTTATAGTTTGATAATTGTTCTTTGGTTAATGTTTCTCCTTTAAGTAATCTTGCAGCTTTTTCTATAAATTCTTTAGAGAACTTTTCTTTTCTTGTTTTTTTCATTTCTATACCCAAAAAAAAAAAATTATTCTTTTTTTCTATTGTCGTGTATATTTCCTGAAGTTCACAAAGTAAACTATCACAATTTTGAACAAAATCATACTGATCTGCAATATCTAATTCTTCATTTATAACCTCGTTATACATACATATTGTATCACGCATTGGTAATTGATGTATAAATCGGTAATAAAAAAGTTTACAAACAGCTTTTTCAGTGGGTTTAGAAAAAAGAAAACAAACCTCTTCATCATCATCATCATCATCATCAATGATTTTATCATTGTCCATTTTTTTCATTTTTTTTTCACGTGGTAAATCAAAATCATTATTTTTCTTTTTCTTAAACGTTTTCTTTTTTTCAACTACACACCCGTTTACAGCATGATTATATTTGCGCAATCCTTCAACAATAAGTGTCATATCGTCATTCCAAATTTATCGACCCAATTGTCATTGTTTTCAATCCGCATTTCCACGTTCATAGGTTGGTTTTCATCACCAAACATAGGTTGGTTTTCATCCTTGAACACCAGATCTTTTTCAGGTAAAAGATTTTCTTTTAATTGGTAGAGAATCTCCAATCCATCCCAAGCGTTAGAACGAATAACTAGACGTTCTTCTCCTTGTTTCCAATTTTTACTTTTTGCAACTTCAAGAAATACTTGGTCACCAACTTTCAATGAAATTTTACCCAATTGAGTTGTCAATTTACTTACATCTTCTTTATTTATTTCTAATTTACTATTCATTAGAAAATTCAAACACTCCTGACTCGTGGGCCATACTTTCACAAGATATGCGTTTCCATTTTTTTTTACATTTGTTATAATTTTTCGTGAAAGATCATTATACGTTTGTAACACAAACGTATGATGTATATATTCCTGTGAATAAATTTTCATTGAAGTTGTTGCAGCCATGGTAGTCTCTTTTCGAATGTGATGGTAAAAAGCTAAAAGGATGTTGTATTTATACTTTTTTTTTGAAAAACAAACAAACACATATTTTAAAAATATATATTTTTATTATAATAATTCGTCTAATAACAACGTATCACGCTTTACATCAAATAAACTAATCTGTTTTTTTTGCATAATACCCAAAACTTTACACAACTTTTTATGTTGTTTTTTTGGTTTTTACTTTACAATCTATTTTTCTTTCTAAAAAATCATGTAAAGCTTTCCCTATTCGTCCATTACCATCAGAAAAAGGATGAATGCTTTCAAAAATAAAATAGATTAATACAGAAATATTTTTTTGTAAATAATTTTCTATGTAAAATTCATTTAAATGTTTCATATATAAATCAATATAAAGAGGATCAACTCCTTCATGTGTACCGACATATCGTTTTTTTTTACTGAAATTGACAGCATCCATTAAATGATACATACATTTTTCATGAATATTTTTACAAAATTGACTTATTGTTAAGGATTTAACTGTTTGTTCCATACACATTTTCCGAAAGATAAAGCAAAATCTCGCACATTTCATGTAAAAATCTTTTTCATTTTCGTCTTCTTCCATTCGTATAACATCATAAGCAAAAATTTTAAATTTTATAATGTACATTTTTTTAAGTTTTATTCTGTAAATAAATTGAACACGATTATTTTAACTGTTGTTTTATTGTTCATAAAACTAAAATCATATATCATTAAGTGCTGTTGATATATGTATAATTCAGCAATTCCAACGTATATCGCATCAAGCATTCTACGTTACAACTTTTGATATTAATTGAATCTTCATAAATTCTTGTAAATGAAGCCAACAAACAAAAAACAAATAATATACAAATTTTTTGGAATGTAAAAACCATTTTTTTTTTGTTTAATAACGATGTTTAAAGTTTTTTTTCAAATCTTTCTTTTTTATATTTTGTTTAACTACAATAAAACCCTTGTCCTTCTTTATTATTTGAACAGCTTTCCCAACTAATGAGCTTGCATCGTTATCAATATCGGTTATTATAGTTTTTCCACCAAATATTGTTTCGTCATAATTCATAACCTCAACTTTTACATAATATTTAGAATAATCCCTCATTATTCGATGTTTATTTTTATTACATTCAAGTAATTTTAATTGATATATAGGTCTTGAACCAGTTATAGATAATGGTGAAAGATGTTCCTGATCTTCCAAATATTTCGTGTCTTTTCGCTCATTCTTTGCACGTCGAAACCAAATAGCGCCATGTTCATCATGTCTGCTCATTTTTCACTCCACATTTCAATTTTATATGTTGAATTGTTAATTTGAGCTTCTTTATATTTGAAGAGTGATAAATCCGTGGTTGAAAAACTTTTTACATATTCTTTAGATCCATTTTTTCTTTCCAAGAATAAATATATTTCAAACATTTGAAATGATTGACAAACCGGTATTGATGATTCAATTTTCTTACATGCTGATAATTGTATTTTCCCAGTATATTCTGGTTCACCTGTAAGACGTATTATTTGATTATAGCTCATAAATTTATATATATCATCATCGTTAAAATGATTAGATAGAGTCGTTATTAATTCACGAGCAGTCATTTTCAAAAACTAATAAAAAAATCACAACACACACGCTGTTTTATAGCATTTTTAAATTTTTTTATTTAAAAAAAAGAATTTATATACACTTCTTGATTTATAAAATTATGTATACCACAAGACCATGCAACATGTGTTGTTATATATTGTTTATAATTAAGCTTTTTATTTTCTGCATACTCCATAACTTCCAAGTTTATATATAATTGATTCATAGGAAAGCATGGATTCAGTATTTGTTCGCATTTACGTACAATAAATTTTTGATTTCGACAATTTTCTTTAAGATAGTGAAGATCATAGTGTTTGGGTTTTGACATATTGCTTGCATGAGGGTTCAACTGAAGAATATGATTCAGAAAACAAAATGTTTTTTATTTTATTTAGATTAATGTTTATTTAGCTTAATATACATACATACTTTATTGTGTTCCTTGATAAGGCTTTTCAACACTAATTTACATAGGAAAGATAAAAATTTAAAATGTTTTATGATGAAGTTTAAAACATGTTCATCTTCTAAGAGTTTGTGTGATAGATAATTTATTTTTTTTCACCAACTTATACATTTCTTGATGTTCATAAAATTTTTTTATAAACAATACATATTCCCCGATAAGATCATCGTCCTTTTGAATGGGTGGTGAGGCTTGGTGGTAAGGGTTGTATTCATGTACTATCGTTGTTTTAAAAAGCCATATATCTTTTTCTTGGGGTACTCTAAATCTTGTAGCTGTTTTTACCAAATGGTTAAGTCGAGATTCTATATTATCATCTTTAAAAAAGCAATCATATCCCGTATAAAGACATCCATATTTATAATGTGTTTGTTCAGTCCAGTGCATCAACTTTAAATTGGAATCTTGATAATCATCTACCAAGAGTTTCAAAGGTACATAAAAACAATCATCCTCCTCAAATTCAGACATATTTTAGTTTCCTTTATTTTTACTCCTTTATATAGAAGTGATGGTGAAGTTCCACTAAAAACCCAAGCGTTAGCAACAAATTCTTTTTTTTTAATTCCAATATATTTGAGTGGAGAAAATGTTCCATTAAAAACCCAACAATCATTCTTTTCAATCTTTTTTTCCATTATTCTATTTCTTTAAACTGTATAAACCGTCCTTTCAAATGTGTACAGTCATTTGTTACATAGGTATATATATACTGATCATCGCTACCCATTTCACATAAGAATACTAATAACTTATAACACGGTTTAAAAATATCTTTAAAATAATCTTCTTTTAGACATGATAACATCATATTAGATTTTTTATAAATCTCTGCAAGATGTTCTGGGGGGACATAATTCGGATCATGCATTCCTTTTTTTTAAATTCACAAATAAAAATATTTTTAATACATCGTCTACCATTTCCAAAATTCATAAAACTCATGATCTTTTTCGGTCCATGATCCTCCTTTTTGAATTTTTTTTTTAGAACGTCGTCGTTTTCGTATTCTTTTTATTTTTCTACGTCCAGACCCTATTTGAAACCTATTCCTAGTGGGTAAATACAAACCACCTTTTTGTCTACCCATTATAATTTTTTATAGGTGCAAAATAATTCCTACACAACAACGATCGGTTTTCATTTTTTTGATTCTCTAACAATGTTTATATAGGAAAATCCATTTTTTTTTAAAAAAAACATTTTTTATTTTCTTTTTGTAGGAAAAACAATAGCTTCTTAACCTTTATTTTGTAAAAAAATAAAAAACGAATTTTTATTGTAATAAAAATGTTTTATTCAATATTATATCTTTGTTTCCATCTTTTTATTCTATCGCTACATTTACAACTATACATCAATTTAGTAGTAATTCTTCTCGAGTAAATTCTTTTACAAAATTCACAATAATGTTTGTTGACATTGCATTTTCTACATGTATAATGCATTATAAAATGTTCCCAGTGTTTAACACCCATACAATAGTACGAACAAAACATCTTGTTTTAAGTATTATTTAACGTTTTTTTAAGATTGTTTTTTTTCTCCACTCTCTTTTATATTTTGCCAATTTCAAAGATCTTTCGCGACTCCACATTTTCCCCAATTTTCCACGACGTTTTCCATATCGAATAAATGTAGAGGGTTCATAGGATCTACCTTTACGATGGTAGAAATCTTCAGCATAGGATCGTACAATCTCCCCACAGTAGGGTATTATCTTATCCCAAAAAAGACTATGGTCTGCTTCTTTAAGTATAACTACACCTTGAATATATCCATTACTTTTATCTCCAGTTTCACGACTGCATTCAAAAAACGAAATTTTATCCAATTTAAATTTACAAGAAGGAGTGCCAATTGATTTCGCTTCCTCAAACAATTTATTACTCCTTTCTTCACTACGACAAAGAAACGACCAAGTCTTTCGTCGGGGCATGTACATCCTGTACTAATACACAGTCCAAAATGGTTTCACACACACACACTCAGTTGATCCTTTTTTAATGCTCTGATTTCATAAAAATACATTTATTTTTTTCCAATTCCATATCAAAAAATATTATATATCATTGTCACATCTATACTTCTAACAAATTTTCCCAATATTCTTCGATTGATCTATTTGCGAATAGATATATACGTACTAACGACCATCAGGTAAATCACATAGGAATAAAAAAAAATATGTGATCTCACACACGTCATTTTTTCACAAATTAGGGATACATATAACAAGCAATTATACTTTTAACGCCTTTTCCAATATGGCTCGATTGATCTATATGTGAATGAGTATATACATACTGGCGACCAAGTACTGGTAAATCACATAGGAATAATAATTTATAAAATTGATACTTGGTAGGCGCATAATTAGGTCGTAGCAAATGAACTTCTTCACAATTTACCAACACAATTTCAACATGTTCTAAAACTGTAATAAAATCATCATTTGGACAATACAAAGCTTCATCTTGACACGGTATTCGTTTTCTTTTTTTTAAATATGTATTATTCTCCATATGTATCTCATCCACAATAGTGAAACGGTTTTTTTGGGAAAAAGATACGATTAAGATTTTTGGGTTGTTGTTTTTTTAAAATGATATATATTTTTATTTTTATAGGGTGGGAATTGTCCTAGTGTGTGGAAATGGGAAGAATAACCCATTCTTCCCAAATTTATTACTAGAGGGTTGTTATGTGTTTATTTTAAAAAATATATATATACAAAATATACACTTTAATATAGAGGTAGATCCAGTAACGCAATGTACAAGCACTTTCGATATATTGTGTGTGCTTTTGTATATATTGTTGTCTTAAAAAAGTAAAAATAAAAACAAAAAATAAAAATACTCCTGTGAAACTATGTGTTACTTTAGCTAGCTCTTTCACCACATGCTAACATCCAAAAACCCATAACGTACAACAAGCAATCGATCGATCTGGCGGTGAGCTAAATGTCTCTATGGACTAGTCCCACCTGACATCAACCTCTTTTTTAGAGAGGAAGACCAGACAATAAAGTCTAAACCAGTCGCGATTTACAAGAGTACTGCGGGTTGAATGCGCACCAATGCTGGTTAGTAATAAATACTACAGCTCATTGGAGGGTTCAAGCGCTTCGCACTTTTTGAGAGTACGACTTTCAAGCGAGCATACACACAACAGTAGTAGGAGCAAAACAAAAAAGTTATTATTTTTTTAAAAATATAAAAAGTAAAAATGATTTTATAAAAAAAAAGGTAAAAGTTATTTGCAAAAGTATTTTATAAAAAAAAATAAAAGACAGAGAGAGCAAGAGAGAGATGTGTCCTCGATGAACACCAGAAGTGAAGTGAAGTGGGTGTGGTTATTTCACCTGTTATACTAACTGTAATCTACTTCCGGAAACGCCTTTTCCCAAAAAACCTTTTCCAAAAAATAATACCCTATTTACTTCCGGTATATCAGCTTACACCTCATTCGAGCTCTGGTCGTCGTTGAGGTAACATCTCCGTCGCGCGCGCTCATTTCTTATTTTTTTTTTAAAAATACTTTTTTACAATTCCTTTTTTTTTTATAAAATACAATTCTACGTTCTATTTTTAAAAATATTTCAACCTTTTTTATATTTTTTATTTTTTTATTTTAAAATACTTTTTTTTTCAAATTCACAATTCATATTTTTTTGTTTTCCTTTTTTTTTTTTTAAATACTACTACTACTAATTCACATATATATCTTTTTATTTTTTTTTCAAATATATATTTTTTCTACCATTAACCTTTTTTTTCCAAAATACATTTTTTTACCTTTACTGCGCGTGGCGGCCATGTTTCCTTCCCGACGAAAAGGACAAGTAAAACAACAACAACTACCATCTTCATGTGTAAGGGATTGGCACTTCGCTCTCAAACTGATCAGATTGCAATATAAGTTTCATTTAAATTGACTTCCCCTCCTGGTTATTTTGGGACACCTCCCTGGAAATAATGCGATACCCTTTTCTCTGATTGGTCAATTCAAATGTTTCCTGCAATATGATTGGTTAAGAGCTAGTGCCAATCCCTTACACATGTATATATATATATATATACATATATTACTACTTCCCCGCAAGTGAGCCATACAACTAAGCTAGCTGATGGACTAACTGTACGACGGTGTTGCCCAGTACGGACCCGGATGACCCCCACACGACTGAGCAACAGCAGGGAGCACAAATAGAGTCCTCCAACGACTGTACGGCGGTGTTGCCCAGTACGGACCCAGAGGACCCCCCACACGTTTGAGCAACAGCAGGGAGCACAAATAGAGTCCCCCAACGACTGTACGGCGGTGTTGCCCAGTACGGACCCAGAGGATCCCCTACAGGACTGAGCAACAGCAGGGAGCACAAATAGAGTCCCCCAACGACTGTACGGCGGTGTTGCCCAGTACTGACCCAGAGGACCCCCCACACGACTGAGCAACAGCAAGGAGCACAAATACAGTCCCCCAACGACTGTACGGCGACGTTGCCCAGTACGGACCCGCACTAGCAGCTAGCCAGCAGGCAACAGCTGAATGAAAGCAAAGTAGCACAGACCGAAGCACGGGAGCACAATAATGAGCTACGTAAGATGAGGGTTGGGTGGGCGGGAACGAAGTATCGTGTTCGACGGACAGCGCACGAATAAGCCCTGAAGTGGAGGACCGTCAGATGCCACGAGTTTTGCATTGACGTAAGGCATTCAGTGCACACACCCTGAATACCTATAGGGTCCCAAGGGACCACAAGACCGGCAGCACACTTACTTTGCATGATGTTAATTATTTTTATTGCATAAATCCATTTAGCTTATTGTTGAATAAACGAATTCGATACGAACGTTGTCTGAACTATTTAGCTGATAAGGAAATCAATCGATTGCCGTCGACACCACCAACAAGAGTTTAGCTATGGAATTAGGAAAATTCTGATATCTTACCTCGAAAACGTTTAACTCTATATTTAGTTGCTTCTTTAGTTTGTTTTTTAATAGCATTTTCTTTAATTTTATTCACTTTTTCGTACATAATATCGAGAAATCGTATTTTTAAATCGCTGAAAATGTTATAGTTACTGTACCTCGCGCGAGGTGACTATAACAAATAAACCGTCCATCTGGACCAATCACGGCACGAGATACTCTATAGTCATCTGTCAATTTCTACTAAAGTGAGATAACCAAGCTGCAAGTCACATATATTCTGATAATTTATATATAGACATATCGCGACTTTATATTTATCTGAGTTTGTGTTAAAGCTTGAGTAGCAAACAATTTACTATATTGAGATAATCAAGCTGCAAGTCACATATAATATATTCTGATAATTGATATACAGACATATCGAGACTAATGAGTTAGCAGTATGTATGTCGCACGTACGAACTAGTACGCAACGTAGCCTTCGCTCTGCAATCTCAGTTCTTCTAGCTCAATGGTTAGAGCGTCCATCCGCAGCTCATTTCAGATCATGAAGGTTGCATGCGGGTTCGATTCCCGTCTGGAGCTCAGAAACATTTTTCTGAGTTTTCGTTAATCTTTAGTAGAGAACAATTCACTATAATAGATACCTTTCCCCAAATTAAACTTATTGTGACCTTTCAACCTCTTAATCGCATGACTAACTTTTTCCCGGGTTTTTCCGAAACTTGTGTTCTACAGGAAATGGCCGCTACAACCAGTTTATTTCCAGTTACCCAGGAAACACAGGACAGTGGTTTGCTTTCTCATCAATGATTGCTTCAAATAAAGTGACTTCACACATTGGCAGTCCTAGCTAAATCCTCTTCCCAACTTTTCACCAGCTTATTTTTCATTCAGCTTATTTCATTCAGCTTATTTTCTTATGGTGTAAATCTATTATGGGGGAGGAACTAAGAAAACATACGATGTTCATGATGATTCCATAGAAAAATATTTATTGAAGTTTATATAGATGATGTGTTACGGACACATACTGTCTATCCGCTTCATTTTCATCATGTTATTTACATTAAAGTGCCTATGAAACGAAAATTACGTTTGTTTTATTGGAAGAACTTTTAAAATAATGAAGAATATTAATTTACAGCTCTTTGATATTTCACTTGGTTTTTGAGATATTTAGACTTATGTGATATTCAAATGAGATAACCTATGACGTCAAAAGGTTTGCAATACAAATTAACATATTGGATAATCGTGTATATCTTTAAGATCATTAAATTAAATCACTTGAAACTTTGCATGTGGATACAGACTACTAAAGTGGAGAACATCGTTCTAGTTTGATGGTCGCCATGGTAACAAATTAGTTTTCAGACATCTTGATTTCTAAAATAAAATTATTTGTTTTCTCTTTCGTCCCAAACATTTCCAGGTTGGTACTGGTTGAGCAGATTTTTACTGTATTAACCAATACGAAACTGAAGTTTAACTCTGGTGCAACACATAGCTATGTCAGAAAACAAAGATATTTGACAAAGAGACTTGAGGTCTGGGAACTATATTATTACTGAATTAATGAACATCTCTCGAAACCAGCGTCATCAGTGTTTAAACATCTTACTGTTTGCGGCGGCGATAACACAGGGACCTCAATAAGCGTAAACATTATCGCCAGAGACACTGACCCAGTCAACTTACGTTTGAAGGAAGCTCTCTATATTAAGAAACAGAGACCACAAATAAACTCTCGGGAGGAATGCAATGAACTATCTCATTTATTGTTTTAGATCACATTTATATTCATATATTAGCATATATTTATTTACATATTTTTACATACTTAGCACCTATATAATGCTGTTATCTTTTTATCCTTCTTTGTCTCTGATGATGTCGTTGATCGACGAAAGCTAAGACGCATACTTCCAATAAAGTATTTTTAAACAGTAGTTATCGGCCTCATTTGATTTCCTTATTCTTTATATTATTACTATTGCAACATTAAAACTTGAACGATGTTCTTCACTTTCGTGGTCTGTAACGACATACAAAGTTTCAAGTGATTTCGTTTAATAATCTTAAATATATACACGATTTTCCAATATATTAAAGTGTATTGCAAACCTTTTGACGTCATAGGTTATCTCATTGGCATATCACATAAGTCTAAATATCTCAAAAACCAAGTGAAATATGAAAGATTTGTAAATTAATATTCTTCATTATTTTAAAAGTTCTTTCAAATAAAACAAACTTAATTTTCGTTTTATAGGCACTTAATGACTTACCACATTCTTTATAAAGCGGGCTTTCAAAATTACATTCCCGCATCCTTCCAGATGTCATCCTGTATGCATTACAGCAGTCAATTAATCCGCTTGTCTGCCTGCGTTGAAGAAGAAATAAGGCAAACACTGATTAAAACAATAAATGATCAATGTTAATTTAAATTATTATCTTACCAATTAGATTTCTAAATTACTTAATTAAGTAATAGCTAAAGTAAAAATAGGCACGCATTGCATACATGTGTCTACTGAAATTTGAGTTATGAAAGGTACAACGTAAGATTAAATGAGTACATTGGACAAGACAACTTAAAATACGGGACAGACACCAGAACAATTTATTGCATATATATTAACATTTGTGCGCTGGAAAAATTTTACAGGTGTGAATAGAACTTCCCGAATGAATAGTGATGTCAAATAAAATATTGATCAATTTTTTTCTGCATTAAAAAAACCTGCAGCACCAGCTAAGAGATAACTCATACGGTCCATCTATTGAATATAAAATTAATATTTTCAAAAAGTGACGCGCTTGTGTCGTGATCAATTAAAATAGTTTAGTTTTTAACGAATATATCGCTTTGGAATAACGACGAAAATTCGTTTACTTGATTAACACGGATGAATTTGCCTCAATGACAAGATGATTTTTCCCGAATAGAATACATTTTTCAGACAACTGGAAGGCTGCAACGCGACAATCCGCACGCCTACATTAAATGTCAGTTTATAAAATAAAAAGCAGCAAATAAATAGCGCAATTTTTATAATGATTGTTTAATTTTTTAACATACCCAGTACTTTAATTATTGGCTATACCTAGCAGCACACTATTTTTGTAAGTTCAATAACTATTATTGGTCAGTACAAGAACAATGGCTCAAAACAGGATTTGGCAAAGCTTAAAAAGAGACACTAGTCAATAACTGCCATGAGAATATCAAAAGCGAGAAAATAGTATGTGGTTGAAAAGCGAGTGCTGGCAAACGTAATTCAATATGCTTCGTGGATATATGAATATCTTCACGCACCAATCAATACATCCAGCGATACATCTTAAATCTCAATTTCTACATTTAACGTTATCCTACCTTGAAATTAAAAAAAAACTATACGCGTTTTCTCACAAGCGAAAGCGTCAAAGCGAACAAATTTGTTTTCACAACTGGGGTCGTGACCTCTAATCCGTCAATGTTCGTGCTACCGCCTGACAATGTGTAGATCAACTTCGTATTTATGGTATAAATAACCGATCAAAATTTCGAGTAGACAAAAAACAACAATTTTATTTTGCTGATCAAATGTGATTGATTGGAGATATAGTTATGATGGTGCATGTTCCTCAAAACTTCCAATTTTAGAAAATATTTGAGTTCTAGACGGGAATCGTAACCGTAACCTTCTGATTGTCGGTGATAAATTATTTGTATGGTTGACTGCAGGTAGAGCACACAGTTGTAATTTTATACGTCAATGTTGTATTAACTGTTGAACTACCGTAAACTGAGGAATATAAGCCTTGGGCTTATACAATTTCTCTCTCCTCCGCAGAGGTTCTTCGGAGATATTTTGGAGGTCGTCGGAGAGATTTGTCGAACGAGTAAGCTGGACCCAAAGATTGCAGGACAGCGGGCGGGAAAAGGGAAGAGAACCTCTGCCAGATTTCTGTCGTTTTCTTGTTTATATTTTCGTTTTCGTGCACACGTTGTTTTGTCATGCATATATGGTCCATCCTAGGTTCTGTAAGTAACTTACTTGGTTTTTAAGTGATTTTCGCTGATTTGTGACCATGCGAATGCAAACATGCTGCTTGAATGAGATGGTAAACACGCCGTACATACTTTGCCACTCATATACCAACAGTTTGTTAAGATTTTTAAGCGTTTCTTCAGCTGCCTACTCCTGTAGCATTTCTTTTCCTTCTATATTCATCTTCGCATCAAATGAACATTTCGGATGCATAATATTAATGCGATAATGATGGCCTAAACCACTTGGTTCAAATAATATTGCTCTGGACTTTATACATTCCACATATGGACAACAAACTTTTCCAATCGTTAAAGCTTTTAAGTAATGTTTACTTGGACTTGTATCGCGTAACTTCAAAATATTCGACATTTTGTAAATTTGCAATGTAACTACCGAACCCCGTAATTCGTAATCCCAGTTTGGAAATATTTTAGTAACCCCCCTGATGCCGCCATATTGAGACAGAAATCTGGCAGAGGTTCTTGTTTCCCTTTCTCTTGCCTTTTTCCGAACGCGATCCTGCAATGTTTGTGTTCAGCTGACTCGTTCCACTAATCTCTCCGACGACCTCCGAAATATCTCCGAAGAACCTCTGCGGAGGAGAGAGATACAATTTCGTAAGGGGTTTTAGGTGGGCTTATAAACGGGGGCATATATTCGGGGAGGGGGGCTTATAAGCGGCATAAAAAAAAAGTTTGGGAATCATCGAACTGCTAGTGAAATAAATTGAGACTAACATACGGCATTAATCATTATCATTATACGTTTTTTATTAACTGGTCTTTAATTAATCAATCACCTAACTTACATGTTGAAAAGGTGCTGTGTCTTCTGTCTTTAACTGTCGTACATTTTAAATACGGTACTTAGTGCAGTAAGACATTGAACAGTAACATTATTAATATTTGATGTTATAGTAATAAAGTTATTTTTCTCGCTCGCTTAATATTGAGTATTTTTTTTTCATTCGCCGGTATATTTAATTTTCCATTTTGTGTCATAAATAACTGAATTATGTCAATAGGTCAGATTCCTGCTGTCAACACAACTTTACTTGTATTGTCTCACTCACACTAAACATTGAAATAAATTTAAAAATCGAAAACCGGGATAGCCTGGCTGATATATTGAGGAAACTGTTTCACCTTCAAAGCCCAAAAGTTCGTAAGATTACATTACTAGTTATTTAACCCAACATGATTGGTGGCAGCGGTCATGGCTGAAAAAACTTGAAGCTGATGTAGAAGAGTTGACACGTCGCCTCACGATAGAAAAAAGGAGATGCTAGAAAGGTCGACGTCCGTAGCAACGGTAAAATCAGCAGCAAAGTCACGAGCAAAACCAGACGTATATAAGGCCATTGAAAATCAGGCCGGTTTAGCATGAGTAGAAACATAAAAATACGTGCGGGCGCGCGGTCGGTTTTTTTTTAAAGTTTTTAAATATTTAATAAAGTGTGTTTATCAAAATCACGAAAGTAAAAGTTAGAAAAAATTCACTGTTTATAGAATGCAGCATGTAAAGATATTGTTGTTTTTCTGTTTATTAATATAAATGACTGAGTTTCTTACTACAAAATTTAAAAAATGCACGGAAGAATACGTTCAAATTCAATTATCTATTTAGTAATCTATAAAAATCACATATTTCTGAAAAACACAAACGAACTAATGAACCTTTTTCCCACGAAAATGATACACATAGTACACTACAATAGAATGCGATGTTAATTAATTTTGATTTTCCATACATTACTTATTTGTCAAATTAGAAGTGCCGCCATGTTCTCAGAGCACTTTAATGTTAATAAATTGGCTATATTTAAGAAGACTGGAACGGTTTAAAGATAATATTCTCAAAACATTAATAATTCATGAGCCAATTAGCCAACGAAATCACTTTATTTTATCACATGACTGAGGCTGGATACTCGAGTAAAACACGTAAAAATCATATACCACCACAGTTATTAGATCAAACCCGGTTTTGATCTAATTGCTGAGATCTTAATTAATAATTCATTTTTTTGAGAATGAAACGACCTGCCTCCGTCTTCGTTCATCCTCAACTGAACAGAGTCTGTTAATTTTCTGAATACATTTTACACACCCTCGTGAGTTAAGTAGTGCCCCTGCGACGAAATATCACATTACGTTTCCTGGCATTTTTTGTTACAAAACATCCTTTTAGGTTAATAAATGTTCGCATTTGCCAAAACAATTGAACAACAAACATTCTATCACAAGAAATTTAACCTCCAAAGTCGCACACATTTTGTCCGCCATTGCTCAAATCTTGTTCCAGACGAGCCCGCGATTCCACAGCAGAGTAGGTGATTATGACGTCAAAGACTCAACACGCGATAAAGCTTTATGGAAATTATACGAATTATACGACAAGTTACAATAGAAAGTTTTCCCCAAGTAGCTTTATATTCATATATAACTAGCCACGTGTTGTGTCTTTGACGTCACTTCCTCTGATCGCAACCTAAGCGTCCGGAACATGTTCGAGTAATGGCGGCCGTATAATCTCGTATAAAAACAATCTGAAAAGGCGACTTCCCATGATCGCAATTGCTTGAAATTCGGCAAGTTAAGTGAGAACACAATGCTCTTTACAAATATGTAAAAATTCGGGATACTAAAAATTAGATCACAGGGCACTTTAAGTAAATATCCGATTAAATCCGTGTTCGATTGAGAAGCCATATAAACAACTCGTTATATCGTGTTTGATCAGGGGATCCAAACACTCGAAAACAATAAAAACACTCCCGCTTCGCGCTCGTGTTTTCATCATGTTTTCTCGTGTTTGGATCCCCTGATGAAACACTCAAACTCGTTGTTCATATATTACATCAAGAATGGCGATTGCAAAAGTGGTTGACGAAATAGCAAACACTGATTGGTTGTAAAACTACCGTTTCATTACATGAAAAGGTAATAACGATCAAGACGCAGGACACTGCAGATGATTAAAACCTATTTTGAAATAGCGTTTAGAAATATTTACATATTAACACTAACAAGTGTTTTCAACAATATCAACCAGGTTTTCTATCAAATATAACACCTTTAACTCCCATGCAGTTACAATATGTTCTCCGGTGCTTTGTTTTTTTCTACTGCAGGTGTAAGTCGTGCATGTTTTCAAAATGACTGACAGTCACGAGAATCTCGCGCAGGCCTGACACGCGTGTAATTTGAGATCACAGACAGGAAATAGTCAAATTAGCTAATTCTAGTCAAAACAACAATTTTTATTAAAAATAAAAATAAAGTTCATGCGGCAGAAAAATATTGATGCGGCGCTGATGCTAAACCGGGAATTTAATTCGTTTAAATGACCCAAGGTTTGGCCTTGGGAAGATGGATGAACCATTTCAAATTATGAAATACAAAATGAATGTATTAGCAATGATGTGTCTTTCGAGTTTTTGATATAAAGACTATAACCAAAAGGCACGAAATGGAATTTCAGGAAGGGAAATAGCATTTCAGGGAAGGAATGTACTGTAGATTTAAAAATTTCCCCAAATGCATGAACATGCATGGTCACGGAATTTATCACAATTGACAAATTTTCGCCATTTTATAAGATTTAAATCGAACAATGTAAAATATTTTGAAATGTTTTCGAAGTGGAGTGAGTCGGAGACATACTGTTTGCAAATGTAATACGACATCCACATAATACAATGTAAAAATAATAATAATACAGTTATATTAAAATTAATCGACATGGTTAACCTACACTACGGAGTCGACGGAAAATTGACGACTTGAACGAAATTTTAACTCGCACCTTCGGGATTCATGTCTGCTGCTCTATCAGCTGAGCTACAGCGCCAACTTAGAAAAGTTTGATAATTTTATCATTTAAGTGCCCGAAATATTTTCTTGACAACTTCTTATGATAATTGTTAAGAATGTGTAGTATTTTAATTATTTTATTAAGCTTTGCCTTACATGATTACAATAATATGTTAATACATTCATACAAATACAAGTTAGAAGGCGGGAAAACCGCAACAGCTGAAGGCCAATTACATTATTACTATATTTTGAATGAGATACAAAAAACTGAACAGGAAAAAGAAATGAGTAGAATGAAAAGAAGATAGAAACAAGTATACAAGTAAACAGACAAACAGACAGACAATCAGACAACAAGCAAACAAACAAACAAGCAACTAATCAACAGACAATTAATTACACAAAGAAACAGTCTGAAAAATCACATGAAGACCAAGGACACGAGTGTAGTTTAAAAACAACAAGAAAGGAGGACCAATAAACTGCGAGCCGAATTACACTTGACACATACTGTCTTCCATGTACGTGTATCATCAGCGTTGAAAGTGGAGCGTAGAGCAGAGTCATAGTAATTTTTTAGATTAATTTTAAATTTTGTCAGAGATGTTGTGTGACGGGGCACTTCCTTTGGTAGCGCGTTCCATGTCCTTGTTGACCTGACCAAGTATGATCTGCTGTACGTTGATGTTGTGCACAGTCGCTCCTCAAAGGTGGTGCCAGTTCTTTACTACACGAGCTCGTTGATCTCTTAGGTTTCTTTTCTTTCGGTAGGAATGTTTTATCCAGAACAGTAATACTGTCCATTCATAATGTTAACTCTTTCCCTACGGCTGAAAAAGATCAAAAATTGAACGACCACGTTGTTCTATTGATATATCTTGAAATAACCATAACTGTTGCGAAAGCTATACATTTTCTGGAAGCCCAATAAACCGGCTTTTACTTGTGCTTTTAAATTTCCCGAACAAAACACATTATGTTAATATAAATTAGCATTAATTATCATAAATCAGGTTGAAAAATTTACATTTTGATAGAAAAGGCCATCTTGCACGCCCGCGTCGCATCTTGAAAACTCAAAATGCCACCAATCGCAGAGTTGTTTATGAAATCAAATCAAACTTGGCGTGTGCGTGGATTTCATGTTCCTGGCGCTTGTCGAATTTCAATTTTTAATCTTGCGTTACCGTGTGCCGGGTTTTTCGATTGACGACTTTGCGGGTCTTCAACGACCCGTTTTAACTGCGCCGGTCGGGAAAGAGTTAAAGAAGAACACCATGTCTAGGTACTATTGCCAGTACGTTAACGGAATCAGGTTTGCTTGAATCAATCTGTCCTTGTAGTCGATCTCGCACCGAAATGGAAGACGAAGAATATACTACGTGGCACGTCGCTGAACCCGTTCAACATTCTTGATCAGCTCCACTGTTTGAGGGGCCCAAACTTGTGTCGCGTATCCAAGGTGTGCACGAACAATTGTGAGGTAGATTGTTCGCCTTGTGGTGATGGATTTTACGCATTTTGTTGTTCTCCTCGCATATCCCAGGATCTTGTTGGCTTTCGCACTCTGTGCTTCAGTCTGTCTCTTCCACGATAAATCAGAGGAAATCCACACTCCAAGGTCTCGTTCTTGGTCGCAGCGTTCGAGTTGCTTGTTGCCCATGAAGTATGGATTCTTGATTGGTTTTCGTTTCCGTGAGATAGTCTGAACTTTGCATTTGGTCTTGTTAAATGTTAGATCAGACGAGGACGACCACACGTTCACATTGTTCAAGTCCTCTTGCAAAAGAGTGTTATCTTCTTCACTTGATATGCGTTTGAACAATTTCGTATCATCAGCGAATGTTGCAATTGTCGACGAAAAAACGGGCAGATCCTTGTGGTACACCAGAAGTAACTGGCAAAGGTAGAGATGTAGATCCAAGTACCGTGACTTGTTATCGACGATGTTGAAGATAAGATTGAAACCAGGATAGTTAGGCTGCCGTTGAATCCAAAATGACAAAGTTTATCCATCATCTTGCTATGGTCCACTTTGTCAAATGCCTAGGACATGTCGAGATAAATGACATCTATCTAATGAATTCTATAGTGCAGAATCATCCTAAGGGTAACATGACAATTAATCAACATGATTAACCTAGACAACTAAGTCGACGGAAAATCTGAAATAAAAAATATTTTAGAATATATTCTCTCTTTCTATTAACCATGCACTGATTATGTCCGTTTGTGTAAGGTTTTGTGCGATATGAAGTATGCTTTCCTATATTTCGTTAACTACTTTTTAAGAAATATTGACAATACATAATAGTTGATGCCCGTTTTATCCTTTTGACATTTGAATCAATAATCGTGACGGCCGTAATCTTTCACTGATCATATAAAAATGTCTTATTACATCCCTAGCCAAGATGTTGTCGAGCGTGGGCATTTTGCTGAAACATCCTTTGTTCACTGATATGCACTAGAATATTTCGTCGGTTGTTTCAATAGACTTTTAGACTTTTTAGACATTTAACCATGACTTAGCTGATCACTTGATGGAATGGTAACGGCCATTCACGGCGCGGAACGAATCCTATACTGTACCAATTGGTTTCTGATTGCTAACAGCACAGCGAGCGAGTGAGTTACATGTACATTGTACACAATCGGCCCACTCAAATAACTCGTTCCTATGCATCATGCGATGATAGTTTTAAGTTCACGAAGTTTCCATTTTTAACTCCTGTATATGCATACAGGATTCTTGGGGTTTTCTTGGGGTTTTCTTTTGTCATCTTGGGTTTTTCTTTTGTCATCTTGGGGTTTTCTTTTGTATAAAGACCATTGTTAAAAGACAACGTGTTGCTCGTTCTGCTTATGATTTCAAGAGAGCTGACTTTAAGGGATTAAGGGAGACCCTCTCCCTTTTGCCCATGGACGCAGTCTTTCAGAGTAACGATATTGATTTGTGCAGGGAAGGATGGCGGGATTTGTTCATGACTGCTGTTGATAGTTTCGTACCAAAATATAAAATTAAGGATACGAAATCGCCAAAATGGATTGATTCTGATATCATTAAACTCTCCAAACAAAAACAAAAGTTATGGAAATTAGCGAAACAATCAAATTCCGAATCGCGCTGGGAAAACTACAGGGAGATACGTAAACAAATGAAGGCGACAACTAAACGTAAATATCGTGAATATATTCACAATTTACAGACCAAATTAAAGGATAATCCTAAACAATTTTGGTCTTTCTATAGAGCGAAGACCAAGAGTGAGAGAATCCCCACAATGGTATATCTTGGTAGGGAAAAAGCTTCAACACCTATAGCTAAAGCAGTTTTATTCAATAGATATTTTGGTTCTGTATTTAAGACTTTAGACTATGACTGTGTGCGAACGGATGCTTCGTCGCCTATTAGTAATGAACTACACCTAATACAAATAGGCATTGATGAGGTATTGAATGCCTTAAAGGCTATTGATTCATCTAAAACCTGTGGTCCTGATCAGATCCCTGGAATAATTCTCAAGGAATGCGCCGCTGAAATTGCACCTTCGCTAATGCGATTAATTAATTTATCGCTGCTTTTGGGTAAGGTTCCTATTGATTGGAAACGTGCGAACGTTGTTCCTGTCTTTAAGAAAGGAGATAATGAAGATGTGTCTAATTATCGACCCATTTCATTGTTAAGCCTAGTCTCAAAGATCGCTGAACGCTGCGTACTTAATATCTTTTTCCCGTTCCTTGCTGATAAAGTTTACCATCTACAACATGGCTTTTTGAAAGGCCGCTCCACTTTGACCCAGCTCATTGACATCATTCATAGATTGACCCGAGCAATGGACCAAGGCAACCAATCCGACATCGCCTTTTTAGATTTTTCGAAGGCCTTCGATTCCGTTTCACATTTGTGTCTTATACGTAAATTAGATCTAGCTGGAATCAGAGGCCCTCTGCTGCAATGGTTTACTAGTTATCTTGATAACAGATCTCAACGAGTGGTTATTGATGGAAAATCATCTAACTGGATTGATGTTACTTCTGGAGTGCCTCAGGGATCGCTTCTTGGACCCGCTTTATTTGTTTTGTTCATCAACGATATGCCTTCTGCTATCTTGGACACGAGTACTCTTGCGCTATTTGCTGATGACGCCAAGTGCTTTCGCACCAATATAAGAACTGAGCAAGACTGCCAAGAATTGCAGGGTGATATTAACAACTTGAGCGAGTGGAGTAAGAAATGGGGGATGGCCTTCAATATCGACAAGTGTACTATTGCAACTATAACAAAAAAGCGAACTCCCATTGTCTTTGATTACAATATTGGCGGACACAATCTGAAGAGGGTAGAAGCGCAACGCGACCTTGGGGTCCTGGTGACTCATAATGTCCAATTTAATGAACACATTCATGTTCAAGTCAGCAAAGCTAACAAAATGTTGGGATTTATTCGCCGGTCTATCGGTAAAGATCCGAGACTATTACCAACACTAAAGCCCTTGTATGTAGCGTTGGTGCGCTTACACTTGGAGTATGCATCGGAGGTCTGGAGTCCCAAGTCATTAACACTAATCAAAACCATAGAGGGTGTACAGCGACGAGCTACACGACTATTGCTACCCAACCTGAGTTATACTGAGAGGCTGAAACAACTGGACCTATTACCACTAGTCTACCGTAGAGAGGTTAAGGATCTATCAACCTTCTATAAAATGAAATACGGCCAATACAGCTACAATTCCGACTCCTATGTAGAATTTTGTTCCGATACTAGACTAAGATCTTTTGCATCTAATAAACTTAGAGTCAATAAATGCAGAACTGAGCTCTTTAAAGGAACCTTTTTCAATAGATTGCCTTATTTATGGAACAATCTACCTAACAATCTAAGAACAACCAATATTTCACCAACGTCCTTTGTCAAAACTTGTAAAGAATTCTACAAGACTAAGGAATTTAACCCTGATAGGCCATGTGCCACTTGGGCACAGTATTAGGGTCATTGTCCTTATATTTATTTATTTTTATTTATTTTTATTTCCTGTTGTAATATATGTATAGGTGGACTAGCTAGCATGGTTCTTTATGTTTCTTACTAGTCTTCCTCACTGTGATAGTCTATCATGTTATTATTTGTGAAAATGGATTAAATAAAAAAAATAAATAAATAAAAAAGGAGTTAAAAATGGAAACTTCGTAAATTTAAAACTTTTTTTTGTAACTTTCTGATGTTACGTTTTCTATTAATTGTTGTATTTGTTATGACGAAGTCAAACGTTGGGCGCGAACATTAACTAATTCACCAGAGCGAACAGAGCGCAAATGTTAAAAAAAACACTGCAGTCTATCAGAGAGTGTTTCCATTTGACAAATCTCAACGCCGACTTTCAGTAATTGACTCGGTTCTGTCTCTATTAAATTTCAATTTCAAAAATTACAATATTTATTTCAGAAAATATATACTTTCAGACATTTATAGTTCCACAATTTTCGTTTTCTCTCCAATGTTTGTATCTGTTCTTCATTTTAACGTCACAGACCAGGAATTATATCATGCATTAGTGTAATCCAAAAATGTTCAATTAAATTACGCTCTTTCGGTATTCAATGTGTATAACATTTGAGAATAAATAAGTTCTGTACAGCTTGTAAAGGAAGGGAGAAGATTCGTTCCAGACCATTGATATTGGGATGCCAAGATCCACGATATGCGCTTCGACAAACATAACACTAGTGTCCATGCTGTGGTAACAATTAGCATTGTGTTTCACCATGTCATCGGCTACACTGATCTCTAAATAATGACTGGAACGAGGAACTATTGTTCATGAAATCGGAAGTAGCTCGTGACGGCTATCTTGTTGGGGCCGCGTTATATAGTTTTACTATATAGGCAACATAGACTATCTGTCTCTGATCTTTTAAGTTGCTTAAACGAATCAGTTGTCCATGGTTTTCCCATGATATAGAACGCAAACTACGGCGCCAAAATAGTACTGTACCTATGAAGCCGGAATTAGCACGTGCAGCCCATATTGGAGTGACAACGATGGTCACTCCAATATGGCCGCAACGCGCTAATCCTGGCATCCTTAATATTGTAATGGAGCAGTAGTTTGTGATCTAACTCACGGTAAACACCTACGATAACTGATTCATTTTAGCATCTTAAAGATCAGAGACAGACAGTCTCTGTCGCCGACAGTAAAAGTATATAGCGTGGTCTATTTAAGATGGCCGCCGCGAAATATTCCAGTAGTTGCTTGATGCAGTCTTCATTTAGAGATCAATTATCGGCTTTCACGATCCACGCCGTCTCCACTAATTGGGCTTCGACGCCCTGGGAGGTAAATTTGCTCTACTGTTCGATATCATTGAGCGTCATTCTTCAGAGCAGCCTTTCGGCCAATTTCGGATGGTACTATTTTTTTATTGATCAAGTACAGCCCATGCATGTCAAGCGGACAGGGTTACGTTTCACCATGCGCTAGAATGATTGTGTGCACTTGGAGTTCATATAGATGAATTATTATTGTGGGATAAACATATAGATAATACATCTAAGAAAATTTCATCAGGAATTGGTGCGATTAAAAGGTTAAAACCTTAAGTAGATCGTGAAACACTAAAATCCGTCTATAATGCCCTTGTATTACCACATTTCGATTATTGTTGCGAAGTGTGGGATTCTATCGGAATTACACTTTCAGATCGTCTACGAATATTACAAAATAGAGCTGCCAGGGTGATTATGGGTCGTAGAAACATACATGGTCAGTCCGAAATTGCCCTAAATGAGCTTGGATGGAAACATTTGGACGAACGTAGGTTAGATTTTGTAGCAAGACTAATGTACAAAATAAGGTATGATTTAGCATCAAAATCACTTCTGAGATCTTTCGTAAATCAAATGCATCTCTCCAATACAACCTGCGGGGCTCTTCCACTAAATTTCATTTGCCACAACCAAGGACTGAATACCTCAAAAAGAGTCTGAGTTACAGAGGGGCACATTTGTGGAACAGCCTCCCAACCGAATTAAGAAATAAAGATTCATTACATTCTTTTAATAGTAGCATTTCCTCAACTGGTCGGTCATGATGTCTGTGGCTTAACTGATCTCACCTGCTTATATTTTGATTTTTACCTTAGATTGTACATATTTGTTAAATTATTTTATTGTATTTTGTTAGTTTAGATATTTATTGTAATTAATTGTGGTATTCTTGTAATTTTGTAAAGTTCCACGCCCCTCTTGGAAACCAGCGTTCAGTTAAATGAGGTTAGCGTGGTTAAATAAAGTTTTACTTACTTACTTACTTACTTACTTACGTTGTGTTTCTTTCGTGTCCTTTAGTTTATCCACTTACGTACGTTCTATGCGTCAATATCTCGAGGGCACCGCCTTGTCCTTAAAGCCAGTCACGAAAGGTGGCGAGATATGGTCGGCTAATGCGGTTCAAGACCACGCGCGTTCTCATTCCATTTTAGGAGAATCGATACTAAGGCTGTTTCGGAATGGAAACTTTAACGTTGGCGAATGCACAGAATTGTAACCAAGCTCTTCGAATGTCCAAACTAAGTGATTAATGACAGCGAACAGAGCAGGCACACTGCTGTGGTCGTCTTTCACGACTAGTTGAAGTTTGGAAAAATTGTCGAGGTTGGTTGAAACGTTTCGGTGCTTTAGACTCAATTTCGACCAGTTTAGCCTCTAGGTGAAGTTGCGCGATGACATCCTTTGATTGTTGTATTTTATATAAAAGTGTTGTTCTGTGCAGGCATGAGTGTGTAAATAGAAAGCGACTCTAAAAGCTTGATATACTCCTGAAATAGCGTGTAGGAAGGATAGCAAAAAATTGGTTACAGAGTGCGGTTCAAATCGGGCGCGAAACTCGAATATTTAATGCCTGGGCACAGGGTGGAAGTCCCACAAGATCAACACAATGGTAATATCGCTTAGGATATTTTATATTTATCAAGAATAATTTTAATTTTGTCGGGCATACACCCATATATTTTTTGGCCTCCCCTAATAAGGCATCACTCTATTCTTGGCTCATAACGGCAAAAGTTACTTGGTTACTCATGGTTACAAGGTTACTCGTACCTCCATCAGTAGTATAGAGAGTGGGGCTACGAGGACAGTTTTTACACATTCAATGTTGAACGCGAATATAATCGCCAAAACATCGCCAAATTTACACCAAATCCCAAACCCCCAAAAGTTCGATGTCATTTCGGTAATTCTAAATTTACAATGTACATCAAATAAGACCACAAACTCGATTTATATGCTAATAATGTGACATTTCAATATTTTTGCATGTTTTTTAAAAAATAGAATGTGTCGTTTCACATTTTTCGCATATTTAAAAAAGAAAGTGTCGTTTCAACGTTTTCACATTTTTTTTTCAACAAGCTACTACTGTCTCAATTCACGCGCGAAAAAAACCACTAGATTACGATTCTAGTGGTGATGTTTATCCAAATGGATAGCAAAATGGTGCTCTTTTGATTGACAACATTGACTAACAAATAGCCAACTACTCTACGAATTAGTCCGTTTGTTCACTACTCTCAGTGGTATCTCTCACTACAATGTTTTTGTGGCCATACGCGTAGGAGTCAATACCATTCTCTAAAAGGTATCGTTTGTCGTCAAAGCAGGACAGCGATACTTTATTAATTTCGTAGCTACCTAGCTGATGTTTGACACTTCTAATGGTCTTCATTGTGTGTCGCAATTGTTTCTGCTCTAGTAGCACACTTTTGTAATCTTCGTGTCTGATCACTTTTTTAATTATATTCTTTCTAATACCTTTAGCAGTTTTCCCACCACCTCCACCCTCTTTCAAATAGCTGTACATTTTACTGCGCAACCCGACGAACTCGACAATTGGCGTCCCAGCGCACTCGTCCTTCATCTTCCCGATAACTTTCTTATTTTCTCTAAAAAAGAATGGGCTGTCTGCAGGGTAATCACTATTGTCAAACTTTTCGCGCTCCTCCATGAAGTCAGAGTAGACGTCACCAGTTTTGATTGTGTACAGCAGACTGTCAGTGTCGGTGAAGTGTAATCTACAGGTGTCGCTAGAGTACTTTTTCATAATGTAATTATAGTGAAAATCATACATCAGCGTTTTACTCAAGTCTAGTATGCACATACCCACATATGCAGGCCTATTCAATGTCAGCGTTTCTTTAGCTTTGTGGACAGCGACTAAGTTCTCGCTAAATATCTTGCAAGACACAAAAGTCGGCTTTGAGACAAGCTTTTTAAATTTACTCCTAGTGGTCACTAATCTCACGTCCACACGCTTCCTCAAGTTTTCCATCGTTTTTCCGAACACACTATTGTTCATCAACTTGAAAAAGTCCTTCTCAAAAGCGTTCTTAGCCGCAGTTCTTTTGACTGTGTTAAAGTCGATGTACTTGCCCAACCACTTGGACTGGTCAAACTGTAGGACCCTATGCACCTTTTTGATTTTCAATCCAAGATCTACATACAACTGCAGATTTCTATAGTGACACACATACTTTTTTTTGTTCATCAAATTAGTCACCTGCTTCTTCACACCGCCAACACTCACATTAAACTTATTTTTAATTTTCGTGCAGTACTTCGACAACATGTCGACAGTTATTTCCATCTTCTCAGGAGCCACCGGGTAGTCGTTGTGTAGGTCATGCAAATGGTCTGGGTATTCCAAGTCGACTTCAAGCAACAGACCCTTTTTACTACCGTCGTGATAGTCGCATAGATTAACTCTCTCTATTTCTTTCTTAGTCAACCACTTGAAGCCACCCGTAGGTAAACTCTGACTCATTGCCCACCCATACAAATTGTTGGCATCAAGGTACATCAAATACTTCGACTCTTTCTCTTTGTCATACCCTTCCATGTATTTATTATTCGCCACGCCGTGTCTGTTGCATATGTAGCTCACACCACCACGCATGCCTAACTCTACAAACTGGAACATGTCAATGTCGGACAATAATTCGAGTTCCACTCCAGTCATCTTTAACATGGCATCCCAAGCCAATCCAGGCGATGTGAAATAGTGACACGGGTCTAATTTGTACTCGCGATGGCATGTCTTTCTAAAGTTCTCAAAAACGTCAGCGAGCAAGAGCACATCGCTTTTCAAATACAGGTCGTGATACCCACCCATATTTTTAACGTCGAAGTAGTCCCACACATCGATGGCACGCTCGTGCATTTCTTCCGTGATGTGCTCATCGTTCAGAACGCTGTAGAAGTCTTTTTTAGAGGGTAACTCGCATTCATCGAATTTCTCAAAGGAGTCCATGTAGTCATAGGGGTAGACCCCCTTTCTTGTCATGAGTGCTAACCCTGTTTCATGAAACACTTCTGACGTGTATTTGAAAGCGTCTCTTGGTAGGTTCTTCACCAAGTTGTCCAAAGAGCTACCCATGAACTGAAAGCTGTCCAAGAACACCAAGTTTTTTCCAAGCATGAACGCCATGTACTTCTCCATGTTGTTCGGTATCACATTTATGTCTTGGCCAAACTTACCAATCTCCTGCATGATGAAATGGCTATCGTAGCCGCGCAAGTTATGAAAGATCACAGGAATTTTATCAGTCAACTTAAAGTTCACATTACACTCACGGTGCGCAGACCCTCTGTACTTACCTGACACGTGACAGTGGTCTCTCACTCTAACGTCATCATCAGTGTACTCAACACTGCAAATATGGCAACTCTCAGCCTCGTCAAAGTTTTGTTTATCGTCATCAGTCAACACCATTTCTTTGTTAAAGTGGCTCTCAGATGTTTCTTTACAATATTTAACAATTTCTAACATCTCCCTAATGAACTTATTAACTGCGTTTTCACCACGATACACTTTCACTGGCTTACTATACTCATTGTCATAGCAACAAACTAGTTTATACCCATAACCGCAGTCAACGTGTCTCTGATAAGCGTTTGTGTAGCTACACTCGCTTGATAGCCTTGTTGTGTGCACCTTCTGTGTGATAGCCTCGAAGTCTGCATACACCACAAATGGTACGTTTAGCTGCCTACTAAAATTCTCGTATTTCACTTTCGCACCTTTTTGCGGCATTTTAATAGCTTGCTTCCCATTGATGACCAAACATACTTCAACATGACTTTTAAGCACGCCCGCTCGACTAAAACACTGTAAGCAATATCTACAAAAGTGTTTTCTAGCCTTGTGCTTTGTCTGGCGATACATAAACTTGTTGAAATCGCGAATGTACACATAGTGCTTGTTGCCTATGTCATCAGTTATCAACAATAGGTCCATATGGTCAGGGTACGCCTCCTTAGAAACGTACACAGGGAATGGCTGCTTATCTTCATACCCAAAAACGTTTACGCTAATATCGTTCGCCTTTTCGATCTTGTTGTAGTCTTTGAGTGTGACTGGGAAGTCAATTCCGTCATAGTTCAACTCACCAACATGCTCAGCGTACTTTGACGTTCTTTCGGAGTGTTCTTCAACAGGAAACTTATGTGTGAGGTGGCACCATCTAAAACACTCGTTGTCATCATCGTTATTCACGTTTATCAAACCCTTCTTACTATTACGCAACTCCTTTGGCAACGCAATGTAGCTACTCCCATTCAAAGGTCTATAAATAGCGATATTAACGTAGTGCGCATCTATTTTGTCGATAGTCCACCCAGACCCCTCAGATAACCACCCAGCTATCCGCGTCAAAATCTGCTCCGACCCGCGATTGGCAACACCCTCAATGTCGTGTTCATTAATAACGACAAACGTTTCGCTGTTAAAGTAGGCAGTTTTGTATGTGGTCTTATTGAGTTCTAAAGCCTTCTCAAAAGTGACCTTGACTGTCTCTACCACTTTCATTCCGTTGGTCTCACCTAGTTCGCGTCTCAAAAGATTAATGACAGCGCTTCTACTGCCGTTTACCTGATTGATGTCTCTATCGTTAACCACCTCAACTCCATAGGACCTGGTGAACCCTCTCAGTGCTCGATCCAACAGCCGTGGGCTATGGTCTTCAACTGCGGGTTGCGCTTCCTGATTTCTAACAAGACGGTTGTGTGTCCGACTGCCAGCGTTAACTCGTCTGTTTGTCAGCGGATTAACAATATTGACATTTGTCGTGTCACTAAAAACACCATCTCTAACAAGTTGATTGTAGACTCGCCCATGAACGTTGATTGCTCTACCTGTTAGTGGATTTACAACGGCTGCACCGTTTCTAACAAGTGAGTTTTCTGTGACGTCATCCATGGCTTCTATATACTACACTTGTTTTTTCTCCCAAGCCACTCGTCGTAATAATTATCACCACTTTCGCACCATCCCAACTTTGGATACACCACCCCAAACAGATTGTAGTCAAATAAGTCTTTCACCTTCCCGTCTTTGAGGTCTGACACCTTCTTGAGTGTCTCGACTCGTCTTCTATGACACAACCTAATAATGTAGTACCCATATCTGCTGACATTTCTACCCTTTACCAAATTGCATGAGTACAACGCATTGACAACTTTCAAGAAGTCCTCTTTTATCAACTCAAGGTGCTCATGCTTCACAACGTTCCGTAGTCTCCTCCCCATCCACCAAGACCGTTTGTGAACGCTTTTTAGTCGTGTGAGTCTCATGTCACTGTAACTCTGAGTGTAACCCCATTCGGTGTCACCACACTTTGGACACGTGTACCCACCGCAGTCAGTCACATTTTTCACAATGTCACAATCTGAGCAGTGGTAAATTCTGAAGGTGTCTCCACACTCAATTTGTGTTTCATTCGCAATCTCGTCGATTGTCAAACCATAACTCATCTGCCTCATAAGTTTGTCCATCACTCTTATACTACTCCAACATTTTTTTACCGAGTTAGCATCCACACCGCTATTCCACTACCCAAACCTAGCGCACCAACAAACAATAATTGGTATTCCTTCATTTCCGCACTCGGTTGGTAGTAATCCGCAATCTTCGGGGACTCAGTGAACACTCGTCCGCTGTACTGTATGGTCATTACGCTTCTAAGTTCTTCCAACGCGTGGTTTGTGTCATTGATGTCGGAGTTAGCGTCAGAGAGCTGTTGTCGCAAGCGCTGAATCTGATCTTTCTTAGCGACTTCATTCTCATACCACACTTCTTTCGCACTGGCTAACTGTTCCAACGCATGGTTGTGTCTTTTCATCTCAGCTTCATAGCCTGAGTGGTTAAACTTTGAAAACATAAAGCCAGCGCCTGCAAAAGCCACTGCATTAAATATCCCTCCAGCCACAACGCTCGCCATTAACTTACGTTGATTTGAATGGGTCTGTCGGTATCCACTTTTTCGATTGCATCCATTTTACTAACAGCGTTCCTGCACCAACAGCTGCAGCAAGTTTCACTGTGCCTTTCACTGTCTCTGGTGTTCCCAATGGTTCTCCCAAAGCCTTTTTCGAAATCATACTCACTACCACAGCGCCAGTCGTGACAAGTAGCGCGTCGTACAGTTCATTCATAAGTTCTTTTCGATCGATCGCGGACATATATACATTGTCGTGTGTTTTGTTTAAGAATCAAATGTGTCTAATGTTGGACGACGAGTTTTACGACTATCTGACACACTAACTACCACAGCACTCACAGGCTCTAATTGTGTCTCTTTTTCACTACTAATTGTGTACCACAATGAAGCAGCAGCAATGATAACACCAAATGTTCCAACAATGTAACCATAGCTCCACTCGCTACCCTGTTCTTCGTTGACTATCATCTCACGCATTTTCTTTTCTTTCGCAGCTTTCGATATCTCAGCCAACTTCTTACCAGCGGCGACACGCTTTGGGTCCTTCACCTTAACACTCTTCACATCAGCTGTGATCTTAGCTTCAACAGCCGTCTGTGAGTCTTCAACCATCTAATACACTATCACGTGTTATCTTACTCACAGTTGACCTCACAGATGTCTCACAGTTGTCTCACAGGTATCTCACAGTTCCAGACCAAACGCACTAAAAAATTAGGATTTTTTCTGGGAGTATAACATAATGACTCAAGCCCGAGAAATTAGCGAAGAAGTTATTGACCGCTTGCTGAGAACGGCCTTTGTCAGTGTGTCTACCCCACGAGTCGACAATGGACCCAACGTCTTAAACGAGTACTTTTCAATATACAATCTGCTCGACCTCAGACGTGAAGAGGTGTCAATAAAACAGCCTATCCCCCAGGTCGACTGTGCGAGGCATCTTCACGACACTTGGATCGATCTTCAAGAAGACGGAGCCAAGGAGACTGCTGATAGATTAGCTAGCATAATCCCTGTGTGGTGTTACTCATCATTCAAGTACCTTATGTTAGCGAGTGATGTCTACTTGAACAACCCTAGTGGGTCCAACGGTACGTTACTCGGTAACTTCCTCCAAGTGTTCTTAGCGACCCTTATGTGGAAACCATGCCCAACCAAAGCCAAAGCGTGGCTAGAGCTCGCCGCAAACCGCGACGTTCACGTTTGCAAGGTGGGGTGTAATGAGATACTGGGTGCGGATGATATCAGGGACCACGTACTCTCGCCCGCCCACAGACACTTTGCGAGAGACGAAAACGTGTACACCTGTCACCCATGCGGTGTGGTCACCAACGACCCACTGCATCGCTTGAGACACGAGAGCTCGAGGTCCCATCTTAAAAACTTAGAGCTTCAGCGGATATTTAACAACGAACAACAGTTGCCGCAGCAGGAGAGAACATTTCTCTGGAGGTATAGTAATCATGAAGAAAGTCGGTAAACTAGAGATCGTGATTGGTCCCATGTTCGCAGGAAAAACAACAGAGACTCTTCGTAGGTTAATCACGTTAAGTAAATCAGGGCTCAAAGTCCTTTACATGAACAACACAGGTGACACTAGGCGAACTGACCACGCTTTCTCCACACATCGTCAGACCATCGTTGTCGGATCAGACAGTTTACCTGCGAAGTTAATCACCAACCTCCCAAGTTCTTCCGAGATAGCTGATTACGACGTCATCGGAATTGATGAGGGTCATTGGTACTCTGATCTGTCAGTTATTCGCGAATACATCAAAGCTGGTGTTCACGTCATTATTTGTGGTCTCATATCAACGGAGCACTTAAAAAAACTTGGTGAGCTCGACACATTGTTCCCAATGGCAGACGACATCACATTTCTAAAAGCGTATTGCGCCGTTTGTCGTGACACTTACGGAACAACTGTTGATGCGCCATTCGGTTGGAGATACAACCCAGGACCGTCATTTGTTGGTGGTGCTGAGCAATATCGCGCAGTGTGCAGACGTCATCATCCTTCCACACAAAATTAAGGGTGTTCTCAATACGCCCCACTTTTTAAATTTATACATTGGTCACATGAAGCGTCCAATGTAAATAGAAACATTTTTCACACACGTAAAATTAGTCGCGCGTCACACAGTGATGTCTCTCATGGTTACTCAACGCTGATTTATTTTTAAATTTACGAAAACACTGGGAGCACTGAAACCCAACGTCGAGGAAATATTTTATTACCATAGTAATAGCGTCATCGTACGAGTCGCACAAGAGTGTTAGGTACCCAGCGGTTTTGTATCTGAATAGCAGAGACTCCTGATCTTTGGATGTCTTGCCTGTGCCACCTGGGTTCTTGAACTCAATCACGAGTCCGCTGTGCTGTCGGTTTGCATTGGCAATAACTAAGTCAGGTGTTCCACGTTGGTAACCTTTTTTCCATGAATTTATTCTTTTACTCGAAGTGTCTTGGTTTTCACCACAAGCGGCTATCAAAATAGCTTCTGGATAATATTTCCTAAGAAAACCAACAACTTTCGTATGAAGGTCGAACTCAGTGATCATTACGAATTGATTGTGTTTGAGACCAACGTCAGCCAAACTTTTTCTAACGCTTGGTAAGACTTCTGAGTACACCCACCTTCCAAAGTGTTTCGCACGCTCCATTTTACTCGAGAACACTAACGAGTAGACTCCAAGTTCGTTGATAAACGAGGCCTGCTCTATCTTCGTTTTACAATCAGGTTCGACATGGTCGTTAACTGCATCTTTTGGTCGAGCGTAACCTAGAGCACTTGCGACTTCTCTTGCTTTGAACCATATTTCACCATTGTTATTAACCGTCGTGATTTGGTGACCATCGAAATCGAATAATTGAGGTACCGTGGAAGTCATCACTATATTATAGTCTCCTACAAAAAAACTACTCGACATAGGTGTCACGCCTTTTATAGATCTGGTTTGTTGTGTACCAATGCAGCAAATACGTTTTATTAGTCTTCAGTTTTCTACGTCGTCTGAAAAAGTTTCTAATGTTATGAGCCAGTTTTCTAAGCCAACCCATTACATAACTTAGGTCACGTCTCCTACCACTCCTACTTTGTCTGACTCTGGTAACATAATAGGTTTGCCGTAAGTCTTTTTAGACCTCATACCAATCTCAGCGTGGAGCTCGAGAGTCACGTCACCTCGACCAAATGACCCACCAGCTTTGAACATGTGGTCAGTCGTTTTATTTATTTTATATATTTCATGGGGTCTCGAAATACACGCTCCCATTTACTTTATACCATATTCCTTCATCATTTCTCCACCCATGATTATGATGTCTCGGTTCGTCATGTAACCACTCACAATTTTCACGCCGTAGAATTCTATCAACGATGGGTATGCATAGGGTGCGAGTGGTATTCTTGGTCGATGTATTCCAAAAATTGTTCCATAAGGTGTGCCTATCTTTCCCATATTCGCTATGAAGTCTGAGTCGGTTGACTTAACGTTATTGACCCTGACGTGTGAATTGTACATTTGCCAGTGTATTGATATCATATGCATTTTACTTATGTCAATGCTACTCGGAATAGTGCATACTTTCTCCATCGCTGGGATGCTACCACCATACGCGAGTCCGTTGGTCACACCAGTCTTGTACCCTATGAACTTGTCCCAACTACCATCGTCGTTTGATATAATTGTCTCCCAATTTGATCCAGCGGTGCGAGTAGGTAACCTCACCACGACAAAAATGGATAGATCACACCATTGCATACTGGGGCAATTAAAATGGAGACCTGACTCAAGTGGGATTGGTGTTAACACAGGTGATAGAAAACTTTGACTTACACCGCTGATGCCAACAATAGGGCCATAAGCTAGGTTGTTTTGCACTAATTTACTTGTTTCACCAATGGCCTTCACTTTGTTTGAACCATTGGTGTGAAACTCCACATTTTTCAAGGCGTGTGTGCTAACGTTGAAGTCGAGCACAATGTTATAGGACTGACTCTTGAGGTAACCTGCTAACAATTGCTCTAGAGTTCTTTTATTCGCGGCATCTGAGTCATCGACTGGGTCTGCTACGTTTTTTATTGCTGAGTCTTGCATGTCTATTATCCCAGACATCCTTCCACCAGTCGCGCTTAATTTAGGATCTTCGTTCAGATGCCTTTTCGTTCTCTTTAGTATTTTATCATGAGGGTCGTCAGACTCGTACCCATAGTTTAGACTCATTACTACTTCAAGGTGTATTTGGTTACTAAATAGCCAGAGACTGCTGAGAACACTAAGATTATCGCCAACGTTGTCGTGTCTGACTCGCTTGTGGTGGTGGCCACTGTTTTTTTCACAGGAAGTGGTGTCACATTTTCTTGGTAAACTTTTTTAGCCACCACGTTTTCTTGGTGAACTTTTTTAGCCGCAAGACTCGCTGGCGTTACTAAGTTAGTCACCACATTTTCTTGGTGGACTTTTTTAGCTGCAATTGTTGGTGTTGTTGCATTCAAGCGAGTGTTCACTCCAAACTTCATGGACTCTGTGGCGATCTTTAATAAGTTGTTGTACCCAGCGATTTTATTCTTGAGTATCACTACGTTACTTGGCATCAACCATGTACTTGGCGACACTGCGAGATTTTGGACAACGTTGGTGTCTCTAATCGATTTATTCATGTTCAGGATCCATGTTGATACGTCATAGTTGATAACACTGTCAGAAAACAACTTGCGGAATTCTTGTTGGGTCTCTAGACTTCCTGCAGAACCACCAACGACTGACACACGTGTTCTCGCTTGCGCACCAAGTGTGGAGTACACAAAGGACTCTATGCTCTGATTTAGATATTGTAGTCCAATGTTGGTAAAGCCGTCTGAGAGTCGCGCGACGTATCGTCTGTAATCGTTATGGACGTCGTTGAGTGTGAAGACTCTGGTCTCACCTGTTGTACCATCGCTCAGGACTTTATTCTGGTAGTAGTGCCTTTTGGGAATCTTGGAAGTCTTACCATACAATTCGGAAGCGTTGAATTCTCTACTTATTGATTTCATGGTCTCACCACCCTCCATTCTTCTCAGAAGTCTTCTAATGGTGAAGTACAAATGAAATCTCATCACACTTGTGACCACAGGGTGGACTTCTTGTGACACTGATAAATGTTGCAACGACACTCCACAACAGAAACTTGCACAATACGTCGCAAACACAATGCGGTAGTAAGATTCGCTGTCATCCCACTCTGATTTTGTCTTTGACGTGGTGACTCGCAAGGTTGGTAGCTTTGACATGAAGTAACTATTTTGGTTAACGAAGACTTTGAAGTTATTCACTGGATAATTCAACACGTTTTCCGTTGGGTAGCCGTCCCAAAGTCCCCAGTGGTTCTTATGACCTTTTGACAGTGGTTGGATAGTCCCACCACCTTGCCATATTATTGGGAACTTACTATTGTGCAGCCACTTCCACATGTTTTTATCATTTTTGAAAGTTGCGCTGGTTATGTCTGTGCTGAGGATGTCGTTGTTTTTGAAGTATATGTCGACACCTAGGGTCTTACCATCTTGCGAAATATTTGGATAGAACTCGAATTTACTTAAAGTGGCGTGAGGGTACTTTTTGATGAGGTCTGCCTTTGCGTCATGTGTAGCCTTCGATGTGTTCGCCATCGCACGTTTGTAGTGCTTTCCATAGTACTCATGAAGGGCTTTCTGCATATAATATACCGTATGTTATACATGATGCGAAAGTTGACGGTATTCATTGAAGGTGTAGAAAAAGTTGTGTCCTTTGACAACGCGATGATGGTCATACATGATAACCCATACATTGTGGTCAAGACAGCCACTGTGTTTTGGGACTACCATAACACAACAAATGACGACAGCATTCAGGTCTTCACGCTGGACGACTCTAAAGTAGGCTCTTTTAAGAAGATTAAAGTGGGTGAAGGGTACTTTAGCTTCGACGCACTGGTCAAAGTTTTAAAACACGAGTCTAGCGAGCTTAAGGTGAGTCTCGAGATAGAGAAACTGGTGCCCACAGGCAAATGTAGAGTCAAGGTTAGCAGTTCAGCTGTGTTAGACACCATTGGGCCTCTACTTGGTTTCGCGAAGGGTGAGGTGATTCAGAATGACTCACAGTGGCACACTAGCCCAAACGAGGTCGACATGTACAGAGGTCTGAAGTACATAGAAGTTTCGTGTGATGTTGTTGAAACGGAAAGTAATGTGGGTATCGATGGGAAGCGCAGCGATGTGATCACAACATTACCAATACCCACCGAACAGTCTTTGAAGGGGTCAGCGCAACGTCATGTAGACATTGAATCCAAAGTGGGTATTAAAAAAGGTGTTTACTCAAGTATGACATTTCGCGTCAAATCAAATAACGGTGGTCTTAAAATTGGCGCGGTGCTATTGGAACTGTATATTGTGTGAATTATATGGAGCTTGGTGTGGAAACAGAGCAAGGGTTGAGAGACATTTATTACAATCCTAAGACAGGGTACAGTGGTGTAGAGAAATTGTATCAAAGTGCGTTGGGAGACGGATTGAAAGTAACTAGAAAAACAGTGAAAGAATGGTTGACAGCGCAGGACACCTACACTAGGTACAAACCCATTGTGAGAAGACATAAGTTCCGCGCGACTTTTGTTGGATTTCTTGGTGAAGAGCTACAAATGGATCTAGTGGACATGAGTAAGTACTCAAAACAGAATGGCGGTTATTATTGGATACTAACAGGCATTGAAATATTGAGTAGATACGCTTTTGGAATTGCAGTTTATAGAAAAGACACTAAGAACATGACTAAGGCTGTTGGAAAATTGTTGGTTGACTTTAAAGATCGGTTTGGGGTCACACCTAAGTTAGCGCAATTTGATGACGGACTTGAGTTCTACAATGTTGGGGTTAAAAGTTTGTTGAAAGAACATGGTGTTGAATATTTCAGCACTAATAGCGATAAAAAGGCTGCTGTTGTTGAGCGTTTTAATAGAAGCCTCAAGAGTATTATGTGGAAGTACTTTTATGCCCATGGGACGTACAAATGGGTTGACGTTTTGGACCAGTTTGTAAGCAATTACAATGGCAATGTGAATCGAAGTATTATGATGAAACCGAAGGATGTCAATAAGTCAAATGAAGGTGAAGTTTGGACCACTTTGTTTGGTCACCAATTTGCAGACAACCCATTGCCAAAGTTTAGAGTTGGTGAATCAATTCGAATTAGTAAGTACAAGAGTGTGTTCGCGAAGGGTTATGAAGCCAACTTCACTGAAGAGCTGTTTAAAGTGGTAAAGGTTATTCGTGGTGATCCGAATGTGTACGAAATTGAGGACCACACCGGTGAACAGATTATTGGGAAATTTTACGAACAGGAATTATCGCTGGTTAATAAGAAACATGGTGACGATGTGTACAGAGTAGAGAAGGTGTTGAAAAGAAAGAAAGTCAGAGGGAAGAAGACGGCGCTGGTCAAGTGGTTAGGTTACGAGAGCAAACATAATTCGTGGATACCAGAAAGCGATATTCAAAATGTGATCTAATGTAATATGGCTGAGGGCGGTTTCGACGACCTTGAGACGGAGGGCTCTGATGAATACAAAGATGTCACTAACGATGAACTAGATCGCAGTCTTGAGAGAGCCACCCAAGACAGTGAGCTAGCTTGGGGCGACCCAAACGTTACAGTCGGCGAGAAAGTTAGACTAACTAAAGTGAGGAGTGGGCTGGTTCGTGAACGTGGTAGAAGAGACCGTCAACATATGGATGAGGTCTTTAGCGACATTGAGGCGCGGATTAACAACAACGCAAAAGACTACGAAGACATCGCGGGGAGTGCGCCATTGTTAGACATCACACGCGTGGAGTACGTCAACATACCTGGACTAACACCAATCGAGAATCGCGAGTTGAGCGCGCTACTTAACCCAAGTGAGAGTGTGATGTCTGAGTCAAGAATAGGCGACACTGGTACGTTACAAATAGAGGTAGATCACTATCGAGACTTGATAAATGAAGCGAACAAAAGAGTAGCAGAGCTTTCAGTGAAAGACCTCACGACCGCAGAGAGCGAAGAGTTCGTCGATCTAGCTGAAAGAGTGATTGGACTTAAAAAAGCTAGAGACATGGTTATTGAACAGCGAGAAATGGAGGAAGTTAGAGAGCAGCAGGAAGTCGACATTGACAGATTGCAGAAGTTTAAGAAATGGGCTAGAGAAAACATGGTTGGGATGAGTGCTTTAGCGATCTCAGTAGCCGCAATTGTAACAACTATTATTATCGCCGGGAGGACTAATGTTATGAAAGGCGCTATGACTACGAGGTCGTTCGCGCAGGCTGTTAAAAACGTGATAATGAAGATGGGTCCATGGGCTGTTGGATTGGCTAACTTAGTTTATGACGCGTTGGTGACAGGCGCGAAGGGTCTCGCTTGGTTGGCTCAAAATCTGTGGGTGTTTGCGGTGGCATTTGCGTGGCTTGCGTACAATTATCTAAACTAGAAAGCAAACGTGATTCATGGATACCAGAAAGCGATATTCAAAACGTGAGCTAATGTAATATGGCTGAAGGTGGGGAAGGTTTTGACGAGATTGAGATGAATAAATTTGATGAGTACGATGACGCGAGTGATGAGCAATTAGAAGAGGAGCTCGCCGACACTGGCGAGTGGCTCAAAGACAAAGACGTCGAGTACGGCACGAGTGAGATGCCGAGAGACATTCGTGTTGACTATATCAAGAACCGCGACATTGTGAATGAGATAAGAAGTGTGCTAGATAGAAGGCAAGGTGGGCAAAAAGAGACGTCGTTCATTGACGCTGACGATGGTAAGACGGTGACAATAAGGGGAACCAACATAGAAGTCCCAGCAGCGGAGTTTGTTGAGCAGGAGCCGTATGGTGACGTCAATGACACAAGCTTCAGTATAGCTCTTGAAGAGAAGTCGGACGATCTTTATAAAAGATTGGATGAGTTAAACGTGTTCAACAAAGAGGTAGCAAAAAATCAAGTAAAAAGAATCAAGCTAATAGACAAGAGAATACGTGAGTTATACAAAAAAAAAAGACTCGGTCGTGACGACGCGTCAAGGAAAATAGCCGACAGATCATATGTGACGGACTCAGGGTCTATTCTTTTCAAACCGATAAACAAAGATGGTAAATATGGAAAACCCAAACGAATTCTAATACCTGTGAAAAATGGTTTGATCTACAGTAAAGATGTGAGTAGTAAAAACGCGATTGAGCAGTTCAAAAAGTTAGTTAGTCAAATCCCTGAGAATGTAGAAACAACAGTTGTCACAACAGAGGTGATCCCAGACGACTTCCCAGTAATCGAGACAGAAGTGGTCTATGTCGACATACCTGGGCTATCACCAGAAGAAAACCGCGAGCTGAATGGTGTGCTTAATCCAGGTGATGGTGTGTTGCGTGAATCAAGAGTGGGTGATGATGGCGCACTGCAAGTGCAGGCAGACCACTTTCAAGAGACGATAGATGAGACGAATGGGAGATTGGTGGAGCTTGATAGAGAAAACCTCACGATTGCAGAGGGTGAAGAGTATATTGATCTACATGAAAGAGTGATTGGACTCACGCGAGCTAAATACAGAACCCTAGGACAGCGAGAAATAGAAGAGGTTAGAGAGCAACAAGAAGTCGACATTGACAGGTTTCAGAGATTCAAGGAGTGGGCTAAAGAGAATGTGGTTGGGTTGAGTGCCGTAGCGATTTCAGTGGTTGGAATCATAACAACAATTATTATCGCTGGGAGGTCTGCTGTCATGAAAGGCGCTATGACTACGAGGTCATTCGCGCAGGCTGTTAAAAACGTGATAATGAAGATGGGTCCATGGGCTGTTGGATTGGCTAACTTAGTTTACAATGCGTTGACGTTGGGTGCGAAGGGTCTCGCATGGTTGGCTCAAAATCTGTGGGTACTCGCGGTGGTACTTGCGTGGTTTGCTTATGATTATTACAAGCTAAAACGGTAGCGATAAAACATATGTAAAGTATATGAACGTCACGTCAGCAGAGTTGAGTCCCGGTTTTAGACGAGCAACCATGGGTGTCATAAAAGGGGTGAGAACGCAGCATGTGATCACGTTGAACCCTAATAAAGTCAGCCCTGGTGAGGAACTTTACATTGATATACCAAAGCTTAAGGTTAGCAGCTGTTTGGTACCTGGATCGTTAGGTTTAGTGTTCGACTTTAAAAATGCAAATGACAAAAGTTGGTTCTTGAATAACGTGAGTAAGTCACTTTGTGAGAAACTTGTTGTGAGACTAGCTGGGGAGACTGTGTATGACAACAGTGGGGAAAATTACACTGGTGTTTATTGCGACCTTTGGGAAAGTGTTACTGCGCGAGACCAAATGATTGACTATGGTGTTGGCTCTGAAAACTTGAGAAAGCTAATTTCTAAGGATGACAGTGGTGCGACAAGTGGGAACGTTGCTAAAGTTAGTGACGCGTTGATGTTTGGTGTGATTGGAACGAAACTGCGGATTAAGCTTGGTAAGATCATGAATGACCACGGGTTGTACGCTCCTTTTAGCATGAACAATAACTTACAATATGTGATCACACTTCCGAAGGCCGCAGACATTATGGTGGCGCAAGCCAATGAGACTGTAGGCGGGTACACTCTGGAGAACCTCGAGCTTGAGTATGAGACGATTGATAACCAGGAGCTCGCTGACGAGATAGCGTCAGGCTACGCAAGTGGTCGTAGTTTGTCATACGAGCATGTTACATTGATGAAAACAACTGAATGGGATAAGGGCACGACCATTGTGAACGAAAATGTCAATCTGCCAAGAAAAAGCATGAAGGCGATTGTGTTGCTATTCACGAATAAGGTGCGAACAGACAGTGAGGAGTTTCTTTATCCAAATATTGAGAGTGTTAGAGTCACAATCGAGGGTGTGCCAAATAGTGTGTACTCACAAGGCATTCCGAAGTCGAAGTTCTATGCAGAGGCGAAACGATTGTTTGGGCTAGGTGAGGAACACGCTCAGTTCATGACCATACAGAAGTTCTATAAAGATGGCTTTGCGTTGGTCATTGACTTGAGGAGCGTTCAAGATAACTACAACGTCGCCACTGGCAAGAAAATCGTAAACACACAATCCGGCGTGCTTCTTGAAATCACTAAAAAAGCGACGACTGCAAATGTTATGTGTAGGGTGTTTGTGATGAGTGATGGGCTGGTCAACTTCATGAACAATGGGTTGCAATCAATCCAGTATTAAATCAAACGTGAGTTAATGGAGACTCCGTTTAATATGTTAATCGTTGGTATGACAGCTTGTGGTAAGACGCATTATTTACTAGAAACACTAGAGTCTGAGTATCGCGGTAAGTTTGACTACATTGTGTTGATTTGTCCTACTTTTGAGTGGAACAAAGCGTATCAAGATTGGAAATATGTGCGCGACCCCGACGTGTTAGCGATAGACTGCGCGCAGGATAGTGTTGACGCTGTTCTCAAGTGTGTAACAAATGTTTTTAAAGGTACTAACACTCTGATTGTGTTGGACGACTGTGCGAGCTCTCAAGATGTTAAGAATAGGACTAGTCAATTGGTCAACTTAGCTTTTAGTGCGCGACATTTTATGTTGAGCGTTATTGTCATCACACAACAACTGACGTCGATCGCAAAACCGTATAGAGAGAACATTAGTAAGCTCGTTTGCTTTTACTGTCCGAGTAAGAGTGATATGAAGGTTGTTATTGATGATTACCTTGGAGACATTAGCAAAGAAGAAGCATCGACGATTGTGACCGCATTAAAAAATAACAAGTACGCTAGACTTGAAATCTCACTGCGCTATCCATACAGTCATGAAGTTGTTATTCCGCAATAAAATATGGGTATAAGTAATAGCGTGATGGTAAAAACGCAAAAGTGAAGAAAACCCCACGATTGAGGAATTAGTTGAGGAGACCGCCGACACTTCGACTGTGGAAGACAATATTGACGTTAGGAGATCTGAACTAATTAGACTGTCTGGCGATGGTGTGGTAAGCCAATCTGAAGCGTACATTAAAAAAGCGTCCGCGAAAGTTATTGATAAGATATGGCGCCAACACGAGTTGAAGAGAATGGAGATCGCAAACGCTTTTCTCACCGACTTGCTAATCAGCAAATTCGCCAGCTTACTAGATGGGTTGAACGCTATCGAGAACCCTGAGGAACTAAACGACGAACTACAAAAAGATCCATTACTAAAGAAAGACGTTGAGAGTATTGTCGCGATTGTGACACCATACGTGCCTTTCTTGGGCTTGTTATCTGGAGGAATTATAACGTCGAAACACGTGTACGATCACCATTTTAGGAGCGAGGTGGTAGACACTGAAAGTAGTGAACAAACAGACTAATTCGTAGAGTAGTTGGCTATTTGTTAGTCAATGTTGTCAATCAAAAGAGCACCATTTTGCTATCCATTTGGATAAACATCACCACTAGAATCGTAATCTAGTGGTTTTTTTTTCGCGCGTGAATTGAGACAGCAGTAGTTTGTTGAAAAAAAAAATGTGAAAATGTTGAAACGACACTTTTTTTTTTAAATATGCGAAAAATGTGAAACGACACATTCTATTTTTTAAAAAAACATGCAAAAATATTGAAATGTCATATTATTAGCATATAAATCGAGTTTGTGGTCTTATTTGATGTACATTGTAAATTTAGAATTACCGAAATGACATCGAACTTTTGGGGGTTTGGGATTTGGTGTAAATTTGGCGATGTTTTGGCGATTATATTCGCGTTCAACATTGAATGTGTAAAAACTGTCCTCGTACCCCCACTCTCTATACTACTTCCATCCTTTCAGCGCACTATGTATATCAAACCAGAATTTTCATTTGTTAAATATTTGCCATCCAGATGGATGTTCGTAAGCGTTGTCTTCGAAGCACCCATGCATAAAGACTCGGTGGTTTATAAGCTACATATTTTAGTACCTTGACAGATAATGCATGCTAATAACAATAAATCACGCCTTTACTTGGAAGTATTCATCAAGGCCATGAATGCTTCAGTTACCAGTCTCGTGGAAAGCATTGCTCTTCGATGAGTTTATCGGCTCTGTTGACCGCATAAAACTGTTCAAGTGTTAACCGCACAAACTGTTCAAGTGAACGAGTGGAACTTGACAACCATCGACGGTGTTTTAGTGCAAGTAGACACAACAAGATGTACATGAATGCTTTAATAATGATATCATTCCGCGTGAGGTCTTTTTGTCACTTAACAACTTACCAACTGTTGCCGTTTGTTGCCGTTGGTTAGCAGAGAAGTTAAACAACTGGTCCATTGAGACAAAGATATCGCCCATTGAGGCAAATGATTACACAAAATCATGTGATGCTTGGAAATATTGATGTTCCCATTGCGATGGTACCCGTTGAAGCACAAAAGCTATCAAATATTTTATCAAATGTGGGTCTGGGTACGAGAATGCGATAAAATATTAAGGGGGAGCAACATGGCAAAATATGAACGAAAATTGTTAGAAAAACAGATTTCTGTTTTTTTTTGCGTTTTCTAAGACTAAAACTATCATACTTTCATAAATCTGACTCCAAATTATGATATTCGTTCTATTTTCAGAAATAAATGACAATTTATATCACTAGCTTGAAAAACTGTTGTTTGTTGCCATGGCAACCTTAGTAGTTTTTGTCCCAAAACATGAAATTTCGTAGCCACTTTTCATTTTTGAAGTGTGATATAGATAGGGTACAAGAAACGAGGCAGGGTATTGATTTTTATTGCTATTGACCCCCTCATATAAGATTCAAAATGAGTTGTGCATTTTCAATATTGGTGCTACTGCCCGTCATCGTGTGATGGAAAAATTGCATGTCCCCACGCAAGAATATCAAGCAAGGTAGTGTAAGGAACGACAAAGGAGGGTACAGCAGTCATTGCAGAGGGCAACAAATGTGGCTCAGCATGCCAGGCAAGTGATGCGTAATGCGAAGCACAGAGAGGAAGAAAAGAGGAAGGCCACGCTGAAGATCACATATGCCACCAGTGGGGCTTTCAACGAAGACTTGCTGTGTATTACTGAAGGCAGGAAGAGGCCTGCAACCTCCAATGGCAAAGAAAAACCACCCAAGAAAAGGAAAAACTAAGAAACTAAGATGAAAGGCTGATTATTGCTTTTTGAAAACTTGAATAGGTATACTTTAAGGGCATTTTTCTCAAAAACGTGATTTTCGGTATAGTCGCGTTTTTCCCCCAATTACTAACTCGGAGAGTTGTTGTACAACAATTATATTGGTGTTCTGGGTTCACATACTTGCCCCGTCAGTATAAAGCTTGCTATAACCTAAAATCTCAGCTTAGAAATGTAGGGGTGGGGTCAGCACAGACGGACTGAAGAAAGTTAACAACAAACATGTGTAATTCGATTTCTCCTTACAGCCGGCCGTAATGCAAAATATAACCAAAAGTGAAATAATATGTTCAATCAATTGTTGTACTTTCATAAAATGTATGGTGCTAGCTGGTTATGTTCAATAACTTGGTCAGAATTTACATCTAGTTTTGACCATTTTTGGTGTTAACTACCCTGTTGCCCACCTCCCCCCATTAAACGAAATAACGAAATAATAACGAAATAACGAAGATAAACGAAATAATATTGTTTTCGGTTATAATTAGCCTTAGTTATAGCTGCAGTTCTATATATGTTATTTGAAGAAATTTCCAATTTTTAGTTGGAAAAGCACTGCTTTTATGGCCAGACAGATTTATTTAAAAAATGTATCTAATCTGTGAGATTAATTGCTGCCAGCTTTCGGATGGAGAGCTGGGGAAAGTTGGGAAACCGATCTGTAGTGTTCAAACCGGAAATGAGACCTGGCATAGATATCATGTGATTGAAGATAATAAAAAAGTATTTACTAGTATGAGATGTGATATCCGCCAAAATTAATTATCATTGTATTTTGTCATTAAACATACATATATGAAGTTGGTAATTAAACTTTAACATCCTATGGCCAGTGGAATCGTGACATTGTGACATCCGTATTTGCAATTCGGCTATTTGATATTTGACATTTGATTATGCACTTGTGCATTTAGTTATGCACTTGTTCATTTAGTTATGCAGTTATGATATGCTGAATTTCGTTCGGCATGACACTCAGAAACGAAATTAAGGATTTGACGGCGGAGGTCTGGTCAAACTTTTCGCTACAAGCAAGCATACAATTGAAAGGCGCTTACACGAATTCAGACTATCTGCAGAACAATATACACGTCTTTGTCAAATTCCGAATTAGATTCATCGATTGGTAACATCCTATAAGCTTAGGAAGCGATTTCAGTTATTTTAAATTTCCTTTCCAATAGAAATTCCAGTTGTTCAAAAGGTATTTGAAACTGTGGTCTACCTTTTTCTCCAGTGAACACTTTTTTGCCATAGTAACGCTACATGGGTTGCTATAAGAAGTCCTGTGCAGAAGACATTCTCTTGCTTCTCTTATGCAGTTCACGACCCTCTCTTCGACAATTTGGAAATCGACGTATCTTATATCCTTATTTCTGTGTCGTGGAGCCATTCTAGACGATATTGCAAACCATCTATTATATTGTCGTCAACACTTTCGGATTCTAGTTGCCTCAAGATAGCATTCAACACATTCGTTAGTTGGATTCGCATTTCCTCGTGAATATTGATATTACTTGTCTCGCCTTCTTCCGCCATTTTACTGGTGATCAGGCCTCCTCCGCCGTCAAATCATTAATTTCGTTTCTGAGTGTCATGCCGAACGAAATTCAGCATATCATAATTGCATAACTAAATGCACAAGTGCATAATTAAATGAACAAGTGCATAATCAAATGTCAAATATCAAATAGCCGAATTGCAAATACGGATGTCATAATGTCACGATTCCACTGGCCATAGGATGTTAAAGTTTCATTACGAACTTCATAAAGGCATGTTTAATGACAAAATACATTGATTAATTTTTGCGGATATCACACCTCATATACTCGGGACTCGGAATAGTAAGACGATAGGATATTACAATGGCGACGAGGATACATAATTCGATCAAACAAATGAAGCAAGTAACAATGATCGGGAGGTGTATAAAAGGAAACGGAACTCAAACAAAGGAGAACTACCATCTACTGTTGCTATTATATATTAGCGCAACAATTGCAACACTTCATTCATTCCCGACATTTAATTGCCATAAGCTTTGAATCTGGCGCCCTTGGAAGCAGGAGTAAAAGGTATGTCGCAAGTTTTAAAAATCTGGTCATTGCGCTCAACATCACAGACAAGTTGAGACCGCAAATGGATATGTTGTTGCATGATGCTGTTGAAGAAATTAATGCGATTTTTTACACGCTTCCAGATACATAGCCGAAGAAGGTGAAAACCCGGTAGATAACGCGATCGACGTTCTTACAACCTATTTTCTACCAAAAACTAAATGTTATCTATGAGAAATACCAGTTCCATTTAGCCAAAAAAAGTAAACTACCTATAATATTTTCTGACACTATTATTCTTGCATCATCACGACACTCATACAATACTAGATTTGCTGCACAATGCAACTTCCCTAGACCAAATGCCCGAACTAATTATGGAACTCAAACCTTTTTATTCGCTTCGTCTAAAATTTGGGAGACTATCGATAATGAAATTAAACAATTAAAATCAATTTCTTTATTTAAGAAAATATATAGTCAATCTTTGCTCATTTCGCAAACAAAAGTATAAATAGATCAGTAATTCTCACTATTGTGGAGACTTAATTATCTATGTAATTAGCTACCGTCCTTAATAATTTTGAATAGTAATTAAACATAGGCAGTGACCAACTCGAAAGCTTACAGCTACTTTGGCCACTGCGCATGGTAAAACCTTTGTATTAACTTCTCCTTACCTATTTAAACTTGTAACTTTTATAATTAATTTTTGTAATTTACTTTGAAAACGTGTAAATCTTAATAAATCTTGAATCTCATCAAATCGACTAAAGCGCCTATCTTCATTATATTCACGGATGTTGACAGGGAAATTAAATCGCAAATTATTCGATAGTGCTCATCATCGAAACTTTGACATAAATCCTTCAGTGAATCCAAAATCAGTCTTGAGCCGGATAAGCGATGACCAAGAGGACACCCAGAGAAAGCCAGAAGGAAGTCAAACTGGCTCAAAGCGGACGTCTTTACTCTGACAATATACCAAATCATACAAATACAGAGTCTCTGAAATGCTATTTCCTGTGTTTTGAGACGATATATTAAAGAATTCTGAAGGTTATGAAACGTCATTTTAAACAGTCAAAAGACAACATAATTATTAACAAAAGCAAATCTTATTCTGCCTTTCATAAAAAACGGTAAGTAGTGAAAATCGCAGTGTTTTTCGGAAAGGAAAGTCTACACGAGCCTGATTTTATTACAGCCAGCGGTTGATACTCCGTTCTAAGTGGCCACTTTATGTTAGGTTCACACAGCGGTTTTAGTTAGGTTCAGGCATTTCAAGACTGTTATGACACAAAAAATATTTATTTAAATTATTTTAATGTTATTTTTCGAATATCGGCTAAATTTTTTCTCTGTTCCATATCATACTATTTCTGAGAAAATTTCAGTGGGGAATGCCCCCTGCACAACAAATATAGGCCTGCAGTTACCGCGAGAGCATCACACCAAAGTTACTATAAATACGTGTACGCAACAACCCCTCGCCCGCTTACTGTTTGAATCTTTAATATTGCCAATCTGAGCAGATTTATTGCCAATCTGAACAGATTTTCAAGCTGCTTATTTTTCAGGTGCAATTTGTGGGTAGTGCACTGAACAGAACACAAGTGGGAAAGTCTGCCAACACTAAATTGTCTCGCAGGCAGTGTTAGAAAACAATTGTGTAACTCTTGATTATTGAAATTAATAATTAATTTTAACAATTATTAATTTCAATAATAATTTTATTAATTATATATTACATAATTAAAGTTATTTATGTCAGTTATAGTTTTAATAATAAAATTCAACATGCATGTTTACAGTAACAGTGGCATACTCATAATTTTACTCAAAGTACAATTGTATTCACGAGACTGCATAACCTTATACATATAGTACATGTACCCTACTGTAAGTGTAACAATGTAATCTGCATGTTCCTTGTACCAAAAGCTTCAATACTTACATTTATTCTAGACCAATTGATCCTAGACCAATTGATAAGCCTGATAAATCTTTTATTATTTTAGAAGACTTCAGTTTCTTTTATTAATATTATATAATTATGGCAGCACATACATGTACCAGTATTTCAATGGTTCAAGTACTGGTAATACAATTTCAAAAAGATGAAATGACAAAGCGCATAATATGCAACAAAGAATGATATTGCTTAATCTAATTATTTCACCAATATATAGATGAAATTCCTTTCAGCTGCTTGCAAGCCTAGGACTGCCACTGTCCAGGCCTATTATCCAGGACAAAGGTGAATTTACACAGACACACTAAGCCATTGGCCAGAAAGGCATGCCATAATACCAGACGAGCATAAACACTATGATTGTTAAAGCCAGTATGGCATGCATGTTTACACTATTAAAGTCAATAAAATGTAAGCCAGGCCCAGGTGGTGGCTGGCCAGGTTGGTCCTATAGACTTGCAATATATGTAAACAGCTAAAGTCTGTACTTTTTTACATCCTTACTACCAGACACCAGTATACTCTCTATATCAGCTAATTTTCGAGTTTTGCAATGAGTGTTGTCTGACGATATATTGATAAGCTCGATACAACTTTTATTTGATCTGTTAGAAGACTTCTGTTGCTTTTATTATATAATCTTATTATATTATATAATTATGCATAGTGTACCGGTATTTCAATGGTATTCAAGTACTGGTAACACATTTCAAAAAGATTAAATGACAAAAGCCAATAATATGCAACAAAGCACAACATTGCTTAATCTAATTATTTCACCAATATATCATTAAGATGAAATTCCCTCCAGCTGCTTGTTGTCAGTGAGATGATACCAGTTGTTTAATCCCTAACGTGTTCTCCTGACACAGTGAGTGTTAACCTATCCAATATTATACAATATATATCCTACAAAAGCTGTGTAAATATATACATTGCAAGCCAAGGACTGGCATTGTCTCGGCCTATAATACAGGACAAAGGTGTTTACACAGACGCACTTAGAAGCCATTGGCCAGACCAGCATGCCATCAGATGAGCGTATAAAAAATGATT
>JAYKKM010000107.1:517500-532500 GCA_035772405.1 Chrysogorgia sp. JL179-B06 | reverse complement strand
TTTTTTTTGATATCTCCAACCTTGACTTCTCTTACCTACCTGGACTTGTCTGTGTAAGCATCACCAACTTGTCGCCAGTCGCCTTTGTTCACGATCTTTTGACCTATTATAGTATCAGTATGGAGTAAAGTTTCTACTCGCGATTTTCGACGCCTTTGACTTTGTTCACAGTCTTTCGGTTTTCCCAGGCAACATCGGACTTTACTTCCTATCCCCTTTCGTTCTACTCTGCCTCGTGCAGCTTCAACCTGCCATTCGTTATTTAAATTACTCATTTCACGTTTTTTCGGGTTTCCAATGCTGTTTAAATTCACAAACGTACAGTAATAAAATCGCTTTTGGAAAATAATACGAAATGTTTCCGGGTCACGACCTTAGATAAATATCCTTGTAGATCCATAACTATCCTTGTTTACTAACTTTCTGCCCCGTGAGGTCATCGTAACCAAGACAACCGATGTCCGATATACGCGGCACAAACATATCCATAATTTGCCTCAGACAAACGACCGGACATTGTACACGACCGGACATTGTACCACCCTGTCAAGATTATCACCCTCGCCCCAGCGCCTTCGGCGCGCTTCGCGCCGTCCGGGCGAGGGGATTACCGATTGGCACGAGTTATAGCCAGTAACGGAGACTTAGTTATAGATATGAAAGAGACAACGGGGTATAACAGGGAAAACCTATATAAACATTTCTTTCAGGCAGGACATCGGGGTTTGGTGGATGCTATTGTTAAAATTATACAGACAAAACTGATATATCGAAATCGGTTGAAAGAGATGGCTTCATGCGCGTATAAGTTCAGTACCGCCGAAAGAAATATTGGGCCCCTGGTTAAAACATATTTGTGAGCCCCTACCCCCGGCGCGGTTATGTTTGAAAAAATTCTCATCTTTGTCCTATTTGACCAAGCAGACTTCACAAATATTAATTGTGCTACAAACTCCACACCGTTGTGGACAAAAAACTCCCCACTTCTAAATCTGTCGACTGTAGTGTTGCAACTTGCATCAACTTCTTTGAAGACTGATTTCGATTATGTTACTTACTTGAGGCATGACTTGGGTAATTTGGGTGAATTGGGTTTATTACTGTTCTGCGAATAGAGATTTATAAATTGGCAAATGGCAATAATCTGGAATTTAAAAATTCATACGAAGGACTGAACAAACACGCATGCAATTTATTTAATTAATTTAAAATGTTTGACATTGTCAAGCAGCATGTTCCCGATAAATCGACCAATTGCCCCGGGCTTTATAAAGCCATGGTGGCAGTGATAAAGGTCCCCATGAGTCCATGACAGTGATAAGGCCATTAGAGAATCAATGAAATGTAAAAGTTGTCAATTATTACATAACCGAATTTATCGTTCTATAAGATAATATATAATATACACTTTTGTTTCGTTGAAAATGGGGCCCCTTTTCCCATGGGCCCCTGGTCAACGACCAGGCTGACCCCCTCTCGTCAGGCCTGTATAGGTTGAACACTTTTGTAGCGCATATACTTTAATTTAGTTCATAATAAATTATAACTAGATGTTATCTATGTATAAGACCAGGTAGTTTGCTATTGTGACTAGAAATACGTATACGCAACAACCCCTCGCCCGCTTGCTTTTTGAAACTTTTATAGCGTAGTTATTTTTCTTTTAGTTCTAAATAAGTTGAATTAGATAATAGGCCATTCATTTGCCAAACTGAATACATTTTCAGTTGACAATATTTCTGAGAGCTTTCTATTGTCTGAATTTAATTGTTTCATAGGACATCAAACTAAATACATGTAGCCCCAACCTTTTTAATTTTTGGGTGCAGCAACAGAATATAGTGGGGAAGTCTACTGCTGTTTCTAACCATCAATCACTAAGAAAGAAATAACTTTTCTCTCACTATTTATGATTCATGAAATAATCAACGATCAGTAGTTAGTATACTGCACCAAAGGCTGTTGAAGGAAGAAAGTGCATCTTTATTATACAAATGGTACATTTAAAAAAATCAAATTTGTTAAAATGTCCACGGATACATATAGTACAAATATATAGGGGTCCATTCAAATTGGATTTACTAAGACATATTAGGGATTCTACCACAGTAAGTTGATAATTCTACCCGCATTGAACTACTGTACTGTGGTATGGCAGGAATGCGGATTTAACTAAATATTGATGGTCAATGATCAGAGGTCTCAAAGCTTAACAGGGAACCTGATATTTCCTAAGTCGGGACTTGAAACTTATTGGTTAATAGAAATTCTAGGATTGGTACCTCTTGCACTAGAAGCAAGTTACGTTGTGAAATACTAGTTAAGAAATTCTGTGAAGGCATTTTAACATCATGCATACTACTAGTAAAAAACTATTTTCCATGTCTCAATGAATCTGTTCATACATATTATTATTATTATCATTATCATCATCATCATCATCATCATCATCATCATTATTATTATTATTATTATCAATATTATTATTATTATTAACAATGCCCAATGCAGATTGCAGATACCATATTGTGATGGTTATTAATACAAAATGTTAAGTATCTAAATATTATCACCATGTACAGGTAGCTGACACAGTAGCTTGTTCAATCGCTAACAATTTCTGCTAACATAGTGAGTGTCAACATATACCAATGTCAACATAATCTTATATAAGCTGTATTTTACATTGCTTAAGTCTATGACAAGCATTGCCCAAGCCTATTAACAGACACAACACGTTGTGTCCCACTAGGCCAGCTACTCTAGGTCTAACATGTTCCATAATGGATGGAATAAACACACAGATCATTTATGGAATACGTGCCATATACAATACATGGACGTCAAGCTGATATCCTCAGAAAAATTATTCCCGGTTGATAAAAGTATAACTTCTTTTTGCCAGTGACGGTTACAATGTACTGGTTTGAGTGATATTCATATACTGCCTATGCAGCAGTTATTATATATCAGTGATGGTTGGATGTGTTCATATATACTGCTGTACGCGAATGCGAGCTGCATATAGGCAATGAATCGAATAAGTATATCATTGTAACCTTCACTCTCTGAGTCTCGGTAGCTCAATGGTATACAGGTTCAATTCCTGTCCCAGTCCCACAGAATAATTTTTCTGACGATATGTGCTTGCATGACAAACATCCATGTATCATCTGTTTACTCCGAGATCTCCCTTATTCACTACAATTATGTTTTTTTTGAAACTCTTGAGTAAATACCAAAATATATTTTTGAAAATTCTAAACATATTACACGCTTTCACATTTTCAGTCCACGATAGCTAGTACAACAAGAAGGCTCTGCTCACTGGGTATAAACATGAAACTTGCACCATAATTGTGAATTTTCAAGGACTTTCTAATGGCATATATCATAAATCTCTCTGTTAAGTATTTCAAAATTTGTCTAAAGATTTCTGAACAATCACAAGACAGTACATCAACTGTACAACTAACAATAACATGGTTGTTGTTTTATTGAAGAGTACTATACCGTACTGTACATTGTAGGCACTATAGGCAGTGTAGATATCTGTATTTACAGATCTCTTAAAGGTTGCCGAACTGCCAAAATAGTGTGTAACAGGTCTCAGACATTTAACGCTTCGAGCGAAAGTCCTTCGTCACTCAAGTTTCAAGACAATGAAAGAGTTTAATACTGCAATAAACGATAAAGTAGTGAAGCCAGCGCCTATTCGTACGGTAGCAGTATAAGGCGGCAGTCATTTTAGAATTCAACGAAATGCTAATCCGAATATCACCAAAACACTAAACTTAACCAAATTACTAACCCGAACCAAAAAACTACGCTGAAAAGTTTATCGAACTCGACTGGAAATCACGGGTTGGGAACGAACGCCTTGTTTATATCTTCTGTCTTGCAAATATATAGACACTTAAAAGTTAAAACGAAAGGGCCTTCGCTCAACACAGACTCACAGTGTAATATTATTATTATGCTTATTTGAGAATACTAATTTATTTAGGCATAGATGAATATTTTAAAATAAAACTTGCTTGTCCGTCAACACTACATTCTCCCATTCGGCATGAAATCAGTGTTTGTTCAAAACAAAACCTTACTGCATCCGCTGATTTTGTGCGGAATACGACTTGTTTTGATTGTGTGGTATTGCCGTAATTATATCTTTTGTCGCTCTCCTTTTCCGTAGTCTTTCCACCTTTTGCTCCTCGGTTTCACGGTTTTGTTCTTGTCGCCTTTCATCTTCCGCTTCTCTTTTTGTTTTGCATTGCTTGTTGTTTATCCATAGCAATAAATTTGTCAAACTCACGCGAGAAACCAAATACCACGCACGAAAATCAAATAACACGCGGGTAAACCAAGACGAGCCTGTAAACAATGGAGGAACAACAAGACGCTTCTGGACGTTCAATACAGCATTCAAGATTGTTTCGGTATAATTATACCTCAACTATAAATTGTCCAATCAAAGAAATATATTTGTAGCACGTGACGAGTCAATTTAAACTCGAATGTAAATTCGAACTCCCTGGGTGTAATATTTCATCGAATTCCCCTCGCTCCGGGTCTTCAAATAATAAATATTATACCTCACAGTTAACTTGTCCAAGCAGAGAGCTAGGTTTGTACTACGGTGTTTTTCGATGAGTAACATCCTAGGGGTATTTATCCGGTGCACGGTATTTGTCTCGAATCACGCGCTGGTTACGAATACACCGGGTGATTCGAGTTCGAATAGCCCGCTCGTACCCAGTACATTGCCTAATTTGATTAGGCGCCAAGATGGAGGACATAACAGAATGTGTGTTTTAAAATATTAAATAATTTGAGGTAATTAATTGCTGCCGTAGGCAGCACACTAATCTTGACATGGGTTATCTATGTCTCGTGCCCAGACCTCTTTCCGCACCTATGTATAGTCAACGAGATCTCGATATATGTGAAAATTTCCTAGGCCGGTGGATGTTCAGTTTTATGACGTTTTGTGACGTAGTTTAGTTTGCTCTGGAACGAGATTGTTCACATACTCCAGAGGGTTATTCGTTTTCACGGAAGTTGTACGGAATTAATGTTCGGAACTTGTAAAAACCACGAACATGGTATTTTCTGATTTTATTCATCTAAATCTGAATGCTGTCTTTAAATTGTACAGCAAATTAGAAGTGATAACTTTAACTAAATTGTATATATGCTTCTTCATACCTTTTGTAAGAGATAACCATGGATGTATGGTAAATTATTAATCTTGTTAGCTGCTTTTATGCCTACAAATGCTCACATGAACAACTCTGATTATTTTTCAATTGTTCAGGTCAATAAAGTAGACAAAGGCAATGGAACAAAGACCACAAAAATTATCATATCTAAACACCCAGAAATTCTGGGTGTCATGTGACCAGCCGATCCCAGGGCCATTTTCGCAGACCTTCCACCGTGGAAGAAAAATGCCCTGGGTGTGAGGTTGGATGTTGTTGACCCAAGTAAAACGATTTGTGCTGATTTTAGACAAGGCAATACAAAACAATTTAAACAAAATGTGCAATAATACATTATCAAATAACAAACATTAATGCATGGGATTCATCATTCCTAAATGTCACATTGTGTGTTGGAAATAACCTTTATACTTGTATAAGAAATTATGTTAATAAAACCTTTTTGCTCTGATAAAATGTATTCTTTGCAATATAGTGACTCATTTGCCGGTGATTGGTTTCTGGCAACTAACAATCCACCTTATTTTTTTTGAAAATGCACTCAATATTCTATTTTTGGAGTCTCGGTTAAACTATCAACATTGCTTGCTAACTGTTGATTGCAACACTGTTGCAATTTTTAAGACATCTGAAGGGAACATCTGAAGGGATGTGTGCTAATAACCGTCGAAGGTAATAAATAACCTGGTATTTCTCGCTTTGGTAATTAATTATTGATGATTGAAAAAAATTTGTGACAATAAATGCGATAACAAAGCAGTTTCCCCTACGGTTCTACCCGTGCCTCTTTACGTCGCCAATCTGTCTTGTAAAATATTGGAATTTCTTTGAAATGAGGCAGCACTTCACTTGCGATAGTATTTTCTAGTTTTATCTGTTTTCTAGCTGTGTCTAATGTTCGGTATAATATACCAGTTATAGGGGTAACTTTTTGTGGAATACCCCGAGTGGAAGGTCTATAACTGATAATAGTAGGATACTTCAATTTGCAGTAGCAAAGTAGCAAAACAGTTCGCTACATTTTCGAAACAGTAGCTGTAGTCAGTAGCGAACTACATTTTTTATAAGTAGCAGCAGTTGTAGCTGACTACAATTTTTTAATTAGTAGCTGTAGTTGTTGCGAACTACATTTGTTGATAAGTAGCAGTAGTTGTAGCTGACTACAATTTTTTAATTAGTAGCTGTAGTCAGTAGCGAACTACATTTGTTGATATGTAGCAGCAGTTGTAGCTGACTACAATTTTTTAATTAGTAGCTGTAGTTGTTGCGAACTGCATTTGTTGATAAGTAGCAGTAGTTGTAGCTGACTACAATTTTTTAATTAGTAGTATTTTTAATTTTTTAATTAGTAGCCGAACTACAAAAAAATTGTAATCAACCAACCCTTGCTGATATAAAAATGTCTTACACTGTAAAAACAGATTGGTTAAAACAACCAATTTCTCAACCTTGTACCCTGGTTGAAAACCCTCAGACTCATCAATTGACCATTTTTTATGGGTTGAAACAGATAAATTTATTGGTTGAAACAACTAAATTAAGGTCATTTTATACCAACATATATGGTTAGTTTAACCATTCAAATTGGTGTCTGTCGCCGACAGTACAAGTATATAGCGTGGTCTATTCAAGATGGCCGCCACGAAATATTCCAGGCTTCATTTCTTCGCAGCATCTAAACAATAGTTGATCGATCCAGTCTTCATTTAGAGATCGGTGATCGGCTTTCACGATCTACGACGTCTCCACTAATTGGCCTTAATCAAGGCCTGGTGAGATAAATTTTCTCTACTGTTCGATACCATTGAGCGTCATTCTTCAGAGCAGCCTTTCGGCCAATTTCGGATTGCTCTAATTTTTGATTGATCAAGTTCTGCACATGCATGTCAAGCGGACAGGGTTGCGTTGACGACGTTTCACCATGCGCCAGAATTATTGTGTAGGAACCACGTTGTTTTTCTTTCCTGTCCTTTAGTTTATCCACTTACGTACGTTATTTGAGTCAAGAGCTCGCTGGCACCGTCTTGTCCTTGAAGCCAGTCTTGAAAGGTATTGAGATATGGTCGGCTAATGCGTTTCAAGACAACGCGCGTTCTCATTCCATTTTAGGAGAATTGATACCGAGGCTGTTTCGGAATGGCAACTTTAAAGTTGGCGAATGCAGGGAAATCATCGTTGTAACCAACCTCTTCGAATGTCCAAAGTAAGTGATTAATGACAGTGAAAGTTTGGAGAAATTGTCGAGGTGAGTTGCCGAAACTTTTGGGTGCTTTTTGTTTTTGTTTTAGTACAGGACACGCACACCACTGGGGTCGTCTTTGAAGACTAGTTGAAGTTTGGAGAAATTTTCGAGGTGAGTTGCCGAAACGTTTCGGTGCTTTAGACTCAATTTCGACCAGGTTAGCCTCGAGCTGAAGTTGCGCGATGACATACATTAATTGTTGTATTTTATATAAAAGTGTTGATCTGTGCAGGCATGATTGTATAAATAGAAATCCAATACTCTAAAAGCTTGATATACTCCTGAAATAGTGTGTAGGAGGGATAGCAAAAAAATGGTTACAGTCAGCGTGCGGTTGAAATCAGGCGCAAAACTCGAATATTAAATGTCATATTAAAAGACCAATACAATGGTAATATCGCTTAGGATATTTTATATTTGTCAATAATAATTTAAATTTTGTCGGGCATAAACCCATATATTTTTTGGCCTCCCCTCATGAGGCATCACACTATTCTTGGAATATGAATGCCAAGGTTACTTGGTTACTCGTGGTTACAAGGTTATTCATGCCCATTCCTTTCAGCGAGCTATGTATACACAACCAGAATTATCATTTCTTAAATATTTGCCATCGAGATTTATATTTGTTAGTAGTATTGCGCAATCCATTTCAGCTCTAAATTGGCTCAGGTGCGCATGTCACGCTATATAGCACGTTATCTTCGAAGCACTCGTGGATAAAGACCCGGTGGTTTAATTATAAGATACTTCTTTTGGTCACTTCATGCCTTTACTTGCTTGTGGAAGTATTCATCAACGCCACGAATACTTCAGTTACCATTCTTAATGAAAGCAGTGCTCTTTGATGGGTTTATCGGCTCTGTTAACCGCACAAACTGTCCAACTGTTAAGCGCACAGTTTACAGTTTGTTCAAGTGAATGAGTGGAACTTGACAACCATCGACGGTGTTTTAGTGCAAGGAGACAAGATGTACATGAATGCTTTAATAATGATATCATTCCGCGTGAGGTCTTTTTGTCACTTATAACAACTTACAAACTATTGCCGTTTGTTGCCGTTGGTTAGCAGAGAAGTTAAACAACTGGTCCATATATTGAGACAAATATATCGCCCGTTGAGACAAATGATTACACAAAATCACCAGTGATGTTAACAAATATTGATGTCCCCATTGTGATGGATCCCGTTGAAGCACAAAAGCTATCAAATGTTTTATCAAATTAAATGTGGGTCTGGGTACGAGAATGCTTTAAAATAGGATTTTTTTAAATAAAATAAATATCTATAACCCACTCCTCAGGGGCAGCACTTTCCTTGCAATAATATTTTTTAGTTATAAACTGTAAATTCAAAAGAGTCGTTTTGACCCGAAGGAGTCATTTCAGCACCATTCCTCGAAGGGTCATTTTGACCCTTCATGGAGTGTTTTAGTAATGCATGAAAAACAACTGAATAGCTGATTTCACTAATATCATAAATGAAGTTGAATACGTCATTGTCTTTATATATAGTTGTCTACACGCCAAATATGTCTAACATTACACCAATCTGGTCATTACACCAATCTGGTCTCCTCCTGCGGAGGAGAGAGCTCTCCATGTATCAAAATGGCGACCGGTACTTTATTCGCTAACATAGCACGTGATCAGAGTGACACGTGATGTTACAGTACTGCTCAGAAATAACCTAACAGTGTGGCTGAGGTTGAGGTTCAGTTAAACAATGATAGAACTGGTGCAAAACTTTAGCAAAGCACAATAGTATTATATAGTAACACAGAAAATAGTCCATATTTATATTCAGTGTGTTTTAGAGACAGTTTAACTAACACTGAACAGAGTAATATCATTATTAAGGTGAGGTTCAACCTAGGTTTGACCTTGGTTTTTGTTAGGTTATTTGTAAGCAGTACTGTATGGCGGAATATTTCGTATTCGTCGCTTCTCGATTTTAAATGTTCTGCGTGCGAAGAAAAGCTCGTATCTTTATAACTTTATTTGGACTTCTACAAACTAGACGACTATCCTTACTGAAGATTTTGTTCGCGATTATGCTCGTTAATCCGAAGAAAGAAGGCATGCAGTTGATCACTGTTGTTTTCACAATTAAGCAGTGGTCCAAACGGTCAAACCGCCTAAAGGTTGCTGGAAAGCGTATCTGGGGCGCGTGATTGCTGCGACTGGTGAGTTGTATATAATTTGTTAATGACTTTGGTGATAATCTACTGCTCTCTTAATGTTTAATACTTAAATCTGTATTTCATAATTGCGAATCACCATAAATTTTGGATGCATTGAGTCATATTTGACATATTCGTCGAGTGAGTCGCTGTTAATGTTGGAATTTAATGAATACCGGCTGAAACATTTATATTGATCAGCTTTCGTCAATTGCTCATAAGACCTTTGAAAGTTTGCTGAAGGTCTTATGAGTCAGTTAAGCCCTGAGGCTGAAGGCTGAAGGAAAATTCACCAATATTACTGTCAGTATAGAACTGTTTATTATATTAAATATTGCTCTTCATCAAAGCAATTAAACTGATTTAATTCTAAGAGAAACTGGTTGCTGGTTGGCACTTAGTGATGACAATGTTGAAGTTATAGTATTTATACCTTCCTTATCTGGTTGTTAATTTTCTAGTTTCTCTTTCTCCCTTGCAACGAAATTATATTGCCATAAGCCATGAATCTGGCGCCGTTGGAAGCAGGTAGAAACGGTATGTCGCAAGTTTTAAAAATCTAGTCATTACGCTCAACATCACAGACAAGTTGAGACCGCAAAAGGATATGTTGTTGCATCATCCTGGTGAAGAAATAAATGCGATTTTTTACACGCTTTCAGACATAGCCGAAGAAGGTGAAAAGCGGGTAGATAACGCGATCGATGTTCTTACAACCTATTTCCAACCAAAACAAAATGTTCAACAGTGCACATCATCGAAACTTCGCCATAAAGCCCTCAGTAAAACCAAAATCAGTCTTGAACTGTTGGTAGCATACAGATAGGCGATGAGAAAGGGGACACACAAGCTGCGAACCTAGAGACCGAACAAAGAACGAAGTTGAACTAGACCAAAGCGGAAGTCTTTACTCTGGCAATAAACAAATTCATGAAGAAAAAACAAAAGCCATATCATAGAGCACCACCAAATCGTTGATCTACAAAACTGTGAAAATTGCGTAGGTCCGTAGCAAAACCAAGGGGACAGAAAAACCTGCCAGCGTTTGGTAAAGAATACAGGAAATTAAATGTAGAAAGCAAAACCATTTCAAAGCCGTGTGTATACTGTAGATATCTGATACGATATGCTAGTGAAATGCGGCGGGCTTCAAAGTGTAGCTATATAGGAGGTTTTAAAAAATCGAAAGCCTCCAATGCAAGGCAACTAAGTACAACATCAGTTGCCGCGAGAGCATCATACTCCAAAGTTATAACCGATTTCCCACTGGCACGAGTTCAAGCCACTAACGGAAACTTATGGTTAGATATGGAAAGAGACAGAGGGGAATAACACGGAAAACCTAATATAAGCATTTCTTTCAGACAGGACATCTGGTTTTTGAGAATGATATTGTTAAAATTATAGACAAAACTAATATATGAAATCGGTGGAAAGAGATGGCCTTTCATGGGCGTATAATAGACATTAGTTAATAATAAATTATAATTAGATGTTATCCATGTAAGACCAGGCAGTTTTGCTATTGTAATTATATAAAAATTAATAATGTATAACGTATCTCTAATAAGTTTGATACGGTGTTTTATTTTTTCCAGGTCCGGAATCCTCTTAAATGAAGCATTTTGATTGGCTGACGAGCGGTCCGGAATTTTAGAGTACGAAATGCGCGGGTTATTACACCCGACCAAAATTTTAAAAATTTTAAATTAGCTTTCAAAAATATTTTTTTGATATATTAAAAATATCGAAAATGAATTGGGACGAAAGCGAACATAGTGAAAGCGAATTTTATTATCCATTAGAAGACTGGACTGAAGAACAGGTTGAAGAACAAGGTACAATAACACGCTGTCCTACAAGTAACACTGCAATTGCAAACACAAAAGACGAAGTCGACGATATACATAATTCAAAACTTTATTGAGAGACAACGACCTGACACCACAAAAATGAAGACGGAATACGACCTTAACGTGATGAGAAGGTACTTTTCATCAATAAACGAAAAACGAGAATTTGAAACCATACCTGCTAATGAGCTAAATGTCCTGGTTTGCAAATTTATTATGAATATACGAAAGAAAAATGGCGAAATGTACGAACCATCGTCCCTTACCTCATTCCAGAGAAGCCTACAAAGGTATTTAAATGACAAGAATTCAATTTTAAATCTATTTAAAGATCAAGAATTCTCAAAGTCTAGAGAGGTTCTTCTGGCCAGAAAACGAGAGCTTGTACAGCGACACGCCAAAGGAAACCGACTTCAGGCAGCCAGAGAGTTGACAACAACAGAGGAGGATCTTCTTTTCGAAACTGGGCTGTTTGGTGACCACGAACCTGAAGTGCTACAAAGAACCGTATGGTGGGTTCTGTCGCTACACTTCAGATTTAGAGCTCGCGATGAATCCAGGCGACTGAAGTGGGGAGATCTGGCTCTTGGTAAGGACCCAGAAACCAGCGGTGAAGTGCTAGTATGGAAAGCCGAGCGGGGATCCAAAACAAGGCACGGCGACGGGCAAGACAGGCGAGCTTTTAATCCGACTGCTCACGCGACCAACAACGAGCGTTGTCCTGTAAAATTGTTTAAATAGTTTGCCAGCCATCGATCAGAAGAAATGAAAAAACCAGATTCACCTTTTTACTTGGCTATAAGCCACCGACGAAAACCGGACTCCAAGATTTGGTACACAAATGGTCCTTTGGGTAAAAACGAGATTGGAAAATTTCTCGTGAAAGCTGCCAAGTCTGCTGGTTTGCCAGGTAATATCACCAACCACTCAGTCAGGAAAACGTGCATTTCACGACTAATGGATGCCGACATCCCAGAGAATTACGTGGCCCAATTGAACGGACATAAGAATCTTAAAAGTCTAGATTCTTACAAGTCAGCTTCGACAAGCCACCAGCGAAAGATGTCCATGATCTTGAGTCGATCAACTGCTTCGACCGTCGCCGACACTGCATTGTCTGGAAGTTTACAAGAGCATCAGGTCACCAGTTCACCATCACAGTCATTGCAACAGCAAGAATTTTCTTTTACACGAAGGTCCACCATTGAAGGAGTATTCTCTGGAGCAACAATTTCTAACATTCAAGGCTGCAATTTCAATTTTTACCTCAACTCGATGTCGAACGAAGATCATGGAGAATTAATTCCTTGTCCCGTTATCTTAACCATGAGATATTTCATTGTAAAATTGTTGATGTATTTATGCACAAGTTACGTTTAATCGTTGTGACAGACACCAATAGCGATGGTCAAGGACGAAGTAAAAGAACTGTTTCAACAACAGCAAAAAAGCGACGTGTAACCATAAGCGATGATTCAAAATCGAACTAATCTGCATCTCTTTTCCTTTCTTTTATAAAATCCAAGTATTTTGTTGTAAACTTTTCGTTGTTATTATGCAAAAATTAGGTAATACTAACAACAAGTCTTATTAACGAACTTTGTTCGCTTTGCCAGTTTTGAAATAAACATTTTCTTACCCCCAGCTGACTTCCTTATTTGGTCACAGCTGAGTGGCTTTTTGTTCTGACGTCAATGTTTGTTCTATTTTTTTTCACGAGGGAGGGGACCTGGGAAAAATAAATACGTTATTTCCCAAACTTGTCGGTCCGTACTGGGAAAATATTGCCCTCGGTCATGACTGCACGGACCTCGGCCTGCGGCCTCGGTCCGTACAGTCATGACCTCGGGCAATATTTTCCCAGTACGGACCTCCAGTTTGGGAAATAACATATATGTCTTCTAATTATTTTTCTCCCGAGGCTGCACTCATTAGCAAACAAATGCAAATTTTACAAATTGCGAACTGAGTTGGCCATTCCCAATATCATTTATGAATGTGCAATCATCACTGTCAATTTCGACAAGGCTATACATACTATCTTATTACATGATTGTGTCGGTTTTCTTTGATGTACCGCGGGATGTAGATAACATACATCCCTATGAATACTAATTAGATAAGAAACGAATAAAAAAATAGGAAAATCTTTGTCCAAGGTGGAAAAATGGACAAAACTTCGTTAGAAATCCTCCATAATCATGTAATAAGTCAGATAAACACCTCGAACGTCGGGATTTATGCAATATACAGCCCTCGGACGCTGCGCGTCCTCGGGGTTGTAATATAGCATACATCCCTCGTTCTCGGTGTTTATCTATTACATGCAACAATTGAATTACAGGTTCTAAGGATTTTATGGTGAAGGAAAATTACTAATTTCGGAATATATACATTTTAAGACCAAACCGGGACCAGTTGCGAAAAATGCAACTTACAGGCCTTCCGGCTGGAATCGAACCTGCGACCCTGCGATGCTAGTGCAGTGTGTAGTGCTCTGACCACTGAGCCACGGAAGCCGTTGCCGAGAGGCTAGTCACGAACTCTGTATATATATATATAGTGGTGGTAATGCCGGGATCGATTCCAGGGTCACGCGTTCGATTCCAGCCGGAAGGCCTCTCAGTTGCATTTTTCACAACTGGTCCCGGTTTGGTCTTAAAATGTATATAATTCCAACACTCGTAATTTTCCTTCACCATAAAATCCTTAGAACCTGTAACTTAATCGACTGAAATATGTAATGGTTAATTAATGTGTACGAGTACGATATGGGATTTAACATCGCGAGGGAAGCTTAATAGCCACGAGGGCCGCAGGCCCGAGTGGCTATTAAGCTTCACGAGCGATGTTAAATCCCATATCGCACGGGGTACCCATTAATTAACCGTCTTGTCTCATGACACGCCCACAACGATTATCAGAGTGTCAAGTGATAAGTATTTATCAGAGTGTGATAAGTATTTATCAGACGTGATAACTGTTTATTGCATATTAATGAGCTATTTTACCCCGCAATTTCCCTCTCTTCAAAGCCCTGCCCACTTGAAGGTTTTTTATACAATTGAATATGAGATTTAACACGTGTTTGGAAACAATGAGTTGTGGGCGTGTCATGAGATAACAAATATTACTTGTAATATACCCAGAATCTTATCCCGGCATTACCACCACTATATATATATATATATATAATTCGTGACTAGGCTCTCGGCAACGCCCTTCGCGGCTCGGTGGTCAGAGCACTGCACTAGCAATCGCAGGGTCGCGGGTTCAATTCCAGCCAGAAGGCCTCTAAGTTGCATTTTTCGCAACTGGTCCCGATTTGGTCTCAAAATGTATATATTCCAACACTCGTAATTTTCCTTCACCATAAAATCCTTAGAACCTGTAATTCAATTGTTGTATGATAGTATGTAGCCTTGCCGAAATTGACGGTCATGCACATTCACAAATGATCTTGTTTGCTAATGAGTGCAGCCTGAGGAGAAAAATCATTAGAA
>JAYKKM010000107.1:272500-512500 GCA_035772405.1 Chrysogorgia sp. JL179-B06 | reverse complement strand
ATAAGAAGCTTGTGTGTAAATAGGATTAAGGTCTTATCTGTTTGCACAAAATATTGCTAGATTTAACTGTTAGTCATTAGGCTTTTTTGTCTGAAGAGTGCTACGAAACTAAATAGTAATAAATATGCCTAGTCAAATGTGTTGAGTCGTTTCATCTTCATTTAGTTATAGATATATATAAATATATATATATATATATATATATATATATATATATATATATATATATATATATATATATATATATATATATATATATATATATATATATATATATATATATATATATATATATATATATATATATATATATATATATATATATATATATATATATATATATATATATATATATATATATATATATAATATATATATATATATATATATATATATATATATATATATATATATATATATATATATATATATATATATATATATATATATATATATATATATATATATATATATATATATATATATATATATATATATATATATATATATATATATATGTTTGAAGAGCGATCAGTAGACATCATGATTTAATAATAATTTGAAGCTGATCTAGATAAAAAACGTTATACAGAATTTTCGGCTGCAGACTGTCAGCCTTCCTCAGTGACTAAAAAGCGCTATATTTACATAAAACGTTAAAACTAAGTGCATTTATACATTCTCAAAGCTATTAGTGTAGCTATGGGATTTGAGCAGCGGTGTATAACTCGATAAAGCATAAGCTATGACGTGTTCTTCGCGTAAATTTTGTCGTTTTGACGGATTTGACGTTTTGACGGACGGTTTTGACGTTGTTGAGTCGTTTCATCTTCATTTAATTATAGATATATATAAATATATATATATATGTATATATTTGGAGCGTATGTATTAGTGAGCCAACGGTATTTGTGGAGCTAAGCTGTAGCTCAGCGTATTCAAGGTCTCTCCTCCCGGGGATCGGGTCTAGTCGTTTCGAAGTTCTATTTATGAGTACATGCCGCGGTTGTCTCGCAATAGCCATCGCCTCTGTCGTTGATGGACATTATGTCTATAGCAGAAGGTTCCGTTCCTATACTACGAGTTCAGTAACCGAAGTACCAGCAGTTTTTATAGGCGAGCCAGTCATTGCTTGGCCCGTTTGTTAGCACGCCGCCAACGTTGCCATCGAATTCAATTACCTCGTGTGTCGAACACGTGTAGTTTTCGGGAGTTCTTCGCTACCGTCGGTGGGGCCTTCAGCAATGTGCGCTGCCTCGTTGGTATCTTCCCCGAATCCGTGACTCTCAGAGTCTTCGTCCTCTGCCATATTTCGTCCTCGTTTTGTCCCTACGATCGCGCCACGTGTTTCGCCTTCACTCGCTTCACCGCTCGCCTTCTCCGCGTCTCCGACTTCAACGAATTGGCAATCTCCCTTTGCAGTCCCGGCGTCAATTTCAGGTATGAACTTTGATTCTTTCATGGCTGGTAACGCAGTGCTGAGTCGCATGATGGCATCCCATTTTCCGTCCCTGTATTTTCAAACTTGACTCCATCTTCCCATCCGGCATTTCTGGTTCGGTCTGGTTTTCCCCCTGTGTCGGCGAAATTAGTGTCTTCTATCGTAGCTGGGGAATTCGTCGACCTCGTTCAATTACTCGAGGATACATCGGAGCATGATTCTCCCTCTTTCTCCTTGTGGGAAGATCATCTAGTCCTACGTGTGCACCGAAAGAAGAAGACCATTAATGATATCGTATCGTGGCTCCAAGCGTTCTCAATATATTCCCTTGTCATGTCAGCCTATTTTCCCCAACGCGCATCGGACTTGTTATTGTATAAACTATTGATCGTACGTACTTATCAACATTTACGTGGGGAATCGTGGCTCAACTATGATCGTGCCTTTCATCGCGATGCGGCCGCCCGAAAACTAATCGACTCATGGTCTAAAATGGATTCAGAACTTTTTAATTTTCATACGGCGTTATCCCATACGGAAACCTCGCAATCGTCGGTTTCGGGCGAAGCCCAAGGAACCTCGTCTTCTCCCACCTTATGCCGGTGCTGGAACGCTGGTCAATGCTCGAGTTCTTTTCGAACGTGTCGTTTTCGGCACGCCTGTGACTTCGTTGGCTGTCGGGGTTCGCATCGCAGTTCCCTATATCACACAAATGCCGAGGCGTCGCGATTATCGGTATCGCAGTCCCGTCCTTCGTTTTTACTTGTTTTTGTTTATTTACTTGTTTTTTCCCAACCTAAAGGACATCGTTGTCCCTGGGGGTATTCATGTGTGCTGGATGTCATTTATCCTTTGTTAAAATTGTGTATTCCAATTTCTAATTAAACTGTGTGTACTCCCTACGGAGTTTCATGTTTCATAATTGTTCTTCGATGTTTGTTAATTTCGCGTTATGTTTGCGATTCACTTCAATTATTCGCTTCGATTACTCGTTTTTTCGTGCGACTGTTTGCCGCCCGCTTCGTCTATTCGCTTTCGCTTCGTCGGTTCGCTATCGTACGGATTCTTCTCTGGCCATCGACTATTATATATGTTTGATCGTGTCGTATTTTGATCCTAGCTAGTTTATTTAGAAATCAAGTATTGGTAGTTTTTTTTAACACTAAATTGGATAATGTAATTTATCAAATGAAATACAGACGTCGTTTCTGCTCGCTTCAACTATTTTCCGCTCGCATCGACCTTTGGCCATTCCCATTGATTATTCGCTGCTCGCATTGTCTATTCGCTGCTCGCATCGATTGATTCTTTGCCGCTCGCTTCGATGATTCACCGCTCGCTTCGACGATTCGCCGCTCACATCGTTCGTCTATTCGCCGCTCGCATGGTTCGTTTATTCACCGCTCGCATTGAGATTCGCCGAACGCTTCATCTATTCACCGCTCACATCGACTATTCGCCGCTCGCATCGATAGATTATTCGCCGCTCGCATCGATAGATTATTCGCCGCTCGCATCGACTTTTCGCCGCTCGCACCGATCGTCTATTTGCCGCTCGCTTCGACGATATCGCCGCTCGCATCGTCTTTAGCCGCTCGCGCCATTTTTATTCGCTGTCGCATCCCATAGGGTCTCCGTGGCGTCGCTTATTCGCCTTTGCTTAATCATTTGCTTCATCGTTTATTAGCTGTTGTATTGTCTATGCTCCCTTCCCTTCTAATAACTATTTCCCGTGCTATTTTAGGTCTTCCCCGCTGTATCGCTGGTCACGCCCGTGAATGTCTTGGAATTCCAACGGGAGTTGGCTCACCATCCGGATCGTCCTCGCGTAGACTACGTCATAGATGGACTACGGGAGGGGTTTAGGACGGGCTTTGCTCACTCTCGGGTATCGCTAGTCTCCGCCAAGCGCAACTTACATGAAATCGGCCATGGCACACCCGGTGGTCATCGACAATTATATTGCCAACGAAATAGCAAAGTGCAGGGTTGCTGGTCCCTTCCTCGCCCCTCCTCTTCCCGCATTGCAATGCAGTCCCTTTGGGGTTATTCCTAAAAAAACATCAGCCTGGAAAATGGCGTCCCATCCTCGACTTGTTGTCGCCCGAGGGTCACAGTATGAACGATGACATTCCGAAGGAGCTTTTCTCGCTTCATTATATCTCGGTGGACACCGCCATTAAAGCCTTGATGGAGTTAGGACCGGGCGCGCTCATGGCCAAGTTCGACATCGAATGCGCATACCGTAACCTCCCGAACCATGCCGCCGACCGGCACCTTCTTGGCATGCACTGGGCGAAAACTTCTACATCGACCTCACTCTTCCCTTTGGCCTCCATTCGGCTCCCTTTATTTTTTATTCGGTGGCGGCCATGGTTGAATGGATTCTTCGTACTAAATATCGGTTCCGTTATTTGTTCCATTACTTGGATGATTTTATTACTCTTGCCCCGAGCTACTCCCCGGAATGCGACAATAACGTCGCCACAGCTCACTCCGTGTTCGAGCGCCTTGGCTTACCCCTACACCCAGATAAATGTGAGGGTCCACGACATGCCTCGTGTTTTTGGGCATCGAATTCGACTCGGTGGCTCTAGTAGCTCGCCTTCCCCACATAAGTTCTACACTCGTTCTGCTACGCTATTGGTCATCCAAGCGTTGGTGTTCCGGCAAATAACTGGAGTCTAGCTTTGGCCGATATCGCCGTCGACTCTACAAGTCCTCCACATGCCCTAGGCGTTTTCCTCAAGTCCTCCAAGATGGACCCGTTTGGTTCTGGTTGTCCTGTTTACACTGGCCGCTCATTCCAGGACATTTGCCCGCTCGACGCACTTTTAAATTATCTCCGTCTTCGGGGTCCGTCCCCGCGACCATTGTTCATATGGCGGGACGAGACTCCTTTGACAGCGCCGCAAGTAAATTTCTACCTCGTAGACCTCCTCGCTCGTTTAGGTTTCACCGGAAACTATTCCAGCCACAGTTTTCGCATCGGAGCTGCGACAGCCGCGGTGATCCCTGACCACTTAATTCAAACTCTTGGTCGTTGGACGAGTTCAGCATGCATGCGTTACATTTGCACCTCTCCGCATTCTCTCGCTTGTATTCGCAACGTCTTTCAGGGGTTGAAGTCAGTTTTTGGGAGTAGGTACCAACGGTAACCTTTCTCCAACCCCCCGAGGTTGTAGCAGTTTTGTGGAGGAGTCCGTTGGTGCAACTTGGGGTTCTCGTGGATCGTGCTTGTACGTCGAGGCTCGACGCGGTCGAATGCATAACTACTGACTCCATCCCCTTCGAGCTGCATACCGCCAGAACTAGTTAAGTGATTGCACTATTTCATATTAATATTTCCAACCCTGTGTGTAGAGAGATATATTGGTGTGTTTTGTTTAGTGCCATAGTTGAACACCTAGCGCGAATGTTAAATGTATTTATTATGAAACAAGACGCCCGCTAGGCTTTAACTCGGGCTACTGTTGAAATACATTGTAGGAATTCAATATACACAAATCTATAGTTGTAGGTACAATGGTATATGTAATAATGATACAGCTGTCAGTGCAGGGGTGGTTAAATTTTCCATCATTGCAAACCCATAACATAGTGTTGGCCAACGGCTTTGATTATATGAAGGTGAGTTGGCTCAGTATCCAAGCTGGCTTACTGAGCGGAAGTCTGCCCCGCCAAACGAGCCACCCTGTTTGCTGACCTAATCCAGTTCTAGCCAACAGGGTCAGCCTGGCAAGCGAGCCGGCCTGTGCTCATGTAATAACAATTCATATGCATTGCTCAGTCCGGCAAACAGGTTCAGTTTGAGCAAGCATTAAATCAGTTAATCTTTTTCTCATTGTATAAGGCATAGCAGTAAATCAAACCATTTAGCTGGCAGTAGCAAGATGTCATAAGCTATTATAAAACAGTTTGAAGAAATGTAATTCAAAATCATTATTTCTTTGAAGTTATATTAACATTTTGAGCCAGTAAACATGTTCATAATTTTAGCATATTTATTGTTTGAGAGGCTTTATACATACTAGTGACTAGTCCAGTGGGCCGGCCAGCTAGCTAATTGTAATATAAAGACAGATTACTGCATAGTTAACTATGTTACTGTTTCGGTTAGCGAGCCAACTGTCAAGGCCAAAATTCAGACCCGTCACTGGTAAACCAGCAAACAACAACAAACTCTTTACTCCTTGATCTTGATAGTTGGTATGGGTGTCAGAGATTTATATACTGTGTGTTCATTTGTAAGCATTTGTGTATAATAATACATGTATGAACAATCGATACAAACTTACTGATAACCCAGAACATTTTGGAGCCCCATTTAAGCTTACTGCTACATGGTAAAATATCAAGTGAAACAGGGTAAAATTCGATAAGAACTATAAAGCATAGTACATGGTACAGTACTGCCTAGAATTAACCTAACACTGCGGTTGCGGTTCGGTTGCGGTTCGTTTATGGTTCGGTTGCAGTTAGATTGCGGTTCGGTTGCGGTTCGGTTGCGGTTCGGTTGCGGTTCGGTTGCGGTGATGTTGCGGTCGACGCATTCGACCGCAACCGCAAGAGTATTGGCGACCGTACACTTCGGATTCCGATCTCGCCCGATCGTAAGAACACGAAAGCAAATGAAATTAGATCTATTCAATGAGTATTCTGGACGCTATTGTGTCGGCAAACGGTGATTTATACATTATTGTAAGAGTGTTTTGTCTGTGTTGGTCAAACTACATTCTTTATTGTATGATATTGATTCTTACTTCAACCACATGTATGGCTGTGCGTCGTTATTAAGAACGAGTGTAAATGACAAATTGCAAAGTGAAAAGGTGGTAAACTGCCAAGATTTTTAGTCACGAAATACTAACGTTTCGAGCCTAGGAGTCCATCAGAGTATGACCTTTAAAATTTAAAGTAATACGACTGGAAAAACGGGTCTTGTCAAAGTGAAAAGGTGGTGAACTGTTAATATTTTTAGCAACGTACATCGGCGCGCGTATTTCCGGCGTAAATTACTTGTTTGTTGAATTAATTGTGCGAGTTAGAATGCTCCAGAAACACAGTCATATAACAAGAGCTTTTAAATTGGAGTATGTATATGAGTCTCGCTACCTTTCACTGCCTGTGGGCATAAATCGACAAATCATATTGATTCAATATGCCAACATGTCACATAAGACGGGTATTGGGCAGTGTACTGGCAGTTTTTTCGCTAAATTGCAGATTGCAAGTCTACGGTAGTATTGACTTGTTGCTCGCACTCGTCGGACTGTTTTTTATTGGATTGAATAGCGATTGAGTGATGAACCAGGCAGGTTAACGCGATGCCACAGGGAGCCGTAACGTCTATTAGTGAAGCGAGTTTAACAATAAAGCGGGTTTATTTGTTATTAATATATATCCGAGCGCTGGTGCAGTCTATGACCACTGGTCACTGCCATTGCCATTGAGGAGTTTTTTCTTTACGAGCGCTCGAACTTGCCATGCTTGCGGCTTGGCGCGGAAAATGGAAACTTACCCGGGTATCGTATTGCCGACACTTTACACGAGCCCGGGGTCAAGTCAACACGTGTTTACATGAATATATTAACCCGGTCGACCCGGCTGTCGTGTAAACGCTAACAGGACTTTAATTTATTATTATTAGTTTATTATTATTAGACGGGTCGACCCGTGTTGGGCTCGTGTAAACGGCCTCTAGATTATATATTTTGTGTAAAAGATTGACAGATGATATGTTTGACTAATTAACTTCCGGTGGTCGACTCAAGTCGGGGCACAGATGATACGAAAGGTCCCCACTAAAAATGTTTCAAATATATAAGTTACCACAGCTTTCAATTACAAAATTTTAAAAACGACTGTGAACATTAACCTTTAATCTATCATGAAGCCGATTTTCAAGCTAAGATTTTACCTAACAACTACATTAGACGTCAAAACAAATCACTACCGAAATCACTACCGCGAGACGCACAGTCAACGGCCTTCCGAATTGATGTAAACACTGACTCATTGCCTTTCTGGTCTGGTTGTCTGTAATTTGTCCCGATTGTCGACAAAATTAACAAGTAAGAACATTTTAATAGCGATTTAATACAATTCTTGTGTAAAAATACCAAACAAACCCGCTTTACTGTTAAACTCGCTTCACTAATAAACTCGCTAGTTCGCTGTTTATAAACTCGCTTCACGTTACGGCTCCCTGTGATAATGCACAAGTATTTATTTTAAGTTGCCACAAGTTCTCCCAAACGATATTATCAAATTCATAGCAAACGATATTATATTCTGAAATAAGTAATATTCTACATCGCTGCCGTAACTTAGCATATTTTATTATTTTGACAACTTTCCCATTTCTTCGAACTGCAACAGAACTTAAACCATGTGTCAAACGACGCCAAACTTCGGAAATAAACGACATATTCCGAAATGCGATTGCGGTTAATATTGCGGTTAGGTTACGCGAGGTTGAACCGCGGACCGACCGAGGTTCGTCCGCGGATCGACCGAGGATCGACTTCGGTTGAACCGGAGATGAACCCAGGTTGAACCGCGGATGATCCGCGGATGATCCGCGGATGAACCCCGGTTAACCGCGGTTTCTGTTAGGTTAATTCTAGGCAGTACTGTATATATGAAACAATAAACTGTAGCATCAACTTTATTTTGTATAACATAACAATAAACAATACAGGCAACAAAGCTTATAAAAATTTTACAGTTACCTCAGAACAGTTAACATATTTCCATACAGTATTCATATGTTGAGTCTCATATTAAATTATTAAACATTTAGTAGACAAAAAGCGTATGGAAACAGATAATTTGATCGAGTACAGGTTCTCTAAATCGTAGACCAACCCGTTTCGAAAGCGATCCGGATTGTGAGCGTATATAAATAAGATCAAGATACTTGCCAGCCACATAAAAGATTTTCAGTGAAGAGCAACTCGAAGAAAGGTGATCAGATCACTGGATCAGATGAGTAAATAAATCAATGGCGCATGAATATATGCAGTGTTTTCAGTTTCGCAAAGGTGAAAGTTGAACAGGATGATGTAATAATTAGCCTGGACAAAAATATTTTGGAGATCACTTGACTGCGCATGTGTAGTAATCCCACATTCATAGTCTCGCTCACTAGTCTACTAATTTAGTCAACAATGATGCAATAATTGCCATTTCGCGACATTGCCAAAATAAACAGAGCCGGCGAAACCTAGACTCGGCTACCACACGTAGCCCGAGTAATAATAAAGAAAGTTAACATTAAGCGGTGTCAGCGGTCGCGTTGCTCGTCAGTGGCATTGACGTTTGTGAGCTAGCGGTCTTTGTGTCCAGCTCTGCGTATTTAAGGTCTCTCCTCCCGCTCCCGCCTCTCCCATGTGTTCTTTCCCCCTACCGGGTTCGCCGGGTACCTTGATAATAAGCTGTTTGCAGTCTTCAAATGGTCCGTCCTCCCATTGTCATGAGTGTGGTCGTTGTATTTGGTGTCTGGTAACTTGGCTGCTAACCGTAAGTACCTTTGGTATATGGTTTCGTTGTTTTATTGTTTGTTTTCCCCTGGCGGTTATTATACGGCTGATTATTACATTTATTTAGTATTATGTCATAGATCAAGTGTCATAGATATTTCCCCGTGTTAGACGGATGACTTGCAGCCCTTCGGGGATGGAGGAGGTTCCGTTGTGCAACTTGGGGTTCTCGTGGATCGTGCTTGTACGTCGAGGCTTGACGCGGTCGAATGCATAACTACTGACTAAATCCCCTTCGAGCTGCATACCGCCAGAACTAGTTAAGTGATTGCACTATTTCATATTAATGTTTACAACCCTGTGTGTAGAGAGATATATATTGGTGTGTTTTGTTTAGTGCCATAGTTGAACACCTAGTGGGAATGTTAAGCAGTTTAAATCACAAAAAAAAGTCAAAGAATATCTGGATATAAGGCTAATCAAAGTACTAACACAAGGGAAAGTTTTAACTGCAACGTTGAGGTGCATTTTCATCCCTAAAATCGCCAACGTGTTTTCAAGTAAGGCTTCCTAGAAACGCACAAAGCAACGCTTCTTATAACAGGTAAATCTACATTTTTCATGGCTTTATTGTTAATTTAGTGGTGTTCTTTTATAATATATATATATATATTCCGCACCACAAGCTCCATAAGATTTTTAACAGAAATACAGTTAAAGTAAGTTACAGCTGCATGAACAATGTTAAGTCAATAATCACTAAGCACAATGCACGCATAGCTAGGAACATCAAACCGCAGGATAGGGACGCTACTAATTGCAGTTGTAGAGAGAACACCATTTGCCCGCTTCAAGAACAATGCATGACTAGAGACATAGTATACAAAGCAACAGTGACAGTAAACATCACAAACGAAATAAAACACTACATTGGTATGACTGCAACCACATTCAAAGAGCGATTGGCCAACCACACTAAATCTTTTCAACATAAAAAGCATGAAAATGACACCGAACTTTCGAAATATATTTGGACATTGAAAGAAAACAATAAAGATTTCAGTATTAATTGGCAAATTCTAAAACATTCTATTTCGTACACAGGAGGATCAAAACGATGCAATTTATGTTTAGAAGAAAAATTTTGTATTTTAAAAGAAAAAAATAAGAATAGTTTACTCAACAAAAGAGCGGAAATAATTTCACAGTGTCGTCATCGTAATAAATTTCGCGTAATCAACGCAAACAAAGCCATGACCTCATGCTTTGTCCCCCACATACGCCCCCACTTTCCGGCAGAAAGCCTATAAATAAGCGGTCATCCCTTTCGATATTGTCACTGCCTGAAGATTCTTTTACAGATGAAACAAGTTGTAGCAGACCAGTTTTGAGGTAAGCGAAAATCTAATCTATTTGCTCTAACTATATGTTGTTGAGCACTCTTTGCATTTCGTAGACCAAAACCTACACGTATATATATATATTATATATATATATATATATATATATATATATATATATATATATATATATATATATATATATATATATATATATATATATATATATATATATATATATATATATATATATATATATATATATATATATATATATACATATATATATACATATATATATATATATATATATATATATATATAATATTATATATATATATATATATATATATATATATATATATATATATATATATATATATGCAATCCAACAATGTGTAGCCGTACATAGTGGGTCCCAAGTCCACAGTTACCATAAAGCCATATGGTGATAGCCGGTAGGGCACATTGTATACTTTCATGTATATATTACGCTCACCGCTCATGTGGTTTGAGCACTCTCATGGATTGGGCGGAGAGTCTCTCTCAATGAGACGTTTACTGTTTGCGTTATGCATTGCTCACTGCTCGCAGTTTGAGCACTCTGGTGACTCCACAATGCAATCCAACAATGTGTAGCCGTGCATAGTGGGTCCCAAGTCCACAGTTACCATAAAGCCATATGGTGATAGCCGGTAGGGCACATTGTATACTTTCATGTATATATTACGCTCACCGCTCATGTGGTTTGAGCACTCTCATGGATTGGGCGGAGAGTCTCTCTCAATGAGACGTTTACTGTTTGCGTTATGCATTGCTCACTGCTCGCAGTTTGAGCACTCTGGTGACTCCACAATGCAATCCAACAATGTGTAGCCGTACATAGTGGGTCCCAAGTCCACAGTTACCATAAAGCCATATGGTGATAGCCGGTAGGGCACATTGTATACTTTCATGTATATATTACGCTCACCGCTCATGTGGTTTGAGCACTCTCATGGATTGGGCGGAGAGTCTCTCTCAATGAGACGTTTACTGTTTGCGTTATGCATTGCTCACTGCTCGCAGTTTGAGCACTCTGGTGACTCCACAATGCAATCCAACAATGTGTAGCCGTACATAGTGGGTCCCAAGTCCACAGTTACCATAAAGCCATATGGTGATAGCCGGTAGGGCACATTGTATACTTTCATGTATATATATATATATATATATATATATATATATATATATATATATATAATATATATATATATATATATTATATATATATATATATATATATATATTATATATATATATATATATATATATATATTCTTCCAACATCGTTAGACGTGCACGCTATTTTGGGGTGCTATTACCTATATACTATAACTAGAAATACGAATCTGCAATAATCCCCTCGCCCGCTTTTTCTATCCCACTATGAGAATTTCCCCATCCATGGTGCCCAGACCTCGCACGCTGTGTGCAGGGTGCTATTATCTACCGGCGTTTAGTCCCTTATCACGGGAGATGCGAGCGAGTCCATTATTTTTCAACGGCCGTCCGCGCGACATCGGAAAATTTGGCCCTGGTAACTAGATAGGAAAATTTGGCCCTAGACCTCTATTTAAATTGAACCCGTCACACAATTGCGAATGCAAAAATTGAAACGGTTCAAAGGATTTTTTTTCAAAAAGAGATCACAGTTTTTTTGAGGAAATAGAAATCCGAATCCGAATATATATATATTTTGATTCGCAATTCCAAATCTGTTTTCAGAATTGAAAACGGTTACATATTGATCGAGATAAATTTCAAAATAATATACGACAAAGTCACCGGCTTATAGCCGACTAATTTCTAAGTACATGAACCATTTTTACGAAGCGTACTCACATTCTCGTAATATAGTAAGCAAATATGTTATGTATGTTGACTCGCTAATTCCAAATCTATTTTCAGAGTTTAAATCGGTTAAATATTGGCCGAGATAACGTTCAAACATTTCTTCGACGAAATGGGCTTTTGCAAATTGTGAATTTTTGCAAATACACAAATACATGGCCACGGCGTGCGAGGTCTGGGCACCATGGATGAGGAAATTCCCGTAGGGGGATATAAAAGGCGGGCGAGGGGATTATTGCGGATTCGTATTTCTAGTTATAGTATATAAAATCAATATTTGATGAAAAGCATTATTGATTCTGCACTTTCGGCTAAGCTCCCTGTCGACATTTCCTCGGGTAATCAGAGGAAATTAATTATAATAGATAAAACAACTTGTATATTGTTACCAGATATTTAACAATTTATCAGTTACTTACAGTTGCTGTAGGTTTCGGATATCCTTGAACACGTTTGGAGGAATAACAGATATTTGGTTATCTTCCAAATTTCTAGGTAAGAAAACAAAACAGCAGAAAAAGGTTAACCTAGCTATGAAGACAAAGTATATTAAATTTGTGTTAAATGTATAATTAACCTCCAGATGTTCAACAACTACTAACTACGATGATTCGAAACAGTTTTATTAGTGATATAAAATAGAAAACGTATCATGGAGTTTATATATAATTCTTTCAAACTTCTCTGGAACTTTATTGGTACAAATTTGATATAAGAATTTGCAAGAGCTTTCCACTCAAACTAGCAACTTCAGGAGAAACACCGCGTGATTTTACTATGAACAAATAAAGCAGTTTTGAGACAGCAGATACAATAAACCTCGAAATCCTGACTCACTTCTTATTATTATCATACAAATGGAGATTTATGGCAACTAGCCAATACCTTGAAATCTCATATTCCAAAAATACATCATAGTATTTGCTGCCGACATTTATAACAAAGACTCAAAACCTACAAAATACGTGTATTTTCTACTACTGGAAGTTGCTATTTCGCACCAATGAAACAATAACCCCCATTTTACCATATGTTACAATGTAAAGGTACGCTATTCTTCTAGTTTCGGATACTGACATCATCAAGTAAGAGTATAATTACCTCGAACGAGGGATGTATGCTATATACATCCCGCGGTACATCAAAGGAAACCGACTCAATGTAATAATAAGAGCTGATACCTCCTCATGATCTCTTATTAATATGGTCCGGAGCTACTTATCTATTTTAACCTAATATTCAACGATAATATGCAAGTAACAGTTCTCTAGCTTGTTGTTATTTAAATTTCTAAATTAAAATTAAAATACAGCATTGAAATGGTTACTTAAAGAGTGAGTGTCAACCGTGACGCATTGCACGCTTGGTCGGCCATTTTTCGAAGCACGAAATTCCCTTGGTGAACTGCATCCATAAACATCCTGTCAATCCTTGATATAAATTATTCATTTTGTCTTTCAATTGAAAGAAGATATACCTTAGAAAGTAATTATTTCTGTATTTTTCACAAAACACGACGTTTTCTTAACTTCCGTTTCAAATTATGTCAGCCTTGAATGACGCGAAGCGAAGGAAGACCAAGTGACGAGATTCAAACAAACAAACCAGGTTTCGAGTCGATGTATTTGGATTGTGGATGAATAATAAAGCCTCTATAAGGTTTTCTGAGAAGACTCGGCGAATTTCCGGAGTATTTACCACGTCAAGTTGGCAACGAAGCACTTCAAAACACTTCGTTATAGTATAAAAAATAAACACAAACGCGCAATGCACGACGGTTGACACATACTCTTTAAATATAACTGGAACACTAAGAGGTTGGTGTATACTACTTAGATATAACTATTCCATATTTTGTCAATACACCAACCTTTTAGGGTTTATGATTCGTACTGGCCAAGCAGAACATTATTATAAGAAATATAAAATAGTTTTCCATGATATGATATAAATTAACACTTGGGTATAAATGACAAAAGAATCACATGGATTTTCAACCAATGTAAATCAAATGTAAGTAATATTTGGCATTTCACTCAAACTACATGTTCTAAGGATTTATGGTGAAGGAAAATTTGGAGTGTTGGAATATATACACTTTAAGACCAAACCGCAAAAAATGCAACGTCAAGGCCTTCCGGCCGGAATTGAACCCGCGACCCTGCGATGCTAGTGCAGTGCTCTGACCACTGAGCTACGGAAGCCGTTGCCGGGAGCCTAGTCACGAGTTCTGTATATATAGTGGTGGTAATGCCGTGATAAGGGACACGAGACGTTGTGTATTAGGGACATCACCAACTGGTGTACTATGAATGGTCTTATATGCAATCCGAGTAAAACCGAGATTGTCCATCTATCATCACGTTTTATGCATTGTGAACCAATGCCAGAAATATGTGTCAGCGATGTGAAAATCCAACCGGCTCCGGTTGCACGTGATCTCGGTGTTGCTGTGGATAGAGATCTAAAATTAAATACTCATGTAAATAACATCTGTAAATTGGCCACTTTTTCTATCGGAAATGTCGGCAAGATCGGGAAATATTTGAGTAAAGGGGACTGTGAGAAGTCGGTGCATGCATTCATAACATAAAAACTTGACAGCTGTAATAGCATCCTATATGGCTTAGCAGAAGCTGAATTGAGCAAGTTACAGCGAATTCAAAATACAGCTGCACGACTTGTAACAGGGGTTGGGGAATCGGAGCATATCTCCCTTGTGCTTCGTAGTCTTCACTGGTTGCCGGTGAGATCAGGGATTGTATTTGAGATACTAATAATTCCTTTCGGGGCTTTGCATGGTCGGGCGCCTGTTTGTATTGCTGATTTGCTGAATAAATATAAACATGCTCGTGCTTTGAGATCATCAGACCGTAATCTGCTACTTGAGACAAAGTCCAAAACGGTGACTCATGGAGACAGAGCGTTCTCTGTTTCGGCACCAAAACTGTGGAATTCATTACCACAGGAAATTAGAAGCTTTGATATGTTGGGTAATTTTAAGTCAGCAGTTAAGACTTTTTTTTTTAATTAATAGTTTTTTTGTTTTTTTTTGTTCATAGTGGTAATATATGTAGTAGGCTTTATATTATAATGAAACTGTAATAAGTTTTATAAGTAAATTTAAGAATATACTGTTGTAAGAGCATTGAGACAATTGTATAATGCTCCTAATACGTCTATTATTATTATTATTTATTATAAGATTCTGGGTATACTACAAGTAATAATTGGCATTTCACTCGATCAAACTACATGTTCAGAGGCAACGGCTTCCGTAGCTCAGTAGTCAGAGCACTTTACTAGCATCGTAGGGTCGTAGGTTCAATTCCGGCCGGAAGGCCTTCAAGTTGCATTTTTCACAACTGGTCCTGGTTTGGTCTTAAAGTGTATATTTTCTAACACTCGAAATTTGCCTTCACCATAAATCCTTAGAACATGTAAATCAAATGTAATGCTGGTTGCATATCGGCTAGAGAGTATACTGCCAACGTTTAATGCAGCGTAAAGCAAAGTCCAACGGGAAAGTCGCAAACTTTGATTATCCGGAGTTATACTGCACGGTTAGTTCTTATTGAAAGAACGTGTCGACTTAATAATGTGTGATATAGACGTCAAAACGCAAATGTTTGATATCTGCCGGCATTTGAACATTCCTGTTTCTGTCACATTATGCGGGGAGCTATTATGGCCTGGTCTAACGTGTTAACGCAGCAATAATACAACTTATGATACGTGGAGGCAACAAAACTCGCCCTTTGAAGATTTTACAAAGGCATGTATAAAAATAGAGACGCAATGCGTACATGTCTCTGCTCGTGTTTCTTGCGTCTGGTAGAGAAAAGAGTCCGTTTTAATATAATATGAAACAAGATGATTTGGTGGTAATCATCATTCTAGGGGAAACTCATAGCAAACAAAAATGACATCAATCTGCGCACGCAATCCACAAGCGTTGTGAATTACGTTAACCTGGTAGCTCAGCCAGCACTATAGAAGATCACTTTAGGATACATTATTTTATGAAGTTCATATTGGTAAGTTTCCAGAAGATATGTCTCCAGCTTTCTGTGCTGGATTATTGCACCCTAAAGAAGTAGTCAAACTTTATCCTGATACATATTTGACAGATTGAATTAGTGACATCTATTCCTTCTTTGAAGATGATCTGCCAGAAACAACACCTGACACATTTAAAAGAGAAGTAAATATCTCATGGCAAGAACATTACAAATCCACAAATGAAACAAGTGGGATTGCTTCAGCTGTGGAAAGAGGTTTTAGCCTATACTGAAGGTGATATATTTTCATTAATTTTCACAGTGATCAAGATATATCTGATATCACCAATGCATGCATGTGAAAGAAATTTCAGTGCATTGAGAAGATTGAAGTGTTGGACAAGAAGTACCATTGGCCATGACAGATTTATTGGATTGCAATGCTTCCTACTGTATGTTCACACAGGCAAAATTGTACCTGAAACTATTGGCAAGAAAATTCTGGATCAATATGATCATGCAGGTAGATCCAAGAAAATTTGAAACGCTAGTTACTAGTTAACAATGCTTTTTAGATATAATATTGGTGGTTTGAATTAATGCAGTAGCTCTTTTTATATTATGTAGATGTATGTAGAAGTATGATTTATGAGACTGTCAGTAAGAGAGCTGTTTAAATTTTCTATTTTTTAAAGTTAAATGAAAGATACAGCGAAATAAAAATAATAATGTATTAACAGTGTTGTGTCTTTCGAGTGATTGATACAGCTAAATGAATAAACATTGTACTCGACAAAGCTAAAATGCCAAAGCTAAAAGGTCAAAGCGAAGCGCGAAACGAACGATTTCCTTCAAACTTTTAGCTCTTGGCTGCAAGTCTCCCCTGTATTTCAATTTTCAATGTAGAATTTCGACACAACTAAATTAAGACTTGTCGCTATTATCGTACTTTTTGCGCTTGGCTTTAACCTTTTAGCTTTGACGTTTTAGCTTTGTCGAGGACAACGTTAATTCGTTTAGCTGTATAACGTTCTACAACAAAAAGGCATGAAATGACATTTCAGGAAGGGATTGTACGGTAGATTTCAATATTTCTCCAAGCTAACATACCCCCGGAATTTATCACAATTGACAAATTTGGATGGCAATTTAGAAGGCGAAAATTTCAAAAAAATTCGTGATGCATGCACCCGGACACCAAACACCGCTCGGTCAGTACACTCTCGACTCAAAAATCATAGTTACTAACCTGAATGATTAGATGATTTAATATATACAGTACACTGCTCTAGCTACTGAATGTACAACGAGAGCTTGGGGTAGACAGACGATACACACTAATATCCTGATAAAAATATTTCTGAGTCCCGCACACAAACGAGCCATGACCATAGTAACATATCTAATTTATTTAAATCGAACAAAGTCAAATATTTTGAAATGATTTCGAAGTGGAGTGTTTCCAAATCTAATACGACATACACATAATACAATGTAAAAATAATAATAATACAGTTCCATTAAAATTAATCACCATCGTTGACCTACATTACTGATTCGATGGAAAATTGTTGACTTGAGCAAAATTTGAACTCGTACCTTCGGGATTCCTGTCTGCTGCTCTATCAGTTGAACTACCGCGCCAACTTGGAAAAGTGTGATAATTTTATCTATTTAATTGCACGAAATATTTTCTTGACAACTTCTTATGATAAAAGTTAAGAATATGTAGTGTTTTGATTCTATTTCAAAATCATCCTCAGGGTAACATGACAATTAATCAACACGATTAACCTACACTATTAAGTCGACGGAAAATCTGAAATAAAAAAAAATTAGAATATGTTCTCTCTTTCTATTAACCATGCCATAATTATGTACGTTTGTGTATAGTTTTGTGCGATATGAACTATGATTTCCTATATTTCATTAACTGCTGCTTAAGAAATATTAACAATACATTATAGTTGATGTCCGTTTTAGCCTTGTGACATTTGAATCTATGCGACCCTTCAACAAGCGTGACGGCCGTAAACTTTCGCTGATATAAAAGTGCCTTCACCTTGCCAAGTTGTTATCGAGCGTGCCCAGTTCGGTGAAACATTCTGCTTTGTTCACTGTTATGCTCTAGAATATCCCATGGTTGTTTCAAATGAATTCGAAAATATAATTATGACTTAACTGAGAACAAACCGATCACTGCTAATTAACCATTCATGACGCGGAACGAACATTTTCATGCACTACCGATTGGTTTCCAATTGCTAACACCACAGCGGGCGAGTTACATGTAGACATTGGCCCGCTCCACTAACTCTTTACTATGCATCGTATATACAGGAGTTAAAAATGGTAACTTCGTAAATTGAAAACAGTCTTTTTGTAACTTTTTGATGTTACGTTTTCTATTAATTGTTGTATTTGTTGACGAAATAAAACGTCGGGAGAACATTTACTAAACCAGAACGGACAAAGCGCAAATGTTAAAAAAACACTGCAGTCTTTCAGAGTGCATTTTCCATTTGACAAATCTCAACGCCGACTTTCAGTAATTGACTCGGTTCTGTCTCTACTACGATCGATGGCAATCTGTCATTGACGTAATCACAAAAATTAAATTTCAATTTCAAAAATTACAATATTTATTTCAGAAAATATACACTTTCAGACATTTATAGTTCTAATTTTTTCGTTTTCTCTCCAATGTTTGAATCTCTTCTTCATTTTACGGTCATTGACCAGGAATTATTTCATGCATTAGTATAAACCAATAATTTACAATTAAATTAGGCTCAACTAGTCGGTATATGGATATTACATGGGGAAATCCAATGTGTATAACATCCGAGAATAAATAAGTTCTTATAAAATCCTGCTGTACGGCTTGTAAAGGAAGAGAGAAGATTCGTTCTGTTATCAGATAACATTTATGTTGGGATGCCAAGATCCACGACACGCGCTTAGAGAACACTAGTGCCCATGCTGTGGCAACAATTAGCATTGTGTTTCACCGTGTCATCGGCTTTACTGATCTCTAAATAATGACAGGAACGAGCAACTATTTTTCGTGAAATCGGAAGTACAGTACCGTTCAGAAGTAACCTAATAAAATCCGCGGTTAACCTAGGATGATCCGCGGATGATCCTCGGATCATCCGCGGTTGAACCTCTGGTCATCCGCGGATCATCCTAGGTTCGACCTCAACCGCTGCTGCGCGGTTCGTATGGCGTCATTTCACGAGTGTAGTATCGGAAGAAGTCAGTTATTTACAAAGTCTAGCGTCCTTCCTTCGCACGTTGTCTGCACTTCTTCGATTGGCGTTTGTCGTAGCTTGGTAATTTCGTTTTAAAATACCGTTACCGTGTTTAAATTGATAATGGGAAAGCTATCTCGATACGCGAGGGAACAAATCGTTGCCCTGTCGTCCTCTTGGGTAAAAAAGTCGCTTATTACCGAAGTTTAGCGTCCTTTTCAAACGCGCGTTGTATTTATCGTTATATAAGCAGTTATGTGTGTTAGACAATCGACACTTTCAAGCTTTGATATCTAACAACAATGGAAAAGCTAGCTCGATACGCGAGGGAACGAATAATTTCACTTTCTTCTTCTGCAGTGCAGGAAGGAATAAAAACTTCGATATCTGCTTTACACTTGTTTCTTTTCCGATAAGAATGAGACAAACATGCAGCGGCGGAGCGCGACATTGTTTTAATGGTAGTGTATCAAAAGTCATACAGTTATACTCTAGAAATAGCACCATTCGCGACAAACATATTTTTGTCTGAATATGTGAAGCCTGTGCCGCAGATAAAATATATTACTAGATCAATCAATCAATCAATCAAAAGCATTTATTTAAACACGATATAAGTTTATATGCAGCACATTGCTGATGTGGTCGTGTGTTTACTTAAAAGTTATTTACAGGTATAAAATTTGCAATAAAATATTAAAAGTATTATATATAACAAAAATAAATAAATAAATTTTTACAATAAAAGATATAACAGATATAATGTATATATATAAGTATATAACAGATATAATGATTTAAAAATATGTATAATTATCGTCCTTATTATTTGAATATATTTTAAAATCTTCTGTTTCCAGATCATATTGTCTTATTAAAGCTTTAAAAACGGAATGACGTTTCTCGTTTCTGATACTGTCTGGCAGCTTGTTCCACAAAGCTGATCCCCTAAACGTCACTGATCTATGCAGGATGTTAGTTTATGGTCTTGGGATAAGCATCCTTTCCACTCCTCTCAGGTTGCTATTTTTCTTTGTTATGATGTTCTGACAAAGTTGGTCTGGTGCATCACCGTTACAATATTTATGGAATGTACTCAATAACCTTTGTTTGTATGTACTATTTAGTGTCTTCCACCCAGTTTTCAGCATCACATCATGGCTGGGTAAATCCAAGTCTAACCTATAGATTATGCGTGCAGCTCTTGCGTGCATTCTTTCCAATATATTAATTTGTGTTTTGCCACAGTTTCCCCAAACAACGATACAATACGTTACAGCAGGGAAAATCACTTTCCAGTAAAAATCTTCCAGCATATATTTTGGAAGAAAATCCATGGACTTTAATAGACTTAACTTCCTAGCGAAGGAAAGTTTGACTTCTTCTGTATGTTCTTTCCACTTTAGCTTGTTGTCCAAAGTCATTCCCAAAGATTTTATTTTATTTACCCACTTCACCAAGCTTCCATTTAGCCACACTGGTGGTAAAGGACCTAAAAAGGTTCCTCTGTTGAGGAGCATGGCCTCCGTTTTTGCTGGATGAACCGTCATTCCATTTCTTTGACACCAATCATTCACGTACTTTAATGTCGCGTTCATTTTTAGAGCCGCTTGATCAACAGTTCCGCCAATGCAAGTTAATAAAGTCGTATCATCTGCGTACATTTCTAATTCCTCATCACCGTCTCTCGTACAATCTGGTAAGTCATCACAAAATATTGCAAATAACAAGGGGCCCAAAACGGATCCTTGCGGCACTCCATAATCAACGTTCTCATTTTCGGAATCGCATGAGCCTATCCTAGTAAATTGTCTTCGATTACTGAGATAGTCGTTAATCCATAGTACTCGCTGTAACTTTAATATCAGTTGGTGATGTGGAACGGCATCAAAAGCCTTCCTAAAATCTATGAAAATGACTCCCACCACTCTCTTTTTGTCGACTGATTTTCTCCATAATTCTGTCCTGTGTAACAACACTAGTTCTGTAGAACTATTTTTCCTGTATATCCATTGGTTTGAGTTTAGAAGACTTGGATGAGTAGTTATGTGGCTAACAATGGTTCTGTGTACTTCTTTTTCCATCGTTTACTTGGGATGCACAACATCGATAGTGGTCTGTAATTATCCCTGTCAGTCTCATCATCTTTTTTGTGCGCAGCTGCAATTCTTGCCACTTTCCACACATTTGGTAAAGTGACTGTCGTTGCACTTGTTTGGAAGATAGATGTCAATGATCGCACAATTTCTTCTGTTGTTGCTCTCAACAGGATCGGTGGTAAATCATCTGGTCCTGTAGCTTTGTGTATGTTAAGTCTTGACAAATTCTCTTTCACACTTTCTTCCTTTATTTCTATTTCCATAATGGTTGGGGATATTCTGTCAATCAGTTTCACTGTCGGCGTATGTTGGTTATTTAAGCCACTTGCCAACTTTCCTCCTGCAGAAGCAAAATGTTTGTTTAATATATTCGCCTTTTCGGTATCTTTGGTAACCAGTATTCCACCATCCGACTTGATGGCACGAATTGGCTTCATGTTTGATTCTTTCCCGCTTGTTTTATTTAACAACTTCCAGTATTTCCTTGTATTTACTTTATGGTCATTTGCAAGTTCCCCAAAATAGGTTGTTTTGGCTTTCCTTATTTCCGCTGTGACTTCGTTCCTCAACTTCGGGTATTTTCTCCACAGATCTTCATTGTTCCTTTCTTTCTTAGCTTTCTTCAATGCCTTGTATCTCCTATTCATCTAGTGCCTTAATGTTCCACTCACCCATGGCAACGTTTGTCTCCGAAGCTTAACTTTCCTCCTTGGCGCATGCTCATCATATATACCTTTAAGTATATTCGTCCATACTGTATATTTGTCATCAACGTCTTCAAAAATGTCACACGTGGACCAAGGGGCGTTCTGCAAATCTAGTTTGAATTTTTCTGTGTCAAGGTTCTTGTGAGTTCTTGTGGTTATTATTTTGGGAGATTTCTTCCTTGGTTTAAGATCCATGGAGAAAAACAACAGATTATGGTCAGAGATTCCAGTATCCACTGTTGTTATGTTTCCTAGCTACTAACTTAGCCTTGTTGGTGATTATCAAATCGATCGTTGTTTCAGTTGTTCTCGTTACCCTTGTAGGATCCTTGTTTACAACGGAACAGTCGAATTGGGCAAGTATAGTTAAGAGTTTTTCGTGCAGGTTTAGATCTTGTCTGTGTGCTGTTTTGCTGAAATTTACGTTAAAATCTCCAACCAAAACTAGATTATTGTATTTATACCAGACTTTCTCCATGGGTGTTATTATGTCTTCAAAGAAAGCAGTGTTGTTGGGGGGTCTATAGATTGATCCTACTACCACAGAACTTGTTTTGGTCACTACCCTTAACCAAATAGCTTCTACCATTGGGTGCTCCAAATGTTTCAGGTGTATTGCAGTTAAATTTTTCAACACGTAGACAACACATCCTCCACCTCTCCTACCGTCAGAACGATCTCGTCGGAGAGTTCCATAGCCGTCAACTTGTATTTGTTTATTATCTAATGCTCTACCGAGATGTGTCTCGCATACTGCCAATATGTCAAATTTATTTGTCTCCAGCATAATTTTTACTTCATCCATCTTGTTTTTCAAACTGCAAATATTTATTTGACCAATATTTAGTTCCGTCAAATTGAATTTCTTTCCGTTATAGATCTGTGTGGGCTATCCAAAAGTTGTCTTTTTTTGGATAAGTCTTGCCATTTGGACAACGATAACCAAGGTCTAGCTGATACTCCTTCAGGCCAGAAAGTTGATTCTTTCACCACGTCGAAGTCTTTGACAGCGATGTTAATACGAATAGATGTTGTTCCTTTCCTTTTGCTTTGCATCAAACGAATGTAGGTTGGGTTAATGTTTCTTCCATTCATATACTCAGCAATCTTTTTTGCGCTAACACCTTCCTTCACTCCTCCTAAAAATATACGCTTAATCGCTTGTCTTTCAACACCAACAAATTCAACTTCCTTACATTTGTCTCTGCTTGTGTTTCGTTCGGTGGCTTTGTTTTTGGATTCATTAGAGCCGTCACTTTGAGCGATCTCTGCTTGTCCATTCTTTGGTAAACACGTTTCTTTAATTATCTGCAGTATCGTGCGCTTTAGCTTCTGTTATGATGTTATTTTCTACTTGATCGTCCACGATTTCACTTCTCAGCGAATTTGCATTTGTACTCACGGTTGCAGCAGTAGATTCCCTTGGGAATTTCTGTTTACCAATCTTTCTTTCATCTTGATGGTAATTTCTTTTGATACGGTCGAGTTCTTCACTCACTTTACCAATATTTTCTCCGGAGGTTTTCATCTTGCCCTTTAGGATATCTATTTCGAGAACGTTTCCCTTTATTTCCTCATTAAACAGCTTGTAATTGGTTTTAGATCGTCCTTTTAGGTTTGATATCTCTGTTTCCAACGATTTTATTTTAAAATCTTTGGTTTCCGACGCTGACTTGAAATTATTGATTTCCTTTTCAAGCTTCTTCACTGATTCGTGACATTCTTGTTTAACAACAAGTAATTTAGCTTCCATAATTTCTATAAGAAGCGAAATTTCTCCAGCTAGAGACGCTTCCTCACGTACTTGAGCAGTTTTGTTGCCTGAGTTTACTTGACAGAACATCTCTGTCAGTTGTTGAGTGAGTTCTCCCGATTTCCAATACTTCAGCAATTCGACAATGTCCGCGGCTAGTTTAACTTCGGCTTTGAGTCCGGATTGCCGTGAAACTCGTCGGACAAGTATTCCAGTTCGACAGTCTTTTCTTGTTTGCCGAGAGAGTCCCATTGCAGAATCTCTCAGCTCTGTCAGGCGTTTCAAACTCCAATTCTTCGCCAAGTTGTTTATGACATCTTCTCCCACTGTCGTCGCTAAGTACCACTAGGGTGCGGGATTGCAGAATATCAAAATATCAAACATAATATCATTCAATTGATATTATCACATTATCAAAATATCAAGTCCAATATCAAAATATTTTTGATATTATCAAACCATCATAATATCAAAAATATCAAACCGTAACAATATCACAAATATCAAACTCAATATCATTAAATTGATATTATCACATTATTATGATACATTATCAAAATATCAAGTCCAATATCAAAATATTTTGATATTATCAAATTATTTTGATATCAAATTATTTTGATATTATCAAATGGTGTTTTGATAATATCAAAGTAAAATATCAAAAGACTAAAATAGTGTTTAAACTGGTTTGATATTGTGATATTATCAAAATATCAAGTCCAAATATATTATTTTGATATTATCAAATGGTGTTTTCATAATATCAAAGTGAAATATCAAAATACTAAAATAGCGTTTAAACTGGTTTGATATTGTGATATATCATGATATTATCATAATATCATGATATTTTGATATTATCAAATGGTGTTTTGATAATATCAAAGTGAAATATCAAAATATTAATTGTGTTTAGACTATGGATTGATATTGTGATATATCATGATATCAAAATATCATGATATTTTTATATTATTTAAAAAAACATATAATACGTACGTGCGATAGGTCAGATATTAAATTCAACAACAGAAAGCAGGAATATATTTTGATATAATTATCATGATATCATCACAATATTATATTACCACTAACCGCAAAAAATAATCACCTAAACACTTTCATTATCTGATACATCACAACATAAAATCATTATATTATGAGATTATCAAATATATCATTGCCTCGTTCTATAAAAAAACACGCATTATATATTGTTGCTGCCGTAGGCAGCACACTAATCTTGACATGGGTTGCTGTGTCTATAACCCCGTAGTCGCTCTCTTCGCAAACAACTTTATTCACATTGATTATGATATCAATATATTGTTGCCGAACAACTCTATTCACATGACGGCGATAATGTGGCGTACGTGGTATACGTGGCGTAGTCGTGTCTTCGCGAACAACTTTACTGTTGACTGTGATATAATATGTTAGTGTTGCCTCGTTCTACTATAAAAGTCGTGTTATTGCGAACAACTCTATTCACATTAACGGCGATAAAACACCGTGGCGTAGTCGTGTCTTCGCGAACAACTTTACTGTTGACTGTGATATAATATGTTAGTGTTGCCTCGTTCTACGATAAAACCCCGTGGACTGCAGTCGTGCGAACAACTCTATTCGCATTGACGGCTATAAAACCCCGTAATGTCCGTAGTCGTGTCTTCACATGCGGCTAAAAGCTGACCTGCTCCAGACTAAAAATAGCAACACCGCAATATGATATATATTTTTTGTCAGAGCACATGGCCAACTTTCCTGCGGCGTAAATTATTATTATTTACGTCGCAGAAAGTTAATTGAAAATAGAAACGTTTTAGATACTTTCTACATACTAGATAAAATTTGAACCGCGGAAAAACATTTTAAGTAAGACAACGATTCTGTCGATATAGTTTCCACTCACGTTGTTTCAACTTTTTTATAAACGGTTTAGCTTTTTTCGGCTTGATATATGTTTTCTCTATTTAATATGTGTTAATATACACATTGCAGTGCTGTAGTGAATGTGGCAGAGCTCGTCACAGAATGGCTCGGTGGCTCCGAGCAATGGATAGAGCGTCTCACCGGCAATCAGAAGGTTACAGATTCGATTCTTGTCCAGGACTCAGAATCGTTTTTCTGAGGATACGAGCTTGACGATTCTAACTTAGTGTGCAAAAGCACGCACCTCGAAGAGAAATAAACCAAGAGAATAAACCAAGAAAAGCTCGACGATAAATATAAACCACGTGATCGGAATCTCGCAACACTGCAATGAAAACATTGACAGATAACGTGTATCATATTACCATAATCATAATGTCGTACGAGGTGTTGCTATTTTTAGTCTGGAGCAGGTCACTTTTAGCCGCATGTGTGTCTTCCAGAACAACTAGTACTATTCACTGTGATATAATGTGTTGTTGCCTCGTTCTACGATAAAACCCCGTGGTCGTGTCTTGGCGAACATATTTAATATTGACTGTGATATAATATATTAGTGTTGCCTCGTTCTACGATATAATGTATAATTGTTGCCTCGTTCTATGATAAAACCCCGTAGTCGTGTCTTCGCGAACAACTTTATTCACATTGACTAGTCATATAATACCGTAGAATCCCGCTTATAATATAAGCAGCCCTGGGCTTATACAACTTCGTAAGGGTTTTTGAGTGGGATTATAACCGGGGGGTTATAACCGGGAGGGCTAATAAGCGGGATAGAAAAAACGTTTAAAATATCATGATATTATGATAATATCATGATATATCACAATATCAAACAATAGTTCAAACACAATTAATATTTTGATATTTCACTTTGATATTATCAAAACAACATTTGATATCATATCATGATATTATGATTTTATCATGATATAATCACAATATCAAACCACAGTTTAAACACAATTCAAACACTCATTAATAATTCATGAGGAAAAGACAAAAGAAAATCACTACCGTATCGTGTCTTTAAATGTGATAAAGATTCGTCCTAATTTACATAAACTTTAGCTTTGATCTTCTCGGCTTAGACAATATTGATTTTCAAAATTACTACGCCAATGAACTTGTCAAATGGGTCGTGTTTGAAGCCGTTTAATAAACTCGCAGCACGTGTTTTATCAGATCTAAAACACTCGGACTACGCCCTCGTGTTTTATATCTGATAAAACACTGCTGCTCGTTTATTAAACAATACTCCAAACACTCATTAATAATTCATGAGGAAAAGACAAAAGAAAATCACTAGCGTATCGTGGTTTTAAATCTGATAAAGATTCGTCCTGATTTACATAAACTTTATCTTTGATTTTCTCGGCTTAGACAACATCGATTTTCAAAATTACTACGCCAATGAACTTATCAAATGGGTCGTGTTTGAAGCCGTTTAATAAACTCGCAGCACGTGTTTTATCAGATCTAAAACACTCGGACTACGCCCTCGTGTTTTATATCTGATGAAACACTGATGCTCGTTTATTAAACAATACTTAATATTTTGATATTTCACTTTGATATTATCAAAACACCATTTGATAATATCAAAATATCATGATATTATGATAATATCATGATATATCACAATATCAAACAATAGTTTAAACACAATTAATATTTTGATATTTCACTTTGATATTATCAAAACACGATTTGATATCAAAATATCATGATATTATGATAATATCATGATATATCACAATATCAAACCATAGTTTAAACAATTAATATTTTGATATTTCACTTTGATATTATCAAAACACCATTTGATGATGTCGAAATATCATGATATTATGATAATATCATGATGTATCACGATATCAAACCACAGTTTAAACACAATTAATATTTTGATATTTCACTTTGATATTATCAAAACACCATTTGATAATATCAAAATATCATGATATTATGATAATATCATGATATATCACAATATCAAACCATAGTTTAAACACAATTAATATTTTGATATTATCAAAACAACATTTGATAATATCAAAATATCATGATATTTTAGTCGTTGAGAATATCATAATATCAAGTGCTTATATCACTTTTGTTATATCATGATATTATCAATACTAAGTGCAGGAAACATTAAGAAATATCATGATATATCAAAATCACATATAAGTACTTGATATTTTGATATTCCGCAATACCCACTAAGGTGCGGGATTGCAGAATATCAAAATATCAAACATAATATCATTCAATTGATATTATCACATTATCAAAATATCAAGTCCAATATCAAAATATTTTGATATTATCAAACCATCATAATATCAAAAATATCAAACCGTAACAAAATAAAAATATCAAACTCAATATCATTAAATTGATATTATCACATTATTATGATACATTATCAAAATATCAAGTCCAATATCAAAATATTTTGATATTATCAAATTATTTTGATATTATCAAATTATTTTGATATTATCAAATGGTGTTTTGATAATATCAAAGTGAAATATCAAAAGACTAAAATAGTGTTTAAACTGGTTTGATATTGTGATATTATCAAAATATCAAGTCCAAATATATTATTTTGATATTATCAAATGGTGTTTTCATAATATCAAAGTGAAATATCAAAAGACTAAAATAGCGTTTAAACTGGTTTGATATTGTGATATATGATGATATTATCATAAAATCATGATATTTTGATATTATCAAATGGTGTTTTGATAATATCAAAGTGAAATATCAAAATATTAATTGTGTTTAGACTATGGATTGATATTGTGATATATCATGATATCAAAATATCATGATATTTTTATATTATTTAAAAAAACATATAATACGTACGTGCGATAGGTCAGATATTAAATTCAACAACAGAAAGCAGGAATATATTTTGATATCATCACATTATTATATTACCACTAACCGCATAAAATAATCACCTAAACACTTTCATTATCTGATACATCACAACATAAAATCATTGTATTATGAGATTATCAAATATATCATTGCCTCGTTCTATAAAAAAACACGCATTATATATTGTTGCTGCCGTAGGCAGCACATTAATCTTGACATGGGTTGCTGTGTCTATAACCCCGTAGTCGCTCTCTTCGCAAACAACTTTATTCACATTGATTGTGATATCAATATATTGTTGCCGAACAACTCTATTCACATTGACGGCGATAATGTGGCGTACGTGGTATACGTGGCGTAGTCGTGTCTTCGCGAACAACTTTACTGTTGACTGTGATATAATATGTTAGTGTTGCCTCGTTCTACTATAAAAGTCGTGTTATTGCGAACAACTCTATTCACATTAACGGCGATAAAACACCGTGGCGTAGTCGTGTCTTCGCGAACAACTTTACTGTTGACTGTGATATAATATGTTAGTGTTGCCTCGTTCTACGATAAAACCCCGTGGACTGCAGTCGTGCGAACAACTCTATTCGCATTGACGGCTATAAAACCCCGTAATGTCCGTAGTCGTGTCTTCACATGCGGCTAAAAGCTGACCTGCTCCAGACTAAAAATAGCAACACCGCAATATGATATATATTTTTTGTCAGAGCACATGGCCAACTTTCCTGCGGCGTAAATTATTATTATTTACGTCGCAGAAAGTTAATTGAAAATAGAAACGTTTTAGATACTTTCTACATACTAGATAAAATTTGAACCGCGAAAAACATTTTAAGTAAGACAACGATTCTGTCGATATAGTTTCCACTCACGTTGTTTCAACTTTTTTATAAACGGTTTAGCTTTTTTCGGCTTGATATATGTTTTCTCTATTTAATATGTGTTAATATACACACTGCAGTGCTGTAGTGAATGTGACAGAGCTCGTCACAGAATGGCTCGGTGGCTCCGAGAAATGGTTAGAGCGTCTCACCGGCAATCAGAAGGTTACAGATTCGATTCTTGTCCAGGACTCAGAATCGTTTTTCTGAGGATACGAGCTTGACGATTCTAACTTAGTGTGCAAAAGCACGCACCTCGAAGAGAAATAAACCAAGAGAATAAACCAAGAAAAGCTCGACGATAAATATAAACCACGTGATCGGAATCTCGCAACACTGCAATGAAAACATTGACAGATAACGTGTATCATATTACCATAATCATAATGTCGTACGAGGTGTTGCTATTTTTAGTCTGGAGCAGGTCACTTTTAGCCGCATGTGTGTCTTCCAGAACAACTAGTACTATTCACTGTGATATAATGTGTTGTTGCCTCGTTCTACGATAAAACCCCGTGGTCGTGTCTTGGCGAACATATTTAATATTGACTGTGATATAATATATTAGTGTTGCCTCGTTCTACGATATAATGTATAATTGTTGCCTCGTTCTATGATAAAACCCCGTAGTCGTGTCTTCGCGAACAACTTTATTCACATTGACTAGTCATATAATACCGTAGAATCCCGCTTATAATATAAGCAGCCCTGGGCTTATACAACTTCGTAAGGGTTTTGAGTGGGATTATAACCGGGGGGTTATAACCGGGAGGGCTAATAAGCGGGATAGAAAAAACGTTTAAAATATCATGATATTATGATAATATCATGATATATCACAATATCAAACAATAGTTTAAACACAATTAATATTTTGATATTTCACTTTGATATTATCAAAACACCATTTGATATCATATCATGATATTATGATTTTATCATGATATAATCACAATATCAAACCACAGTTTAAACACAATTCAAACACTCATTAATAATTCATGAGGAAAAGACAAACGAAAATCACTACCGTATCGTGTCTTTAAATGTGATAAAGATTCGTCCTGATTTACATAAACTTTAGCTTTGATCTTCTCGGCTTAGACAATATTGATTTTCAAAATTACTACGCCAATGAACTTATCAAATGGGTCGTGTTTGAAGCCGTTTAATAAACTCGCAGCACGTGTTTTATCAGATCTAAAACACTCGGACTACGCCCTCGTGTTTTATATCTGATAAAACACTGCTGCTCGTTTATTAAACAATACTCCAAACACTCATTAATAATTCATGAGGAAAAGACAAAAGAAAATCACTACCGTATCGTGGTTTTAAATCTGATAAAGATTCGTCCTGATTTACATAAATTTATCTTTGATTTTCTCGGCTTAGACAACATCGATTTTCAAAATTACTACGCCAATGAACTTATCAAATGGGTCGTGTTTGAAGCCGTTTAATAAACTCGCAGCACGTGTTTTATCAGATCTAAAACACTCGGACTACGCCCTCGTGTTTTATATCTGATAAAACACTGCTGCTCGTTTATTAAACAATACTTAATATTTTGATATTTCACTTTGATATTATCAAAACACCATTTGATAATATCAAAATATCATGATATTATGATAATATCATGATATATCACAATATCAAACCATAGTTTAAACACAATTAATATTTTGATATTTCACTTTGATATTATCAAAACACCATTTGATATCAAAATATCATGATATTATGATAATATCATGATATATCACAATATCAAACCATAGTTTAAACACAATTAATATTTTGATATTTCACTTTGATATTATCAAAACACCATTTGATAATATCAAAATATCATGATATTATGATAATATCATGATATATCACAATATCAAACCACAGTTTAAACACAATTAATATTTTGATATTTCACTTTGATATTATCAAAACACCATTTGATAATATCAAAATATCATGATATTATGATAATATCATGATATATCACAATATCAAACCATAGTTCAAACACAATTAATATTTTGATATTTCACTTTGATATTATCAAAACACCATTTGATAATATCAAAATATCATGATATTATGATAATATCATGATATATCACAATATCAAACCATAGTTTAAACACAATTAATATTTTGATATTTCACTTTGATTTTATCAAAACACCATTTGATAATATCAAAATATCATGATATTTTAGTCGTTGATAATATCATAATATCAAGTGCTTATATCACTTTTGTTATATCATGATATTATCAATACTAAGTGCAGGAAACATTAAGAAATATCATGATATATCAAAATCAATCAAAATATCATGATATTATGATAATATCATGATATATCACAATATCAAACCATAGTTTAAACACTATTAATATTTTGATGTTTCACTTTGATATTATCAAAACACCATTTGATATCAAAATATCATGATATTATCATAATATCATGATATATCACAAAATCAAACCATAGTTTAAACATAATTAATATTTTGATATTTCACTTTGATATTATCAAAACACCATTTGATAATATCAAAATATCATGATATTATGATAATATCATGATATATCACAATATCAAACCATAGTTTAAACACAATTAATATTTTGATATTTCACTTTGATATTATCAAAACACCATTTGATAATATCAAAATATCATGATATTATGATAATATCATGATATATCACAACATCAAATCATAGTTTAAACACAATTACTATTTTGATATTTCACTTTGATATTATCAAAACACCATTTGATAATATCAAAATATCATGATATTAAGATAATATCATGATATATCGCAATATCAAACAATAGTTCAAACACAATTAATATTTTGATATTTGACTTTGATATTATCAAAACACCATTTGATATCACATCATGATATTATGATTTTATCATGATATAATCACAATATCAAACCACAGTTTAAACACAATTCAAACACTCATTAATAATTCATGAGGAAAAGACAAAAGAAAATCACTACCGTATCGTGTCTTTAAATGTGATAAAGATTCGTCCTAATTTACATAAACTTTAGCTTTGATCTTCTCGTCTTAGACAATATTGATTTTCAAAATTACTACGCCAATGAACTTGTCAAATGGGTCGTGTTTGAAGCCGTTTAATAAACTCGCAGCACGTGTTTTATCAGATCTAAAACACTCGGACTACGCCCTCGTGTTTTATATCTGATAAAACACTGCTGCTCGTTTATTAAACAATACTCCAAACACTAATTAATAATTCATGAGGAAAAGACAAAATAAAATCACTAGCGTATCGTGGTTTTAAATCTGATAAAGATTCGTTCTGATTTACATAAACTTTATCTTTGATTTTCTCGGCTTAGACAACATCGATTTTCAAAATTACTACGCCAATGAACTTATCAAATGGGTCGTGTTTGAAGCCGTTTAATAAACTCGCAGCACGTGTTTTATCAGATCTAAAACACTCGGACTACGCCCTCGTGTTTTATATCTGATAAAACACTGCTGCTCGTTTATTAAACAATACTCCAAACACTCATTAATAATTCATGAGGAAAAGACAAAAGAAAATCACTACCGTATCGTGGTTTTAAATCTGATAAAGATTCGTCCTGATTTACATAAATTTATCTTTGATTTTCTCGGCTTAGACAAGATCGATTTTCAAAATTACTACGCCAATGAACTTATCAAATGGGTCGTGTTTGAAGCCGTTTAATAAACTCGCAGCACGTGTTTTATCAGATCTAAAACACTCGGACTACGCCCTCGTGTTTTATATCTGATAAAACACTGCTGCTCGTATATTAAACAATACTTAATATTTTGATATTTCACTTTGATATTATCAAAACACCATTTGATAATATCAAAATATCATGATATTATGATAATATCATGATATATCACAATATCAAACCATAGTTTAAACACAATTAATATTTTGATATTTTCACTTTGATATTATCAAAACACCATTTGATATCAAAATATCATGATATTATGATAATATCATGATATATCACAATATCAAACCATAGTTTAAACACAATTAATATTTTGATATTTCACTTTGATATTATCAAAACACCATTTGATAATATCAAAATATCATGATATTATGATAATATCATGATATATCACAATATCAAACCACAGTTTAAACACAATTAATATTTTGATATTTCACTTTGATATTATCAAAACACCATTTGATAATATCAAAATATCATGATATTATGATAATATCATGATATATCACAATATCAAACCATAGTTCAAACACAATTAATATTTTGATATTTCACTTTGATATTATCAAAACACCATTTGATAATATCAAAATATCATGATATTATGATAATATCATGATATATCACAATATCAAACCATAGTTTAAACACAATTAATATTTTGATATTTCACTTTGATTTTATCAAAACACCATTTGATAATATCAAAATATCATGATATTTTAGTCGTTGATAATATCATAATATCAAGTGCTTATATCACTTTTGTTATATCATGATATTATCAATACTAAGTGCAGGAAACATTAAGAAATATCATGATATATCAAAATCAATCAAAATATCATGATATTATGATAATATCATGATATATCACAATATCAAACCATAGTTTAAACACTATTAATATTTTGATGTTTCACTTTGATATTATCAAAACACCATTTGATATCAAAATATCATGATATTATCATAATATCATGATATATCACAATATCAAACCATAGTTTAAACATAATTAATATTTTGATATTTCACTTTGATATTATCAAAACACCATTTGATAATATCAAAATATCATGATATTATGATAATATCATGATATATCACAACATCAAATCATAGTTTAAACACAATTACTATTTTGATATTTCACTTTGATATTATCAAAACACCATTTGATAATATCAAAATATCATGATATTAAGATAATATCATGATATATCACAATATCAAACAATAGTTCAAACACAATTAATATTTTGATATTTGACTTTGATATTATCAAAACACCATTTGATATCACATCATGATATTATGATTTTATCATGATATAATCACAATATCAAACCACAGTTTAAACACAATTCAAACACTCATTAATAATTCATGAGGAAAAGACAAAAGAAAATCACTACCGTATCGTGTCTTTAAATGTGATAAAGATTCGTCCTAATTTACATAAACTTTAGCTTTGATCTTCTCGGCTTAGACAATATTGATTTTCAAAATTACTACGCCAATGAACTTGTCAAATGGGTCGTGTTTGAAGCCGTTTAATAAACTCGCAGCACGTGTTTTATCAGATCTAAAACACTCGGACTACGCCCTCGTGTTTTATATCTGATAAAACACTGCTGCTCGTTTATTAAACAATACTCCAAACACTAATTAATAATTCATGAGGAAAAGACAAAAGAAAATCACTAGCGTATCGTGGTTTTAAATCTGATAAAGATTCGTTCTGATTTACATAAACTTTATCTTTGATTTTCTCGGCTTAGACAACATCGATTTTCAAAATTACTACGCCAATGAACTTATCAAATGGGTCGTGTTTGAAGCCGTTTAATAAACTCGCAGCACGTGTTTTATCAGATCTAAAACACTCGGACTACGCCCTCGTGTTTTATATCTGATGAAACACTGCTGCTCGTTTATTAAACAATACTTAATATTTTGATATTTCACTTTGATATTATCAAAACACCATTTGATAATATCAAAATATCATGATATTATGATAATATCATGATATATCACGATATCAAACCACAGTTTAAACACAATTAATATTTTGATATTTCACTTTGATATTATCAAAACACCATTTGATAATATCAAAATATCATGATATTATGATAATATCATGATATATCACAATATCAAACCATAGTTTAAACACAATTAATATTTTGATATTTCACTTTGATATTATCAAAACACCATTTGATAATATCAAAATATCATGATATTTTAGTCGTTGAGAATATCATAATATCAAGTGCTTATATCACTTTTGTTATATCATGATATTATCAATACTAAGTGCAGGAAACATTAAGAAATATCATGATATATCAAAATCACATATAAGTACTTGATATTTTGATATTCCGCAATACCCACTAAGGTGCGGGATTGCAGAATATCAAAATGTCAAACATAATATCATTCAATTGATATTATCACATTATCAAAATATCAAGTCCAATATCAAAATATTTTGATATTATCAAACCATCGTAATATCAAAAATATCAAACCGTAACAATATCAAAAATATCAAACTCAATATCATTAAATTGATATTATCACATTATTATGATACATTATCAAAATATCAAGTCCAATATCAAAATATTTTGATATTATCAAATTATTTTGATATTATCAAATTATTTTGATATTATCAAATGGTGTTTTGATAATATCAAAGTGAAATATCAAAAGACTAAAATAGTGTTTAAACTGGTTTGATATTGTGATATTATCAAAATATCAAGTCCAAATATATTATTTTGATATTATCAAATGGTGTTTTCATAATATCAAAGTGAAATATCAAAAGACTAAAATAGCGTTTAAACTGGTTTGATATTGTGATATATCATGATATTATCATAAAATCATGATATTTTGATATTATCAAATGGTGTTAATTTTGATAATATCAAAGTGAAATATCAAAATATTAATTGTGTTTAGACTATGGATTGATATTGTGATATATCATGATATCAAAATATCATGATATTTTTATATTATTTAAAAAAACATATAATACGTACGTGCGATAGGTCAGATATTAAATTCAACAACAGAAAGCAGGAATATATTTTGATATATCATGCTATCATCACATTATTATATTACCACTAACCGCATAAAATAATCACCTAAACACTTTCATTATCTGATACATCACAACATAAAATCATTATATTATGAGATTATCAAATATATCATTGCCTCGTTCTATAAAAAAACACGCATTATATATTGTTGCTGCCATAGGCAGCACACTAATCTTGACATGGGTTGCTGTGTCTATAACCCCGTAGTCGCTCTCTTCGCAAACAACTTTATTCACATTGATTGTGATATCAATATATTGTTGCCGAACAACTCTATTCACATTGACGGCGATAATGTGGCGTACGTGGTATACGTCGTAGACTGCAGTCGTGCGAACAACTCTATTCGCATTGACGGCTATAAAACCCCGTAATGTCCGTAGTCGTGTCTTCACATGCGGCTAAAAGCTGACCTGCTCCAGACTAAAAATAGCAACACCGTAATATGATATATATTTTTTGTCAGAGCACATGGCCAACTTTCCTGCGGCGTAAATTATTATTATTTACGTCGCAGAAAGTTAATTGAAAATAGAAACGTTTTAGATACTTTCTACATACTAGATAAAATTTGAACCGCGGAAAAACATTTTAAGTAAGACAACGATTCTGTCGATATAGTTTCCACTCACGTTGTTTCAACTTTTTTATAAACGGTTTAGCTTTTTTCGGCTTGATATATGTTTTCTCTATTTAATATGTGTTAATATACACACTGCAGTGCTGTAGTGAATGTGACAGAGCTCGTCACAGAATGGCTCGGTGGCTCCGAGAAATGGTTAGAGCGTCTCACCGGCAATCAGAAGGTTACAGATTCGATTCTTGTCCAGGACTCAGAATCGTTTTTCTGAGGATACGAGCTTGACGATTCTAACTTAGTGTGCAAAAGCACGCACCTCGAAGAGAAATAAACCAAGAGAATAAACCAAGAAAAGCTCGACGATAAATATAAACCACGTGATCGGAAACTCGCAACACTGCAATGAAAACATTGACAGATAACGTGTATCATATTACCATAATCATAATGTCGTACGAGGTGTTGCTATTTTTAGTCTGGAGCAGGTCACTTTTAGCCGCATGTGTGTCTTCCAGAACAACTAGTACTATTCACTGTGATATAATGTGTTGTTGCCTCGTTCTACGATAAAACCCCGTGGTCGTGTCTTGGCGAACATATTTAATATTGACTGTGATATAATATATTAGTGTTGCCTCGTTCTACGATATAATGTATAATTGTTGCCTCGTTCTATGATAAAACCCCGTAGTCGTGTCTTCGCGAACAACTTTATTCACATTGACTAGTCATATAATACCGTAGAATCCCGCTTATAATATAAGCAGCCCTGGGCTTATACAACTTCGTAAGGGTTTTGAGTGGGATTATAACCGGGGGGTTATAACCGGGAGGGCTAATAAGCGGGATAGAAAAAAACGTTTAAAATATCATGATATTATGATAATATCATGATATATCACAATATCAAACAATAGTTTAAAACACAATTAATATTTTGATATTTCACTTTGATATTATCAAAACACCATTTGATATCATATCATGATATTATGATTTTATCATGATATAATCACAATATCAAACCACAGTTTAAACACAATTCAAACACTCATTAATAATTCATGAGGAAAAGACAAACGAAAATCATTATCGTATCGTGTCTTTAAATGTGATAAAGATTCGTGCTGATTTACATAAACTTTAGCTTTGATCTTCTCGGCTTAGACAATATTGATTTTCAAAATTACTACGCCAATGAACTTATCAAATGGGTCGTGTTTGAAGCCGTTTAATAAACTCGCAGCACGTGTTTTATCAGATCTAAAACACTCGGACTACGCCCTCGTGTTTTATATCTGATAAAACACTGCTGCTCGTTTATTAAACAATACTCCAAACACTCATTAATAATTCATGAGGAAAAGACAAAAGAAAATCACTAGCGTATCGTGGTTTTAAATCTGATAAAGATTCGTCCTGATTTACATAAACTTTATCTTTGATTTTCTCGGCTTAGACAACATCGATTTTCAAAATTACTACGCCAATGAACTTATCAAATGGGTCGTGTTTGAAGCCGTTTAATAAACTCGCAGCACGTGTTTTATCAGATCTAAAACACTCGGACTACGCCCTCGTGTTTTATATATGATAAAACACTGCTGCTCGTTTATTAAACAATACTTAATATTTTGATATTTCACTTTGATATTATCAAAACACCATTTGATAATATCAAAATATCATGATATTATGATAATATCATGATATATCACAATATCAAACCATAGTTTAAACACAATTAATATTTTGATATTTCACTTTGATATTATCAAAACACCATTTGATATCAAAATATCATGATATTATGATAATATCATGATATATCACAATATCAAACCATAGTTTAAACACAATTAATATTTTGATATTTCACTTTGATATTATCAAAACACCATTTGATAATATCAAAATATGATGATATTATGATAATATCATGATATATCACAATATCAAACCACAGTTTAAACACAATTAATATTTTGATATTTCACTTTGATATTATCAAAACACCATTTGATAATATCAAAATATCATGATATTATGATAATATCATGATATATCACAATATCAAACCATAGTTCAAACACAATTAATATTTTGATATTTCACTTTGATATTATCAAAACACCATTTGATAATATCAAAATATCATGATATTATGATAATATCATGATATATCACAATATCAAACCATAGTTTAAACACAATTAATATTTTGATATTTCACTTTGATTTTATCAAAACACCATTTGATAATATCAAAATATCATGATATTTTAGTCGTTGAGAATATCATAATATCAAGTGCTTATATCACTTTTGTTATATCATGATATTATCAATACTAAGTGCAGGAAACATTAAGAAATATCATGATATATCAAAATCAATCAAAATATCATGATATTATGATAATATCATGATATATCACAATATCAAACCATAGTTTAAACACAATTAATATTTTGATGTTTCACTTTGATATTATCAAAACACCATTTGATATCAAAATATCATGATATTATCATAATATCATGATATATCACAATATCAAACCATAGTTTAAACATAATTAATATTTTGATATTTCACTTTGATATTATCAAAACACCATTTGATAATATCAAAATATCATGATATTATGATAATATCATGATATATCACAATATCAAACCATAGTTTAAACACAATTAATATTTTGATATTTCACTTTGATATTATCAAAACACCATTTGATAATATCAAAATATCATGATATTATGATAATATCATGATATATCACAACATCAAATCATAGTTTAAACACAATTACTATTTTGATATTTCACTTTGATATTATCAAAACACCATTTGATAATATCAAAAATCATGATATTAAGATAATATCATGATATATCACAATATCAAACCATAGTTAAAACACAATTAATATTTTGATATTTCACTTTGATATTATCAAAACACCATTTGATAATATCAAAATATCATGATATTTTAGTCGTTGAGAATATCATAATATCAAGTACTTATATCACTTTTGATATATCATGATATTATCAATACTAAGTACAGGAAACATTAAGAAATATCATGATATATCAAAATCATTTTTAAGTACTTGATATTTTGATATTCCGCAATACCGCACCTCACTCCACACGTACGCCACATTACACTAAGGTGCGGGATTGCAGAATATCAAAATATCAAACATAATATCATTTAATTGATATTATCACATTATCAAAATATCAAGTCTAATATCAAAATATTATATACTAGTATCAACAGTAAAATAGCTTTCACTTAATTTGACTAAACTTGACAGTGATTCCGCTAAGACACAGCTATTAGTCCTTGTACTCACAGAGCTGTGTTTATCATGACCTTCCGCCATGACACGCTCTGCCGCCGGTCATATAAACGCCGTGACTCCGTTTGTGGGTCCGTTCATGCGAAGCATTCCAAGCTCTGTTTCACAATCATTCTCAGGGAAACATTTTTGGATTTTTGATAAAAATGTATTCATGAAATTTTCTATTCCGAGACTCGCTATTGCCACAGACGACAAAAAGGACACTTGCCTGCTTCGCTACTGGCACTGTTTACATGCTTCTGCCACTGTTGACATGCATTTGGCCTGCTTTGCCACTGTTGACAAGTGGCTTGGTTTGCCTGACCGCGCGCTTCGATTGCTCAATATCAATTTTCAGGTAAAGTGATAAAGTTGGGCTATATGTAGACGCAGACTGCAAAAGTGGTTAATGAAGTTGTTAATGGTGACCATCTTCTGGCAGTTCCATCGGACAGTTTAGCCTGATAAAATAAATCGGACACTCGTTGATTTGTTTACCCTTTCCGGTCACTCACGGGTCACTCCGGTGGCACTCTCTTTGAAAAGTTGTGTACTCCCTCATGATTTTATGGTATATATTGCATGGCGGTATTAGTTATTAGATAATTACTCACAGTTTTAAGTCTTTACAATGAGAGCGCCTGCCAGTCTCCAGGCATGCTCTTCTCACCGTGGCCAAAGCGCCACGTGCCGAATAAAACGAAATTGACAATACACATGTCAAAAGTTCTGGCTTAACTTGAGGTTTTTTACGTTATCTTATAGTTCACATAAGAGCAATCAGTTACATACATGAGAAGTATGTCGGATAGCAATGCCAATGATATAGTTCACCAAACAATATGTTTAACGTAGTACGGATTTGGAGTTTTGAAACCTGTCAATGGACCGCATTATATGCACATGATAAGATCGACCGCAATATTATTAAGTTCGACCGCTTTGGTCGGATATATCGATTTAAAGTGTGACTTATTCAAACGTCGAATTTATCATGTATCTAGGTTCGACACATGATAAGTTCGACGTTTGAAACGGTATGAGTATAATATAATATACCATGAGTTTAAGAAACATGCCGTTGGGTCAATAATCGGCTCGAAACACAACAGTAATAACATAATGGTAAATCGTATCAAGATGCCCGTTAAATTTTCTTCTCCTAAAATGCTTTCACGCAATAATAGTTATTTGGTAAGACTGTTTCGGAAGATATTATTGTTAACGTTATTTGAGAAATTCCAACATAACAGGCTTTGTGCATTTGTAACGTCGTCGTCGTTCTTAGGAGTTCAACCACGAAATCGTTATACATTCTTGCAGAATACAGAGACTAATATCATAAGAATGACTTCAAAACTACTCCAATGATTACTAGTTAATAATTTCCTTTGTTTTGAACTTGATACGGCAAGTTATTTGACGTCAGCGTCATGTCTTTCTGCTGCCGACTTTTGGTCGGATGAATTCGGAACCCGAAGCGTTTAGTCGACCGGTGCGGTTAGATGTGTAGACCGCAACCTAACCGCTACCTCACCGCAACCTCATCGCTACTTCACCGCAAACCTCACCGCAACCTCACCGCAAGCTCACCCCAACCGCACTGTTAGGTTACTTCTGACTGGTAGTTCGTGACGGCCATCTTGTTGGGACCGCGTTATAGATTTACTATAGGCGACATAAACTATTTGTCTCTGATCTTTTAAGACGATAAAACGAATCAGTTGTCCAAGGTTTTCCCATGATATAGAACACTAGCTACGGCGCCAAAATAGTAACTATGAAGCCGGAACTATGATAACGGTGGTCATTCCAATATGGCCACCACGCGCTAATCCCGGCATCATTATTATTGTAATGGAGCAGTAGCTGGTTTGTGATATAAATTACGGTAAAAACCTATGACAACTGATTCCTTTTAGCATCTTAAAAGATCAGAAACGGATTGTCTCTGTCGCCGACAGTAAAAGTATATAGCGTGGTTTATTCAAGATGGCCGCCGAAATATTCCAGGCTTCATTTAAACAATAGTTTCTAACATCATCTAAACAATAGTTGATCGATCCAGTCTTCATTTAGAGATCAGTGATCGGCTTTCACGATCCACGCCGTCTCCACAAATTGGCTTTCAAGGCCAGGTGAGGTAAATTTCCTTTACTGTTCGATACCGTTGTGCGTCATTCTTCAGAGCAGCCTTTAGGCCTATTTCGGATTGTACTAAGTTTTTATTGATCAAGTACAACCCATGCATGTCAAGCGGACAGGGTTGCGTTGACGACGTTTCACCATTGGCCAAAATGATTGTGTTGGAGCCACGTTGTTTTTCTTTCCTGTCCTTTAGTTTATCCACTTACGTACGTTCTTTGCATCAAGAGCTCGCTGGCACCATCTTGTCCTAATTGAAGCCAGTCTTGAAAGGTGTTGAGATATGGTCGGCTAATGCGTTTCAAGACCACGCGCGTTCTCATTCCATTTTAGGAGAATCAATAATGAGGCTGTTTCGGAATGGCAACTTTAAAGTTGGCGAATGCACGGAAATCATCGTTGTAACCAACCTCTTCGAATGTCCAAAGTAAGTGATTAATGCCAGTGAACAGGGCACGCACACTACTGGGGTCGTCTTTGACGACTGGTTGAAGTCTAGAGAAATTGTCGAGGTGAGTTGGCGAAACGTTTCGGTGCTTTAGACTCAATTTCAACCAGTTTAGCCTCGAGTTGAAGTTGCGCGATGACATCCTTTGATTGTTGTATTTTATATAAAAGTGTTGTTCTGTGCAGGCATTAGTGTATAAATAGAAATCGAATACTCTAAAAGCTTGATTCCTGAGGCATCACACTATTCTTGGCATATGAATTCCAAGGTTACTTGGTTACTAATGGTTACAAGGTTACTCGTACCCAGTCCTTTCAGCGAGCTATGTATACCAACCAGAATTTTCATTTGTTAAATATTTCCCATTAAACATTGGCTCAAGCGCGCATGTCCCGTTATAGAACGTTGTCTTCGAAGCAGCCATGCATAAATACTCTGTGGTTTATAAGCTACTTCTTTTAGTCTCTTGAAAGAAAATTCATGCTAATAACAATAAATCATGCCTTCACTTGCTTGTGGAATCATCAAGGCCACGAATGCTTCATTTACAAGTCTCGAGGAAACCAATGCTCTTTTATAAGTTTATCGGCTCTGTTAACCGCACAAACTGTTCAAGTGTTAACCGTACATACTGTTGAAGTGAACCAGTGGAATTTTTCAACCATCGACGATGTTTTAGCGAAGGAGACAAGATGTACCTGAGTGCTTTAATAACGTTATCATTCCGCGCGAGGTCTTTTTGTCACTTAACAACTTACCAACTGTTGCAGTGTGTTGCCGTTGGTTAGCAGACAAGTTAAACAACTGGTCCATTGAGACAAATATATCGCGCGTTGACGCAAATGATTACACAAAATCACCAGTGATGCTGAGAAATATTGATGTGCCCATTGTGATGGAGCCCGTTGAAGTACAAAAGCTATCAAATGTTTTAACAAATGTGGGTCTGGGTACGAGAATGCTATAAAATAGGATTTTTTAAATAAAATAAATATGTATAACACACTGTTCAGGGGCAGCACTTTCCTTGCAATATTATTTTTTAGTTATAAATATATTACCTTCCATATCTGGTTGTTAATTTTCTAGTTTCTCTTGCTCCGTTTCAACGAAATTGACAGTGCTACTTGCCTTGCGTTTCTGTTTCTAGCATATTTAATGACGCCTCCACAACATACATTTTACAAGGTTGAAAATGGGGTAATGTCAAACATCACATCTAATTTTAATATAATTTTTGCTCTCTTAAATTTTCCCACCTTTCAAAATTTGGCAACTATTATGCTTAGCGGAATTCCTATTAAGGGGGAGCAACAGGGCAAAATATGAAGGAAAATGTGCAGTTTCTAAGACTATTTTTCTAAAACTATTCTATTGACTCCAAATTCTGATATTCGTGCTATTTTCAGAAATAAATGACAATTTATACTATTAGGTTGAAAAACTGTTGTTTGTTGCCATGGCAACCTTAGTAGTTTCTGTCCCAAAACATGCAATTTTATGGCCACTTTTCATTTTTGAGGTGTGATATAGGGCACAAGAAACGAGTCAGTGTATTGATTTTCATTGCAATTGACCCCCTCTAAAATTCAAAATGAGTTGTGGATTTTCAATGTTGGTGCTACTGGCCGTCGTCGTGTGATGGAAAAATTGCATGTCCCCGCTGGCAAGAATATCAATCAAGGTAGTATAAGGAAGGACAAAAGGAGGGTACAGCAGTCATTGCAGAGGGCAACAAAGGTGGCTCAGCATGCCAGGCAAGTGATACCTAATGCAAAGCACAGAGAGGAAGAAAGGAGGAAGGCCGCTGAAGTCATCACATATGCCAGTGGGGCTTTCAATGAAGACTTACTGTGTGTTACTGAAGGCAGGAAGAGGCCTGCAACGTCCAAGCAAAGAAAAACCACCCAGCCAAGAAGAGAAAAATATAAGGAACTAAGATGAAAGACTGATTATTTATTTTTGAAAACTTGAATAGATATATTTGAACTTTAAGGGCATTTTTCTCAAAAACGTGATTTTCGGCAGTCGCGTTTTGCCTTCCACTATTAACTCTGTGAGCATTTGATGGATTTTCCACAAATTGTTTACAACAATTCTATTAGTAATGTTCTGTGTTCCCATGGGGAACTTTTTCAATTACTATTTTCATTAAATAGCTAGGCTAGATAAACTTTTGCCTGGAATTCAGATTGGTTCCATGGAACCATTGGTTCCAACCAGCACTCAAATCACCAATCCCACCATGGGAATATTCATTGTCCAGTGCTATAGTTGCCCCGTAAATATAAAGCTATAACCTGAAATCTCTGCTTAGAAATGTTGGTGGGGGGGGGGGGGGGGGGGGGGGGCGGGGGGGTGTGTTGCGCAGAGGGACTGAAGAACGTTAACAACAAACATGTGTAATTCGATTTCTCCTTACAGCAGGCCGCAATGCAAAATATAACCAAAAGTAAAATAATATGTTCAATCAATCATTATACTTTCAGTACTTGGTCCGAATCTACATCTAGTTTTGTCCATTTTTGGCGTTAACTACCCTGTTGCTCCCCCTTAAACAAGATTGCAGTCGAAGATAAACGAAATATAATTGTTTTCGGTTATATTTTGCCTTAGTTATAGCTCCAGTTCTATATCTTTCATTTGAAGAAATTTCCCATTTTTAGTTAGAAAAAGCACCGCTTTTATCGCCAGATTTATTAAAAATCTAATCTGTGATTTAATGCCAGCTTGCGGACGAAGAGCTGGGGAAAGTTGGGAAACCAATCTGTAGTGTCCAAACCGGAAATGAGACCAGGTATATATATCATGTGATCGAAGATAACAAAAACAGTCTTTACTCCGGACTCGGAATAGTAAGACCATAGGATATTACAATGGCGACGAGGATACATAATTCGATTAAGAAGTAACAAAGATCAGGAGATGTAGAAAAGTTAAACGGTACTCAAAGCAAAGATAACTAATGGACAATTTGCATTATAGCAATGCATCATGGGTAAAATGGTAGCGCTTCATTTGCAGGGTTAATGGCCGCCAGGAAGTGAGCATTTTTCTTGTGAAAATAATTGATTATTTTAAGCACATTGTCTGTAGCGCAGAAGAATTTCGAAATGGGCAATGTAGTTAGGGGATTATAAAGTACGTTGTGTACCAAACACAGCGAAATCACAGCAGGAATGGACGAGAAAATTGCTATAGATCTGTTGAAGAAGCGAAGAATATGGCAATAAATATGTTCCTGAAGGGAGGTTCTTCTCGACGTTTACAGGTGAGTAAGCTTAGTGAACAACGGATAGTTCACCATCTTGCCTCACAGACATGTGTGTGTTGTTGTTTTATTACGATCTCGTATTTGCTGAATCATCAAGTGTTCTGTAATGATTTTTTCGTTTGTTGAAATTGACAAACTTTGGCCATGATGTCTGTCACTTGTTCGATAAGCATGTCCCCTGAAGACAATGTTTTTAAATTGTTTTGGAGCGAAAATAAACCGGTTTTATCGGTAACGGCTCTGGCACTTTGTAAAAACACCAAGGAGAAAGCACTTTTGCGTGTGTTTCTGCTGTTGTTTTGCTTTTCTGTTTCCTTTGTTGTGGTTGGTTCATATCCTGTCATATAAACCATTAGGTTCTAGAACTAGTGTAGGCTGTAAATATAAATTCATAATTATAAATTCGTTAAAAACGTTGAAAATTTACCGAGTTTTGTTGCTGTGTTGTAGCTAGGCGACAAGCTTTTAAAACAGTGACTTGGAAATTAATATAATTTTAGGCTAGTATGAGTCACCCGAGACTCCGAGAGTAAACTATTTTTCGACTTCAAAATTCGAATCTATTCATAGACTAGTGCATTGTTTAAAATATAGGTGTAGTAGTAGTTATAAATTTTGATAGTTATATTAAAATGTTTAGGTAGGTAACTGTATGTATTCAATAGATCTATAGCAATTTTCTCGTCCATTTCTGCTGTGATTTCGCTGTGTTTGGTGCACAACGTACTTTATAATCCCCTAACTACATTGCCCATTTCGAAATTCTTCTGCGCTACAGACAATGTGCTTAAAATAATCAATTATTTTCACAAGAAAATGCTCACTTCGTGGCGGCCATTTCCCCTGCAAATGAAGCGCTACCATTTTACCCATGATGCATTGCTATAATGCAAATTGTCCATTAGCGCAACACTTCCTTCATTCCCGACATTTGCCATCAGCCATGAATATGGCATATCCCTTGGAACCTGGTGGAAAAGGTATGTCGTAAGTTTTAAAAATCTGTTCATTGCGCTTTTTTACACGCTTCCAGATACATAGCCGAGGCATGCGATCGACGTTCTTATTTCCAACCAAAACAAAGGTACATGCAGGTCCTTGAGTGATAGCAGCTACCGTTTGCTTGGCTGACCAAGGTAACCTGTATAAATATTGTATATTATTATTATTATTATTATTATTACGAGGAACACCAGTTCCATCTAGCCAACTCGAATAAAGCGCCTATCTTCATCATGTTCACGGATGTTGACAGGGAAATCAAATCGCAAAATATTCAACAGTGCTCATCATCGAAATTTCGACATACAGTAAATCCCTCAGTGAATCCAAAATCAGTCTTGAACTGTTGCTAGCATACGGATAAGCGATGAGCAAAAGGACACCCAAGGTACGAACCGAGAGGACCGACAAAAGAACGAAGTCAAACTGGCTCAAAGCGGACGTCTTTACTCTGGCAATAAACCAAATCATGAGGAAAAAACAAAAGCCATAAAGCACCACCGAATCGTTGAATTACAAAAAGTAGTAATATATGTATATATATATATATATATATATATATATATGTGTAAGGGATTGGCACTAGCTCTTAACCAATCAGATTGCAGGAAACATTTGAATTGACCAATCAGAGAAAAGGGTATCGCATTATTTCCAGGGAGGTGTCCCAAAATAACCAGGAGGGGAAGTCAATTTAAATGAAACTTATATTGCAATCTGATCAGTTTGAGAGCGAAGTGCCAATCCCTTACACATGAAGATGGTAGTTGTTGTTGTTACTTGTCCTTTTCGTCGGGAAGGAAACATGGCCGCCACACGCAGTGAAGGTAAAAAAATGTATTTTGGAAAAAAAAGGTTAATGGTGGAAAAAATATATATTTGAAAAAAAAATAAATAAAAAGATATATATGTGAATTAGTAGTAGTAGTATTTTTAAAAAAAAAAAGGAAAACAAAAAAATATGAATTGTGAATTTGAAAAAAAAAGTATTTTAAAATAAAAAAATAAAAATATATAAAAATGGTTGAAATATTTTTAAAATAGAACGTAGAATTGTATTTTATAAAAAAAAAGGAATTGTAAAAAAGTATTTAAAAAAAAAAAAGAAGAAATGAGAGCGCGCGACGGAGATGTTACCTCAACGACGCCCAGAGCTCGAATGAGGTGTAAGCTGATATACCGGATGTAAATAGGGTATTATTTTTTTGTAAAAGGTTTTTGGGAAAAGGTGTTTCCGGAAGTAGATTACATTTAGTATTAAACAGACGAAATAACCACACCCTCTTCACTTCACTTCTGGTGTTCATCGAGGACACATCTCTTTCTTGCTCTCTCTGTCTTTTATTTTTTATAAAATACTTTTGCAAATAACTTTTACAATTTTTTTTAAAAAAATCATTTTTACATTTTATATTTTTAAAAAAATAATTACTTTTTTGTTTTGCTCCTACTACTGTTGTGTGTATGCTCGCTTGAAAGTCGTACTCTCAAAAAGTGCGAAGCGCTTGAACCCTCCAATGAGCTGTAGTATTTATTACTAACCAGCATTGGTGCGCATTCAACCCGCAGTACTCTTGTAAATCGCGACTGGTTTAGACTTTATTGTCTGGTCTTCCTCTCTAAAAAAGAGGTTGATGTCAGGTGGGACTAGTCCATAGAGACATTTAGCTCACCGCCGGATCGATCGATTGCTTGTTGTACGTTATGGGTTTTTGGATGTTAGCATGTGGTGAAAGAGCTAGCTAAAGTACCACCTAGTTTCACAGGAGATTTTTATTTTTTGTTTTTATTTTTACTTTTTTAAGACAAAAATATATACAAAAGCACACACAATATATCGAAAGTGCTTGTACATTATGTTACTGGATCTACCTCTATATTAAAGTGTATATTTTGTATATATATATATTTTAAAATAAACACATAACAACCCTCTAGTAATAAATTTGGGAAGAATGGGTTATTCTTCCCATTTCCACACACTAGGACAATTCCCACCCTATAAAAATAAAAATATATATCATTTTAAAAAAACAACAACCTAAAAATCTTAATCGTATCTTTTTCCCAAAAAAACGGTTTCACTATCAACCAAAGGTGAAGGTCATTCAAGGTGACTAATGCAAAGCAAGTACTGGCGTCTTTTGCTAGATGGATTTAAAGAGCTGTGATAAAACAGGAACAGAATATTTAGTAACAGATTTTTAGTGTTTCAAATAAATGATGACCAGTATTTGTCTGATCATCAATTATTTGAAACACGAAAATTCTGCGACTAAATTTTCTGTTCCTGTTCCATCACTGCTCTCTAACCCCATCTAGCATCTGCGACAGCACTTATTCAACTCATAATTCAATGCGTTATATAGATTTTTTGTTTTTTATTTTATAAATAAAATAAAAAGCGGAAGTCAATCAGCGGGTGAGATACGTATATAAGAGTGGGTTTTAAAGGGTTTTAAAGAGTATCATGTTTAAGGATTGTGAATATCAAACTCGTGAAAGAACACGTGTAAAGATTCAATGGTAAGAATATGAATTTGTATGATTTTTAGTATTTTATTAAAATTTTATAGGGTTATTTTTTCAAGTTTTTCTGAAGTATTATGAATAGTATTGTAATGATCGTATTTTTATTTGATTTTTTAGATGAACAATCAAGCTAAGAGAAAAGCACTTTTAATTTTACCCCACGATCCATTTTGGAAAGACGTGTGAAAAAAAGAAAAGTGGAAGAAAACAACATTTCTTTTATATATATTTTAAAAGTTGTACAGTATTTTCAACGCTTTAGAAATCCGCAGATTGGTTTTATCTATTGGATGTTTTGACTTTTGAATTACTATTATGGTGAAAAAATTGGTTGTTTACAGATTGAAACAGATGTTTTTGCAAAATTTTATACGGGATTTTGTTTGTTACGATTAAACGATCCAATCGTAAAAGACATGAAACTTTATAAATGTTGGACCCTTGAACAAGCAGGAAAATCAAAATACATTGTTCCATATATTGACAGTAGTGCAAAATATGTTTTACATAGATGTTCAGATCCTCACAGGTTCATATTATCAAAGAACCCTTTGTTATTATCTTCATTATTTAGTTTAGATAATATTTACTTAGATAGTTTATATATTACTGTTACAAGACCGCAATATTTTTATACTGATAATTATCATTTTATGTCCCCTATTGTTTCACCTTCACAGGAAGTGAATCGTTTACCGATTCCCTTCGGGGTGGGTAGAACATTTATATTTCACATGCTTTATAAAATAGGTAGAGACGTTGACTACCCCATTTTAATTGATCTTTCGCTTTATTTATTAACTGTAGCGCCTTATTTTTTATTAGCGTGTCTAGCTAATAATCCCCAATCGTTCAGATATAATATATTTTGCATAGCAGCATGTTTTATTTTTTATTGTCCAAAACATAATCCCCATGGTAGAATTGAAAATAATAATTTAACAGATATTGATCTTAATCGCGTTTTATATAATTGTGTAAGGAAGACTTATATTGTTAATCAGTGTTGTAAGTATAAAAATTGTAAGGACAAATCCACTTTTTTTAAGTCTAACCCCGTAAATGATTATATTTTTTAATACCCAAATATTGAGATGTGAAAATTTTTTCGAGATACTATCTTCTAAAACGCAAATAATTCATTCATTCCCTGTAACTATAGATAATGCAGGTGATAACGCGGGAATATATTATGACAACTATGGGTTAGAATTATTAGATTATAATTTATTAACACCATATTTTAAAATATATTTTGATCAAGTTAATATACAAGAATATCTAGTAGATTATCTGATGACCTATTTACAAACACATAATTATCTTTTTGATTTTAGAGAGTTTAAAATAAAATTACATGATGTTGTGACATTATAGTAAATAATATTGTAATAAAAGTGTAAAAATGAAAACGAAATGTAAATAAAGGATTTTCTAATAAAATTGTTTTTTTTGAAGTTTTAAAATCTGTAATTGTTAATCTTGTCCAATATTGAATTAGTTCAATTTCTTTATCTCCAACATATTTTCCATCGAAAAAAAAATGAATTAAACAATAAAACGCAATGATATGTCCTGTTTCATAACGTTCCATTTGTTTATAAACCAATTCCATTTGTTGACTATCGATTTGTAAAATAATGTTTTTCAACATATTCTCTTGATTTGTAATACATTTTTGTATTAAGGGTTTCAATTCTTTGTATTTAATATTGTTTCTTGCAAGTTCTTCGAGAATGATATCCATTTTTATTTGGAAGTAAAAAACAAATTTCACACACACACATATATATATATATATATATATATATATACAAACCGTTTATTTTCTATACATGTTTTTTAAAAAAAATTTTTTTAAAAATACTTTCATTACGGGTTTTTTCTATTTTCTTAAATGTTTTCCGATAGTTTCTTTCTAATAATCTAATTCCTATTCTATTATTTTTATATACATTACATTTTCTTATTATTCTTTCTTTTTCTCTAAATATAAATTTTAATTGTCTATACGAATCTAAATCTCTAACAATGATATCATTATCCTCATCACTATTAATATTTATATACGTTACTGTTTCAACACCTGCTAACTTGTGTTTTTTTTTATATATTAATTGTTTTTTTAATTGTTTGATCCTATCTGGTTCTTCTTCATCTTCAATACCCATTTCCTGCAGCATAGAGGGTGGGGGAGATAAATGTATAGCATTTGTTGGTAATGAGGGAGAAAAAGATGAGATTAACTGTTGCATCAATAGATTGTCAGGAATTAAATTATCAAAGTCAAGGGTGTTTGATAAATCAAATAATGTTGACGCTTCTTCTTGTATTGTGAAGTTTTCGCTTGGTGTTTGTAATGGGAGTACGTTTTCTTCGGTGATATTTATTGCCGGTAAGTCTTCGTCGAGGAACGTTTCGGGAATATTTATCGCCGGTACTTGTAAGACATCGACGACAATATGCTTTTGAGGAGGAGGAGGAGGAGGAGGAGGTAGATCTGGTATTGGTATTTCCTCTAGCGGGGTAAGCGGATAGGGTGATAATGGTCGTGGTGAGGGTGTTGTAGACTTAATGATTCTACAAACATCGTCGATTAATTTTACCTCTTCTACTTCATCGTCAGACTCTGACTCCGATGATATATCTGAGATGTAAAGCCCCCACTGTTTTTGTAAAATGTCGTTGCGTAGTTGCGCCATTTGTGAAAAACTTTTCCCTTTGCCATAGCTCGATGTTGTTTCTCGCATATTCTTTTATTCGTCTTTGTACGGGATATGTTTTGGTCTACCATGTCTGATCCTAGCCATTTGATTTTTAAAAATGATTGAAAACCGTGGTTCTTATATATATTTTATAAAAAAGTAAAGTGATTTCATTAGTTTATTTTCAACGTGTTTCATTGGTTTAAAGGGTTAAGGTCTTTCAAGGGTTTTTGAGAGAGTGCCATGTTTTATTTTTAGAAAATGTTATCCCGATTCGGTCAACGTCGTTAATGGAATGTGAAGTGTTTTGTTATTAACATTCACGGTCAGGTTAAATGTTGGATTTTTATTTTTAGACTAAAATACGTAGATGTATAATATAAAGTTAAAGACTGTTGTGATTCCATTTCGTTTTTATATTATAAAAATAAAATCTGAAACACTATTTTTCGTTAGAACGATGTTGAGTCATGTTGACAGATGTATTTGTCGTCGGTTATCTAACACCGCCAATATTATAAAGATGTTTTTGGGTACGATTTCTCCCTATCAACTACCCAATATTTTAACCCGTTGAGATTTACAAAAAATAAAAGAAAAGCATATGTTCAATTTCAAAATCGTCAGGGGTTGATCTTATTTGAGAGTAAGAGTTAATAATATGTCTGATTTATTTGGTTTGATACAATTTCAGTTTGCGTGCGATATGTGAAATACGACCCGTTGCTAGGGCAATATCATTTCATAAAATATATTTATTTGTCGTTGTGAATTCGTGTTGTTATATAAATTTTTGGGTATAAAAGAGAGATACTAAACGTTAAACATCAGTATTTTTGAAAAGATGTATTCGCCAAAACGAAAGACTTGGACTTTTGTTTGTCGTACTAAACAACAGGGTGTTCAAATGCTTATTGCAGCGCGAACTATTGGTACATCGTTGTGTGTCTTTAACATGGAAGAAATATCGTCCTTTGAATGTAGTTGCCCCACTGAAAATAGTCGTGGATATCTTCAAGGGAAGGTCATTTTGAAAGATCCGTGTTATGAAGATAAAGTGTGGAAATGGCTTTTAATATCCGCAGAAATTTGTAGATCATTTATCGGCGATATATATCACTACGCGGGTCGCACTTATGATCCTTCAACGCTAATTCAATATGGACGTCGACGCGCTTTAACAGGGAAATGTTGGGATGAGGATAGATGCTGTAAATTAGCCGATTATAAGAAGCAGCTTTATTATTCCGAAAAAAGACGCAAACAACAATTGGTTGAAAAAGACAAAAATAGTATTTAAAATGATTAGTAGATTTTCTGTACAAGGTTATTAAAATTTAAAAATGTATGAAATGTTTTAAATTAAATGTTTTCTTTATTGTTTAAGAGTTTTTCTTTTTTTTTCTTTGATCACATCGTCTAGGCATTGATGCATTAACTTCCCCCATGCATGTATTTCGGCCACCGCTTTTCTTTTGCTCGCTCTTGTTTTCAGCGTCGGTTCGGTCGTCCCATCTTCCTTCGGTCTTTCTTTCATTAGGAAGACGCAAAAGTTGCCACCGTCATAATATGCTTTCACATCTTTTAGTCTTGTACTATTTTGTTATAACCTTCTTCTATGAGGATATGATTGCTTTTAGGGTGTAGACCCTTGGGTTGGGTTTTTATATTTGTTTATAGGGAGGGTAGAATTATTTAACCAATGAGGTTTCACGAGTTTAAAATCTAACCAATTATATGTGTTGAAATTGTTTGATTGACAGTTGTTGAATTATTTAACCAATCAGCTTTCACTAGCTTAAAATCTAACCAATCATATTTGTTGAAATTTTTTGATTGACGGATAGTTGAACACCAATCACAACTTAATACTATTAACCAATCGACAATTTTTGAATAAATGATATAGTTTTATTAGTAGAAAATTTTTATAAATATTCGAATAAAAACATTAAAAATTTAGTTATGAGTTTATACGATGAGTTAACGCGTTTGGATTGTCCCTATAACTCTATTAAAGATAATTCTTTTTTAAAAGAATCAGCGAGCCATTATTTGAAAAAAATTACACATGTGATTGACTGTGAAGCTTTTTATTTAAATCGTCGATGGATTTATCGGGAGGTTTCGGTGATTTGTTTAGAAAATGGATATTTTGAATCTTTTCAATGCTACGATTCATCATTACCTGATTTTAAAGATTTGAATTATTTAGAAAGAAAAACTATTATTTGTCAGAAACGTTTACACGGATTGTATTATGTGAATAAAAAAACAACCCAACTATTTGGATCAAAAAGAAATGGTTGATCGACTGAAATTGATTTATGGATCGCACTCTTATGTTTTTGGATATAAAGGTGGAACTTTGGAGTCTATATTATGTGCAAAACTTAAGTTATCATGTGTCAATTTGGAACATTTTAATATTGAAAAATATTCTACATTAATTGAAAAGTATAATATTAAAGAAAAGTGTTGTAAATATCATGAATCACAGAATCATCATTGTTCGTTGTATGAAATAATTTTGTTTAGTGTTCAAATTATGGAAAAAAATAAATAGAGTATGGAAACAACAATGTTTTTTATCACTCTATAAAAGTTTGAAACATTGAACATTAATGTAGTGTTTTAAGAATGGATGTATTGGTCGGTCAAATGGATCCCTCAAGATATACTGATGGCTATTTTACATGTAGATATATTTGGGATTTTATCGACAGTTTTAGTTCGAATGAAGATGGAATTGAAGCGTACCATGTAGTATTGAAGATTTCAGATACCTATGCTTCTATTATTTACAAGATTAAAATATATTTTTATTTGAATGAAGAAACCGATGGGAGGTGTTTTTTTGTAATTCAGCTGTTTCAAGATAAAGAAGAAAGACTTGTTCCTGATTGTATATTAAAACATTTTCAATGTTTATTTTCAACGTATATGGAACATAATTTACTAAACTTCTGTTTTCCTTATTCTAAAGAAACAATTAACGTTTGGTTAAATGACAATTTTCCTGAAAATTTTCATTGTTATGATAATCTTACTTCTTATTTTATTTTTTGTATATTTAATGATTATCTATATTGGAGACAAAGACCCATTAATTGTGTAGAAATTGCTTGTACAATACGTAGTTTTTATTTGACAGCAATGACAAATTTTAACATTCTTAGTAATGAAAAATTCACACTTAAACGTTGTGAATTGGTTGATGTAAAATAAAAAAATGGAATAATAAATATTTGTGGTGACAAAAAAGAAAAGATAAAGAATATTTTTATTTATTTTTTAATATTAATACATTCTTATTTTTTCTAAATATCCACCATATGTACGATGTCGTGGCTGTACTATTCCTCCTTTTTGAATTTTATTTTTTAGTGTTTTTAAGATTCCAAAACTTTATTAATTTCGTTGATGATATTTTTACCCAAGGCATTAGTTATTTTTATACCCCCACGTTGTATTTTAGTTCCTCTAAATCCACCACCTCTTTGGTTTTTTTTTCCTTTAAATCCTTTACCTAATAATTTTACATATCTTCTACATTTCCTACACCCCATTATGATTTATCGTTTTTTTCTTTTCCAATAGTTCGAACCATAATCAGCAAAAATTTCTTCATGGGGTTTTATACGTTTTGAACTTTCTAAAAAGTATTTATTATTATTTTTTTTATAAGTAAAATAGGAATTATTTTTATATTTTGATCCTCTTTTTCCATTATTTGCAAAACGAGCTGCAGAATAAGTACTTAAATCAGAATCCAAACAATTGTTGGGAGTATCACAAATACTATAGTTGGCGTTCACATCTATACCGTATTTTCGATTTAATTGTGTTTGATTTGTTTTTCGCCCTGTGTATTGGATTATTGTTTTTTTGGTTTAAATTGATTTTTCCACGCGAACAATCCTTTTCCAGCATTTGGAATATTTGATTTTTTTATACGTAAGTTATCTTCTTTAGCTAAATGGATCCAACATTTTGGGGTATGAGCGGTGCGTTTACGACATCTTATTCTTTTTACAGTATTACTTTTACATTGAAGAACATCCCGTATACTTTGTGATTTAGTAGCGACACGTGAGTTATTATTTCGTTTTCTTATCGCTAATTTCGTTCTAACCATAATTAAATATTGTTTTAATTCCAAGATAGGTCGTATTATTTTTTTTAATAAAATTTATAATACACTCAATTTTATATATAATAGATGATGATAATTGATATATATTTTGGTTTTAAATCTTCTAATCTTTCTTGTATTACTAAATAATTAATATAAATGATTTCCTCATTATCTTCTGTAAAATTTAATAGACATTCACGAAATATTTCTGGTGAAAATAAAACACAAGCATCATTATCTAAAACTTCATAGGCCATATAAGGTTCGTTATTTTTATTTTGTAAATAAATTTCTATATTGATAGTTTCACACATTTTTTTTAGAAAAAAAATGGGTAATTGGATGGGTGCTGGAGATAAGCCGTTGGTGACGTTTAACTGTATTAGTGTAAAAGAGGCAGATCATATTAATATAGGGGATCTTGTTGATGGATAGGAAAACAAAAAAAATAAAAAAACCTCGTGTATTTCTTGTTTTAGAAGAAGAAAAGAACAAAACCATGGAGAATCAACAGACGAAATTTAAATATAATAACAAAGAAATTGAACGTTTAGTAAGTTTGTTTGAAAGTGAAAAGAAATAAAACCTCAAACGAATGAGGATAATATTATTAGTGTTGAGAAAATTAATGAAAAAGAAAATGAAAAATTTAAAGTGAACGAACAAACTTTTTCAATTTCTATTGCTCGTAAATCGGGTGTTAATTTTATAGCTTTTATACAATCGTTGACGTTACTTTTTACTTATTTGATTAATTATGCACGTACAAGTGTAAAAAATAATGATGACTATGTTCGATTTATCTTTAGTCATGCCCCTAAGGGTTTTTTCTCGACAGCTGTAATGAAATTAAGTGATGTTAATGTGAAATATTTTTTAAATATTTTTGAAAAACATATGCAAAGTAATCAAGAAATGATAGCGAACGGGTGGAAATGTACTGTAGTTATTCAAACTTTTCCATCGGTATTATCAGCTAATAATTTATTAAGTAACAAAAAAAAATCCTTTAATTAGAAGAAAAAAAATTTACAATAGATTAAATAAAGCAAATGAAAATGATAGTTGTGGGGGTAAAGTAAATAAATCTATAACAAAATATGATCGTAAATTTCGCACTGGAGTTTTTTATATTATCAGTACCAAGTTAACGCAAGCAATTAAAAATTGATGTTTTACGTTATCTATTTTAGTAGGTCTATCGTTTTTGTATAAAGATCATAGGTATGAGTCAATGACTAAACAACCTAGTAAAAGTATTGATGAATTATTTAGTATTGAAGAAATACGCGATGTGTATAAAAAATCGGGTATACCCGAGGGTGATGAAGTTAAAGTTAAACAATTTTCGATTGTGTACGAAAAATTTCTTAATGCCCAAGGTGTTGATTTGGTGGTGTATTCAGATCTCGATTTAGATAATATCATTTATGATTCACGTACAGATTCTGAAGGAAATCTTATTAAATTAACTAATAATATAGTATGTTTATCGTTAAATAATAAACATTATGATGTTGTTTTAAATATGAAGGAATTTTCTAAAATACAACCCAATAAATTTTGTATTAAATGTATGAGTTATTTTTCATATGGGGAATTTATTGATTCACACGTGTGTCGAACTAATTTAACCTGTCAAAAATGTTATAAAAATAATTTATGCCCTAAAGATACAACAAAGATTCAATGTTCAAATTGTAAAATATTGTTTTATAATCAAACATGTTATTTAAATCATTTAACCCATAAAATTTTTAAACCTGCTCAACAAAATTATTCACGTTTAACTCCTTGTCAATATATGTTTTTTTGTGAACCATGTTATAAAATATGTTCTAGATTTTCTTTTATTCAACGTTATAAAAGTGTAAAACATGATTGTTCTAAAAGATTTTGTTATCATTGTAATAGTTATCAGAAACAACCGCATTATTGTTTTATGAAAACAATATCTATTCCAAAAAATAAAAAACAACCACCTACATTATTTTTTTTCGATTTTGAAACAAAAGTAGATGACAATAAAATGTTAGTTCCTTTTTATTGTACAGTACAAAAAGTATGCATGCAGTGTCAAGATATCCCTTTTAAAAAACAACAAATTCCGTTAATAACACAATCGTGTTTTATTGATGAAAATATTGAAGCTGTTAGTTGTTGCGGATATAGACAATTTCTTTTTGATAATAATAATAGCCCTGTTGTTGAAGATTTATGTAGTTTTTATATTGGAACAAGAAGATTCTGTTTGGATTGCCCATAATGGCGCGAGATTTGATACAATTTTTATTTTTAAATATTTATTAGAAAAATTAAAAATTATTCCAAAAACTATTATGAATGGTACTAAAATAATGAGTCTAGAAATATGCGAAAAGAATATTCTATTTTTAGATAGTTATTTTTTTTTTAAACGATGCCCTTATCAGCTATTCCTAAATGTATGGGTCTTCTCGAAGATGAAAAAGGCTTTCACCCCTATAGATTTACTGATTTAAAGTATAGAGGGGATATGATTGATAGAGAATATTTTGATATAGATAATATGAGTGATAAAGATAAATTTGAAAAATGGTATAATGCAAAAGAAAAAACTATATATATTTTTCGCGATGAAATATATTATTATTGTTGTGAGGATGTGAATATTTTAAGAAAAGGGTGTGTAAAATTTTCATCCATGATAAATTCGATTGCTTGTGTAGCACCTTTTTATGAAAAAAATTGTATTACTAATTGCAAGTTTAGCATTAAAAATATTTCGGCAAAACTATTTAAAAGAAAAATGTGTAGGGATAATTTCTGCAGGAGGTTATCGATGCAATGCAAATCAAAGTTTAATTGCGATGTGTTGGTTGTATGAAATTAATAAATATTTTATCAGGACGATTAGAATATAAAGGTTCCTCTCAAGGAGAAAAAAAAATATTAGGACGGTTTGTTGACGGATTTTATGATAATACAGTTTATCAATTTCATGGATGTTTTTTTTCACGGATGTTCTCGTTGTTTTGAAAAATATGAAATGAATACTTTAGTGAATGAAAAATTTGGAACATTATACTCGAAAACTCAACGATTTACAAATGAATTGTTAAATGCAGGATATAAAGTTGTTGAAAAATGGGAATGTGATTTTTTAAATGAAAAAAAATATAGTTGTAGTGATATTATTGAATTGAAACAAAATTTTTTGGATATACAATATTAAATCCTCGTGATGGATTATATGGTGGGCGAACTTCTTCTATATGTTTATTTAGAGAGATAAAACAAAATGAACAAATTTATTATGTAGACTTTACATCGCTATATCCTTTTGTTCAAAAAGAATTTGTTTCCCCGGTGGGACATCCTAAAATTTTCGTTAATGAAGAGTGTGAGAATATAAATATAAAATATATTTTCGGTTTGATTAAATGTCGTATATCACCACCGCAAAATCTTTTTTTTGGTGTTTTACCCGTTAGAGTAGCTGGAAAATTATTATTTCCTTTATGTAATCAATGTGCTATCGATAAATGTGATAAATGTATACATAATGAAAACGATCGCTGTTTACAGGGGGTATGGCCCAGTGTTGAAATTAATAAAGCTGTTGATAAGGGATATAAAATAATTCAAATCTATGAAATATATCATTATGATCGGCAAGAAAAAATCTTTGGTCATTATGTAAACGATTTTTTTAAACTAAAACAAGAGGCGTCCGGTTTACCTGCTGAATGTTTTAATAGTGATGGTAGTAAAAATAAAATTAAAATTAACCAGTATTGTAAAGATTATTTGAATCATGAACATATTAGTTTAGATAAAGATAAAATAGAAAAAAATCCCGGTTTAAGAACTATAGCGAAAACATTATTAAATTCCTTATGGGGTAAATTTGCACAAAATGAAAATAACACGCAAGTTTCTTTTTTAAATGATTATGAGGAATTATTAGTTTTAGCTAACGATAGGGGTAAAAAATTAACGACTTTAGATTTTATTAATGATACTCTTTTGCGTTGTACATATGAAAATGTAGCTGAATCTACAGTGGCTTTAAAAACGGGTAATATTGTTATCGCATGTTTTGTTACAGCTTATGCTCGGGTACAGTTATATGATGTAATTGAAAAATTAGGAAATCATGTTTTATATTTTGATACCGATTCGATTATTTATGTGAGTGATGAAAATACTTGTTCAATTAAAACCGGTAATTATTTAGGAGAATTAACCAATGAATTAAAAGAACATGAATGGATTACTCGATTTTGTTCAACAGGTCCTAAATGTTATTCTTATATTACGAATTTAAACGAAGAAGTAGTGCATGTAAAAGGATTTTCTTTAAAAAATAAAGCGAAAGATATCTTAAATTTTAAAACATTAAATAAATGTGTTGTAGATAAAGATCAAATCATTACAATTAGATATGAAAATAAAATATGTAAAGATAAATTAAATAATATTTTTATTAATACTGAAATTAAAAAATTTTCATTTACTTTTAATAAACGTATTGTTAAAGATAATTTTACTACAATCCCCTACGGATATTTAGAAGAAGAAGAAATGGAGACATAGATTCGTTTTTTTAACATTTTTTTTTAATTAAAGTTTGTGTTTGCTCAAAATATAAAAATCCCTCCCCAAACGTATCCACATAGTCCCACACTTTGTATTCGGCGTCATTTTCATTTTCACTTTCGCTTTCGCTAAAACCATAATTGTTTATTACTTTGTAAATATTGTCATTGTTGTTTTGGGGGGGTTAAATACCCCATCCCATAACGTTTCTTCTTCATCTTTCACTTCTTTCATTTCTTCTTCTCCACAATCATCATCATCATCATCATCATCATCCGTGTCTTCATCATTATCATCATCATCATCCGTGTCTTCATTATCATCATCACTGTCTTCTTTATCATCGTCACTGTCATCACTGTCTTCACGGTCTTCAGGGTCTCCTTCCATCACCACGGGCACGTCTTCAACGTGCTCGTTTATGGGGTGAAAAAATAATCTAGGATCTATCTCATCAAAATCCCACACGATTTCTCCCCCATCCTCTTTTTTCCAGACAATCTGCTCCATCTTCTTCTCTTCTGTGTTTCTTTTGTTTCTTCGGTGTTCTTCTTTTCGTCTGTTGATCGTTTTTAGTTTTTACTGTATCGCGCTAGCGTTTATATAATCGCGCGCTGTTTATGCGTTACTATAGTGACGGGTAGTCAAGATCGCTTGAGGAGGGGTTATGCTGTTCAAATAATTTCGGGTATGTTCTAGCAAAACCCCAAATTCATATCATGACCTTATATGGTTATGTAAGTCAAGGTCATTTTGTTTAAAAATATACACCACGCAAATATGTCAAGGTCATTCGAGGGGGTGGGGTTATGATGTTCTAGCAAAAGTAAAAATTCATATCATGACCTTATATGGTTATGTATAGTCAAGGTTATTATATGTTTAAAAATATACACCCTGCAAATATCAAAGTCCAATGACTAGGGAAAGGAAATCTATCAAAGTCCAAAATAAACTTTAAATTCTTATAAAATATCTATATATTTCCTTTTGATTTTAGACGTGTAAAATGAATGCTGTTTCACTACCATTTCATCATCCGTTTATGTTAACATTGTGCGGTCCTAGTCAATGTGGAAAAACATTTTGGATTTTACAATTACTAAATTATATTGAGGCAATGATAACACCAAAAATTACGAAAATTGTTTATCTTTATTCCATATATCAACCCTTATACGATAAAATGCATACGGTTTTGGAAGAGAAAAAAATGAATTTCGAATTTATTGACTGTAAGAAGGGTATACCCGATATTACTGATATACAAACAAATACAACTGATAATACATTAATTATTTTAGACGATCTTATGTTAGTAGGTACATCGTCAAAAGAAAATCTTGATAAAATTGATAATATTGCAACTCAAGATGTTCATCATCGTAATGTAAGCGTAATTTTTGCATGTCAAAACTTATCTTACGGTAATGGAAAGTTGCGAAATTTACGTATCAACAGTCATTATTATATCATGTTTAAAAATTTAAGTGATTGTAGAAATATGTATACAATATGTGATAATAAGAAAATAAATAGAAGTCAATTTGATAAAATATTAGCTGATATTAATAAACATCCCTATGGATATTTATTATTCGATAATTGTAATAAAGGATATGATAATTGTAGAATAAGAACAAATATATTTCCTAATGAAAAAACCCTTGTATATGATTTGTGTTAAAAAATAATAAATTTGTACAATAATTTTCACCAATTTATAAATAAAGAATACCTCTTTTTATGTTGTTGTTATCTTATTTGCTATATAAGTAAAAAATAATAAAGGGAGAAACAAACAAAGATCCTAGTAGTTTCATCGTGATGAAAAAAAGATCAATTCAATTAAAAGGGAAGAAAGAAATTTGGAAAATTTTTTCTCAAGACGCTAAACATACCTATATTAATATTCCTAAGAAAATGTATACGGGTGTAAAACGTATAATAAGCGGTAAAAGAAGAAGAAAAAGGAAAAATGTTAGAGGAGGTGGTGTGGGAAAGCGTAAAAGGAACCAAAAAGGCGGGTTTCTACCAGCGTTAGCTTTAGCACCTCTAGCGCTGTCACTATTGAGTTCAATATTTTAAATAAAACAGACAATTGTGAATTGTGTTGTAAATATGTTTAACTAAAATTTTGATTTATTAAAAGAACAACAACTTTGATTATTAGCTTTCTTTGTTTCTATTTTATTTTTACATTTTTTTTTATAAATATTAACTATTACATTTCCTAGTATAATTATTTTACGAGCTAATTTAATATCATTAAGTAATTTATTTTTATTTTTGCTTTTAAATAAACATTTTTGTGTTTGTTGTATTTCGTTTTTACATTTATTATGTAAATAATAAAGACTCCAATTTCCACATACTACCGTTGCTCGGGATTGAAGTGGTATTTTTTGATCATACACAAATGTCAAATTATTTCTTTTAGCATAAGACAACCAATACGTTCGTTTATAAAAACTAACTTTTTGTGCAAAATTATCAAAAAAATACATATGTTTGTTTTTATCAACCCAAATAGCTACCCAATGCTGGCCCTTATCTTTTGATTCGTCTGTATTCCAAATCCAACATGAAGGAAATTTAATTTGTTCAGGAAATACATCTGCAGGATATGTACCCAAAAAATATTTGTTTAAAAAAGCATTTGTATTCGCTATTTTATTAATATCGTCAGTATATAAAAATTTATTTAAAAAACATAAAACAGGAATAATCTTTTTCTTCTTTTATCTCTATGGGTTAAAAAAGTATCGAACTCCGATTTAGAAAGTGGCGATCTAAAACTAGGTGATTGTGGTTGTTGAGTAATCGGAAAAGATAATGCATCGTAATCGCGGTCATCTTCGCTTCCATTTGTTTTATATTGTTGTCGAAGTTTTTGATTTCTAATATAAGCAACAGGCATTTTTTAATTTTTTTGAATTCTTTTAAAACTTTAGAATGTTGTTTAGCTGTCAAATTATAATTTTGAATTTTCGATACGTTGTGTGTTAAATCATACATCATATCATCGTAATTAACTTCATAGTTATTTAATTTTATTATATTCCCTATTGTTTTAATATTTTTTTTATTTAAGAATTCTTCAATACGATCTTCACTTATGTTACCGTATGTAGTTTTCCCCGCTTTCGCTTCTTCCGATGGTTCTTGTTGTTGATCATTAGTAGATGCTTCAGCTTTTCTTTTTCTTTTTTCTTTTCTTTTTAAAAAAGACACTATATTTTCTTCAGTTTGATTATTATTCTTATTTTTTAATTCTTGCGCCATTTTATCTTTACTTTCTAAAAATTGATATTCGTCTTTGTTTTTAATTCCTTGTAATAAATTTTTATTAACATGTTCTTTTTTTATTAATTCTAAGATTTCATTTAATTTATTAGGATCAACTAATTGTACTTTATTAATTCCACTCATTTTTTCTTCGTTTCTTTTATTATTAGTTTGTAGGCTTTTTCAAACACATGAATCAAACGATGGTCTTCACTTAATATAACTTTTAAATCTGTTTTTTTTATTTTATTGCGTACAAAACGTTTAAGAATTGTTTTATTATCGTTTGAAATGGATACTAATATTTTATTATCTAAAATATTTTTTGATAAATCTTGAAGTTTTCTAATCAAATCATCATTAATTAATTTTTGTTTTGTAGCCATATTTGCTTTAATATATATTTTTAAACATGGTAAGAAATCTCTTTTCTTTTTATTTTCTTTTCTTTTTTAATTTTATTTAAAAGCAACAACGAATTTAACATTTTGGTTGTCGTTTCCTCGTCATCATCATCTTCAGAAGAAGTCAAAGAATTATCACTATCACTATCATTATCTTATTCTTCTTCTTCTTCTTCTTCTTCTCCGAAGTCTTTTTCTTTTTCTTTTTCACCTTTTCTGCTTCTTTTTTTTTTTTTAATTCTTCTTTTTCTTCTTCATCCACAACATATTTTCTTTTATTATTTTTCTCCATTTTTATCCAAACTTTGATATTATAGGATATATAAATATATGTTCACGCTTTAAAGGAATTTGATTAATTATTTCATTTTTCTTTTCTTTTATGATGTATGGTTTTTTTCGATTATTTTTTTTTTTTGGTGTTTTCATTTGATCTTTCATTTTTTTTTAATTCCTTAAACTAATTGTTGTTCTTTACTATTTTTTACTAAATGTCATGTAATAATCGTGCAGGTGTTTCTAAACCTATTTTTATTTCATTTCGAAACTCTCCTATATATAGTAATACTCCAGCAGTAGTATTTACTGAAAAATTAAAATCAATGTTTACATTTCCTGAGGGTCGTGAGGGTAATACACTAACATGAGAATCTTTATTGCTTGTTTTATCAAAACCAAGCATTGCATAGCCAGTTTTAAACTCATTAAATGTAAACGGCATATGTTTATATTTTCGATTCAAAACATTCTGTAGATTTGAATAAGCTTCTTCAGGAGATGTAATTGTCATAACAGTGTTATTATTTACCGAAACAGTAATATTCGAGTAGTCGGGCCATGTAAAGTTAAAAATATTATGTGCATATGATCCATTCCAATTAGCAAGGGGTATAAAAACTATAAATAATCTTGTAGGACACGAACCATTAAAAGCATCGACAACTTGATGCAATCTTCGACCTGCTAATATATTTTCACTAATACAGCGATAATTACTAGTATAATATTTAGCTTCCATATGTTTATCAACAAATCCAGTATTTAACGCTGAACGTAGTTGTTCATTGGGTTTAAAAACAGGTATTCTAATCTTTAGATCCTCTAAAGATAGTTCTGTATTGTCTAAAATTAAGCCAGCATCATCTGCACCAGATAATAAAATAGTTTTTAATACGCGGGTTAAACGTAATTCTATTTTAAATGCTGAGGGAATAATAATTTCCCCACCACCATCACTAAATAATGAGGTATCAATTGTATCAATTACAGTTTTGACATCATTTTTCAACACTCTTGCATACCCGCCAGTATTCTCAACGCCCGCTCCATCGTCAAATCCAGCTATACTATCCATATGACCCGCTGTATCAAGATGAGAATAATTAATATCTTTACATCCATCGCGTTTCGGATCATATTCACGCGATAAATATTTATAATTGAAACCATATGAGCCATATTTCCCGAAGTAGTAATTAAAGTATCGTTTATTTTCAATTCTTTTGTTTTCCACATTGTTCGAAGAGGTAACGGTAAAATTGATTTCCCCCCAGCAGCAACTGTACCCGCAATAGCCCCTGTTGTTTTATGTACTAATGACATTTTAGCAAAAATTTGGGCTTCGCTTGTTTTTAAGACCCCGACAGCGTTTCCGTGTCTTGTAAACGTAACCACATTTGCAGTCGCATCTTTAGGTGTTGGTACAATCTCACATTCAGAAAATTCAATAAATGTAGTATTGTAGGGTTTAGAAGTAAATAATTGTAAAGGTGCAGAAAATAATACATCATGTTGGTCAACCTCTTCCACAGTTTTTGAATTCATTTTTTTTTAAATGTTAATCTTTAATATCTTTCCGACTGTACCCAACACCTGGGGTAAAAACATTCCTAATGCCATTCCTGCACCAAAAGCACCACCTTTTTGTATTTTTTTTCTTTTACCGTGTAATCTAGACTTTCTTTTTATTTATTTTTTATTATACTATTTCTTCGCCTTATTTTTATTTAAAAAATAACCAATACGACAAGTTTTTTTAAGAAAAATAATACATTTATTTTACTTTTAACTTAATTTATAGTTTACAGTATTTTTTCTTTTTTAAAACAAAAAAAACAACAATTATTTTCTATTTTGTAAAATTGAACGTAATACATCTGGATCAATTTTTCTTTTTTTTACACCTTTATTTGGTACTATTTTGTTTTGATAATCAGGGTTTAAAGTATGCGGTAGACCAATATTAGAAGTTAATAAAATATCATCTTGAGTAGGGTTTTTTTTGTTTTTTTTCACGTTTTACATAAAAATAGTTAGAAGAATAATTTTTTCCTTTACATTTTCCAGTAAGTAATTTAAAATAATCGTCAGATGTTAAATTGTTATTCATTATTTTTCTTCAAATAATTTTATATTAATTATTATATTTTCTGCAATCAAAACGACGTCGTCGTCACTACCATATGAAAGATGAAATTGAATGTATTCTTGAGCTTCTGCGGTGTTTCTTTTAAGCAAAACATTAGGAAATATTTCTCTTTCCATTTTTAAATGGTGTAATATTTGTTTATTCTCGTCTATATCATATTTAAATAAAATTCTTTTTTCAAACAATAACATTTGTTGTCCATCAAATTGTTTATCTTTTAATTTTGTGTTTTTTAACATTAGTACACTACCATCTTTTCTTTTACGAGTTATTGGATTTTGATTTATTACAGGATCGATTGTTAAATTAATTTTTTTGAAATAATAAATGTGAAAAGATTTATTAATTCCTGTGTGCTCAACACTGTCTAAAATCCAATAAATTTGTTTTTCATTTTTACTTTCAGCATATGTGTTAAAGGGATAACTAAAATCATAGTTTTCAACCTGTAGAACGTTCCTTACAGTTTTAAGATGAATTTTAAGCATAATGAATTAAACAATCTAACGAAACAGTTCCAGAATCAAAAGGAATCAAATTATCTGCACTGTCTTTAATTGTAATATTTAATTCGTTAATAACACTCTTTTTTAATTTTTTTAATATATTTGAAGGTGTGAAACAAACTAATTCACCATTTCCTTTTCCTTGACCCGACCACTGAATAGGAACTGTTGTTAACAATTCAGAATATGAATCACCAACTAATGTTGCTTCTAATTCATCACAATATATAAACATTTTATTTAAACCATCTGATACATCGGGTAAATAATCGGCTTCTTTTCCAATAAAATTTTCTTTTTCATTATTTAATTTGATTATTGAATTTTTAAAACCCAACATAAACGATAAAGTATCCCTCATATTTAATTCAAAATTTATTTTTTCAACTTTTTCAGATAAACGCAATTTAGAACCTACACCACCATCATGAGCATTTTTATTATTATATTGTATAAGCCAATATTCTATTCCAAAATTAACATTTAAATATACTTTTCCATTCTTTTCTAAACTCAAATCAACATCATATTCCTTTAAAATATTATTCATATAATCAAGTAAACGGTTTAAATCATAAATTCCTGTAGGAATATTATATTTCACACTCGTAAGAATAATCTGTTCATTGTACTTTTTAACACCCAATTTATTCTTCATAAATTTCTGAAAATCGAATGTAAAAGTGAAATAACATATTTTTTCATCAACATTTTTTGTAGTCAACGGGTAACAAATTTTTTGTACATCTATATATGCATCTTTATTTAGAGCGTCAATAGGTTGAACAAGATGCATTGTAAATTTATTTGTTAAATTAGAAATTCCAGTTTTTGATATTGTATTACTTGCGATATATAAACTCATTTTTATTTTAATAATTGTAATTCTTCACGATAAAAAATTCCTTCAATTTTTTCACCTTTTAAATCTTTTAATTGATATGTGACAGGATAGGTTATAAAAACTTTTTCAACTTTAAATATTTCGTTTGTCCAACGTCTAAGACTGCTTTTTTCAAAAATATTGTTTTTTACCCTTGCTATGCGTACACGAGTACCTTCAGTGACAATACTTTTTGTAGGAATGGGGTATTTCAATTCATCACGTAATATTTTATATTTTAATTTTTTTAATTTCTTTGTTCCTTTATAAATTTCAAATGGTGTTGAACCCCCCAAAGATTTATGTGGAGAATTATTATAACGTTCAATAATCACGGGTAAATAAGTATAATAATCAAAATTATCAGTCATTGTTAAAACTCTTTAATTAATTAATTAATTATTGCGAAACATGGCGGCCACGCGCCTTTGGGCTCCGCTTTTAGTTCTGTTTCTTGCCTGTCAATTGAAGCTGAAATGGAACAAGTTCGTCCGAAATTACGACCTAGATATATGTGAAGATCTACAAACGACTTGTACCCAAATAAAGTCGAAGAATATTATCGAATTGCTGAGAAATGAAAGTGGGTATCGTGAGTTCAGTCGGGCAAAGAAATTATGTGTAATTTTCCGACTTGGCCGTCTAAATGGTCCTTCACAACTTGCTATGTTATTACTGCTTGGTGGAGATATCGAAGTAAACCCTGGACATAACTGGAAGTTTCCTTGCGGTATTTGTCTTAAACCTGTTAAGAAGAACCAGGCGGGAATCCAGTGCGGCGAATGTAGCAACTGGTTTCATGTCAATACAAAATGTATTGATATATCACCGGCTGTGTATAGCACCTTAATAAACAGCTCATGTATGTGGATTTGCCCGACGTGTGGTCTCCCAAACTTTTCAGATTCATTCTTCGATAGCTCAATAGATTCATTTAATTCATCAAACGCCTTCGAACCGCTAAACCAAACTACCTTAGTAGAATCTCTATCACCAAGCCGAGTTCCTGTACATAATAGAAACAAAGAGAAGCCACCTAGACGAGGCAGTTTAACATGCTTGGTTGTCAACTGCCGGAGCGTTAAGAACAAAATAGCGGATATCGCTGTTGTGATAAACGAGTATAAACCTGACATTGTTTTTGGGAATGAATCTTGGCTCAAACCTGATATAAACAGCAGCGAAATTTTCCCTAAGAATTATAAGGTCTACAGGAAAGACAGGGACAATGGCAGCAGGGGCGGTGGAGTTTTCCAAGCAGTAAAGAATGACTTGATAATAACCCATCGCTCTGAGTGGGACTCTGATTGCGAAATTATATGGTCACAGTGCCAGATGGCTGGAAAAAGAACTGCAAAATCTATCTATTTCGGGTCTTATTATCGACCAAATAAATCCGATATGAAAAGTCTTGAAGAGCTAAATACATCGTTATTGAAAATGGGAGCTGCTTTACATAAGAACAATGTAATCCTTACTGGCGATTTCAATGCACCAGACGTCAATTGGGATAACCCACTCGACCAAGACAATTTAACTACAGCGTCTAAAAGACTCCTGGAGGTATTTGACGACCACGACTTAAACCAGTTTGTCAAAGAACCGACTAGGCGACAAGGGACCACTCATAATATTTTGGACCTTGTTTTATCGAATAATAAGGATATTATCAGCGGAGTCAAAGTCATCGATGGCATAAGCGACCATGATATTGTTTTATTTACTGTCAAGACATCTTGCCAGCGGAAACGGAATGTTAAACGTAAAGTTTATATTAAGAAGAAAGCTGATTCTGCTCGTATCAAGCAAGAGTTGCAAACATTGATTGCGACTCAGCCTCAGGAATTTAATTTAAGCGATGTATCAGTTGACAAGATGTGGGCGGATTTCGAAGGAAATATTCGACGTATAATGGATACTTGCATACCTCACAAAATGTCCAGCTCGAGATACAACCTCCCCTGGTTTAACCGTTTACTCAGAAGGAAAATAAGAACTAAACAACGTCTTTATAATAAGGCAAAGAAATCAGGAAACCCTGCACACTGGAATGAATTTCGGGCTGCCAGGAAACGACTACAAAAGAACTTGAAGTCTACAAGAGAAACGTATATTTCAGATTTCCTGGGAACTGCGATAGAAGAAAATCCAAAGCGCTTTTGGTCGTATATTAAACAATTAAAAAACGACGATCCTGGCGTAGCTGACTTCAAAGTTGATGGCAGAATTATAAGTGACGGGAATTTGAAATCGGAACTTCTGAGTAAACAGTTTTCCAGTGTGTTTACAGATGAAAATCCCAATAATATTCCTCCCGTCGGTCTAGACCCGAAACCGAGCATTGGCACCATTACTATTACGATTCCAGGCGTTATTAAACAGTTACAATCCTTGAAACCACATAAAGCAAGTGGCCCAGATGAGATACCTGCGTGGTTTCTTAAAGAATATGCAACGGAAATTGGCCCTATGTTGGCAGCAATTTTTCAAACCTCCATCGATACTGGACGTACACCATCTAAATGGAAACATGCTAATGTGTGTGGTGTGCACAAGAATGGTCCCAAATCAGATCCCGCAAATTACAGACCTATCTCACTAACTTGCATATCATCAAAGGTCCTCGAACATATCATTTATAGTCACGTGATGAAACACCTAGAACAACACGCGATCCTCACAGATGTACTACATGGTTTCAGAGCAAGACGATCCACAGTAACACAATTAATTCTGGCGATCCATGACATGGCCAAGACGATCCAAGACAATAAGTCGATTCATGCCGCAGTATTAGACTTTAGCAAGGCCTTCGATAAAGTTCCCCACAAACGTCTTATTATTAAGTTACAGTATTATGGAATCCATGGACCCCTGCTTGGTTGGTTTGAGTCATTCTTAACTAACCGTTCTCAAACAGTGGTGTGTGATGGCAAGCATTCCCACCCTACCCAAGTAACATCCGGTGTACCACAGGGGACTGTGTTGGGACCACTTTTATTTTTATTATATGTAAACGATTTGCCGGATAACTTGAAGTCCTCAATCAGGCTTTTCGCTGACGATGCTTTGTTATATGGCGTAATGTCAAACGAGGAAGATGGTGACCAACTCCAGGAAGATTTACAACAACTCGAAGAGTGGCAAAATAAGTGGCAAATGTCATTTAATCCTTCTAAGTGTAAAACGATCTGCATTTCTACCAAGAAAGCCCCACCCCAGAGAGTATATTCCTTCTGTGGGGTCGAACTGGAACAAGTTGAATCGATGTCATATTTGGGAGTCACTTTTAATGGTGATTTGAAGTGGTCCAATCATGTCTCTTCTATCTCCAGTAAAGCAAGCAGGGTCTTAGGAATGATGAAAAGAAATCTTTGGAACTGTCCCAAGAAGGTGAAAGAAATTGCGTACACGGCAATTGTACGCCCAAAACTTGAATATGCATGTGCTGCTTGGGATCCCCATCTCCAAAAGGACATCGCTTCTCTTGAGAGAGTTCAGAGAAAAGCTGCACGGTTTTGTAGCAACAATTATCATCCCACAGCCAGTGTCACAGAAATGCTCCACGAGCTAGGATGGACCACCTTGGAGTTAAGAAGAACGATGACTCGGCTAGTCTTGTTATATAAGATGAGCCGAGGGCAAATTGATGTCGACACTGAGATTCACCTGAATCCAAACACTGAACTTAGAACTCGTGCAAGCCATCAATATAGATATATACAAGACAAAGCCACTAAGAACACGTACTTTTATTCTTTTTTCCCTAGAACTATAAGACATTGGAATAGTTTACCAGCAGAGATTGTTGAGTCAAATTCTTTTGAACTTTTCAAGTCTGAGCTATTAGAATACCTAGTTAACAATCAGGACTAATGTATTTTATCTTACTTATTTGAACATAACCATAGATATTTTTAGTTCTAAATAGTTGGTGTGATATCACTTATGGATTTTACCGACTCAATAAAATGTAGATGTAGAACTCTACGAACCATAGTTTTTAACGTACCAATAACACGTTCAACATGCGATGCTTTTATCTCGCGATTATAGGTGTGGAAAACTGTAAAATTATATTTTTTACTCAAACTTTTTCGAATATCTTGAAATTCTGTTCCTTCATCGCATTGAATTTTACGGGGTGTTTGTCCTTCTTCGATTAAAATAGATTCAAACTTGTTTTTAACATTATTACTTGATTTCTTTTTTAATAATTTTACCCAACAATAACGAGAAAACACATCAATACACACCAACCAATAACGAAATTGATTATTATAACGTGCTAAATCTTTATTTTCAGCTAAATCGATTTCCCATTGTTCATTAATATCTGTAACATGTATTTTTAAACGTCTATATTTTTTTCTATTAAGATTATGAAGTTTATAGTTTGATAATTGTTCTTTTGTTAATGTTTCTCCTTTAAGTAATCTTGCAGCTTTTTCTATAAATTCTTTAGAGAACTTTTCTTTTCTTGTTTTTTTCATTTCTATACCCAAAAAAAAAATATTATTCTTTTTATTCTATTCTCGTGTATATTTCCTCAAGTTCACAAAGTAAACTATCACAATTTTGAACAAAATCATACTGATCTGCAATATCTAATTCTTCATTTATAACCTCGTTATACATACATATTGTATCACGCATTGGTAATTGATGTATAAATCGGTAATAAAAAAGTTTACAAACAGCTTTTTCAGTGGGTTTAGAAAAAAGAAAACAAACCTCTTCATCATCATCATCATCATCAATGATTTTATCATTGTCCATTTTTTTCATTTTTTTTTCACGTGGTAAATCAAAATCATTATTTTTCTTTTTCTTAAACGTTTTCTTTTTTTCAACTACACCCCCGTGTACAGCATGATTATATTTGCGCAATCCTTCAACAATAAGTGTCATGTCGTCATTTTTTTTAATATGAAATGATCCAAATTTATCGACCCAATTGTCATGGTTTTCAATCCGCATTTCCTCGTTCATAGGCTGGTTTTCATCGCCACCATCATCGTCCTTGAACACCAGATCTTTTTCAGGTAAAAGATTTACTTTTAATTGGTAGAGAATCTCCAATCCATCCCAAGCGTTAGAACGAATAACTAGACGTTCTTCTCCTTGTTTCCAATTTTTACTTTTTGCAACTTCAAGAAATACTTGGTCTATTTACCCAATTGAGTTGTCAATTTACTTAAATCTTCTTTTTTTATTTCTAATTTACTATTCATTAGAAAATTCAAACACTCCTGACTCGTAGGCCATACTTTCACAAGATATGCGTTTCCATTTTTTTTTACATTTGTTATAATTTTTCGTGAAAGATCATTATACGTTTGTAACACAAACGTATGATGTATATATTCCTGTGAATAAAGTTTCATTGAAGTTGTTGCAGCCATGATAGTCTCTTTTCGAATGTGATGATAAAAAGCTAAAAGGATGTTGTATTTATACTTTTTTTTTGAAAAAAAAAAACACATTTTTTTAAAAATATATATTTTTATTATAATAATTCGTCTAATAACAGCGTATCACGCTTTACATCAAATAACCTAATCTGTTTTTTTTGCATAATACCTAAAACGTTACACAACTTTTTATGTTGTTTTTTGGTTTTTACTTTACAATCTATTTTTCTTTCTAAAAAAGCATGTAAAGCTTTCCCTATTCGTCCATTACCATCAGAAAACGGATGAATGCTTTCAAAAATAAAATAGATTAATACAGAAATATTTTTTTGTAAATAATTTTCTATGTAAAATTCATTTAAATGTTTCATATATAAATCAATATAAAGAGGATCAACTCCTTCATGTTTACCGACATATCGTTTTTTTTTACTGAAATTACCAGCATCCATTAAATGATACATACATTTTTCATGAATATTTTTACAAAATTGACTTATTGTTAAGGATTTAACTGTTTTTTCCATTCACATTTTCCGAAAGTTAAAGCAAAATCTCGCACATTTCATGTAAAAATCTTTTTCATTTTCGTCTTCTTCCATTCGTATAACATCATAAGCAAAAATTTTAAATTTTATAAATTCACTTAATTCCATTGTTTTGTTCTGTAAGATTTTCCGTATAACAGGGTTTCTTTTCTCTTCTCATAATATATTGGATCGGAACATTATGTGCTGTTGATATATGTATAATTCAGCAATTCCAACGTATATCGCATCAAGCATTTTACGTTACAACTTTTGATATTAATTGAATCTTCATAAATTATTGTAAATGAAGTCAACAAACAAAAGACAAATAATATACAAATTTTTTGGAATGGAAAAACCATTTTTTGTTTGTTTAATAACGATGTTTAAAGTTTTTTTTCAAATCTTTCTTTTTTATATTTTGTTTAACTAAAATAAAATCCTTGTCCTTCTCTATTAATTCAACAGCTTTCCCCAACTACTAATGAGCTTGCATTGTTATCAATATCGGTTATTATAGTTTTTCCACCAAATATTGTTTCGTCATAATTCATAACCTCACCATTCCAAAAAATAAAAACGTTTGAATCTCGTGTATTTTTCTATCTCAAACAATTCAACGTGTAAACGTCTTTTCTTCTATTCGCGATCTATTTCCACTGAAACATTCACTGTATATTTCCATCGTATATTTAACTTCTTTAACAATCCACGTTTAAAACTGTTTAGTCTAGAAAGTTTTAATTCCTGGGGATGAATCGCACACGGTAGTTTGTTCATACATCTTCCACATGGATGTTTGTAATAATATCGTTCATCTCGTTCATTGTTCATTATTCCACAATTCAATTTTATATGTTAAATTGTTAATTTGAGCGTCTTTATATATGCTCCATGATAAATCCACAGTAGAAAAACTTTTTATATATTCTTTAACACCATTCTTTCTTTCCAAGAATAAATATATTTCAAACAATTGATATGATTGAAAAAATGGAATCGATGATTTAATTTCCTTACACTCCAATAATTGTATTTTACCTGTATATTCTTTATCGCGTGTAGCTGTTATTATTTGATCATATCTCATAAATTTAAACATACAATCATCCCCAAGATGATTAGATAGAGTCGTTAATAATTCACGAGCATTCATTTTCAAAAAACTAATAAAAAATCACAACACACACGCTGTTTTTATAGTATACAAACAGTTTTTTTTATTTCTTATAAAAATTAATTACAAAAATATTTTTCTTAACAAGTTCATCTTCTAAGAGTTTGTGTGAAAGATCATTTATTTTTTTTCACCAACTTATACATTTCTTGATGTTCATAAATAAATTTTATAAACACTACATATTCCCCGATAAGATCATCGTCGTTTTGAAGGGGTTGGTGGTAAGGATTGTATTGATGCAATATCGTTGTTTTAAAATGCCATATATTCTTTTCTTGAGATAATCTGAACCTTGTAACTGTTTTTACCAAATGATTAAGTCGGGATTCTATATTATCATCTTTAAAATAGCAATCATAACCGGTATAAAGACATCCATATTTATAATGTGTACGTTCAGTCCAGTGCATCAACTTTAAATTGGAATCTTGATAATCATCTACCAAGAGTTTCAAAGATACATAAAAACAATCATCCTCATCAAATTCAGCCATTTTTTTCACCAACTCTTTTCACAGAGTCATTGCATGTGAATAGTTTCCTTTATTTTTACTCCTTTATATAGAAGTGATGGTGAAGTTCCACTAAAATCCCAAGCGTTAGCAACAAATTCTTTTTTTTTAATTCCAATATATTTGAGTGGAGAAATTTTTCCATTAAAAACCCAACAATCATTCTTTTCAATCTTTTTTTCCATTATTCTATTTCTTTAAATTGTATAAACCGTCCTTTCAAATGTGTACAGTCATTTGTTACATGGGTATATATATACTGATCATCGCTACCCATTTCACATAAGTATACTAATAACTTATAACACGGTTTAAAAATATCTTTAAAATAATCTTCTTTTACACATGATAATAACATCATATTAGATTTTTTATAAATCTCTGCAAGATGTTCTGGGGGAACATAATTCGGATCATCCATTCCTTTTTTTTTAAATTCACTATCATTCATTTTTCAAAAAATCAAAACACACTCTATTTTATAGCAAACAAAGCAGTTTTTTATTTTTCTTAATATTTACAGGGGTTATAGATAAGAAATTAAATGGTAACAAATAAATATTGTTCGGTAGGACGTACATTTTTACCCAATAAACGTACCATTGGTAAATCAAATCTTATCGTATAATAACATCCATTACTTTCATCTTTAAAATATAAACGATACAATTGCAATTCTGTAATTATGCGTCTGGGTTCTGTTTTTGGAAGCGGTATAGAGTCTAATAAACGTAATTTTACTTGTGGAGTACATACTTCTTTTTTAAACTGAAATATATCCATTTCTTGGTACTGATTCATTTTCTCTTTAATTCTTGACTTGTCTTTTTAAAATCTAACTGCAGTTCCAATCAGGTTTGTCTGATCATTTGATGAATAGGTATATATATTTTTTGGAACCCCGTCGATTTTATCATTTTGTAATATTATTTTGTATAGAAAATAAGCATCAAATACCCCTATGGTATTTATTTTCATCGCCAGCTAGAACTTTTATAAAATCTTGGGGGCGTATGAATGAGGGATTCTCCATCTCTCATAACAGCTGAATGTCTTTTTCATACAAATGTCGCAGTATTTATGTTGTTCTCTTTAAATTTCACAAACTTTCCAATATTCAACTTTTGATCAAAACGTGTGTAGGTATATAGTAACTTTTCATCCTCCTTTTCACTCTCACAATGAAATACTAATTTATAAAAATGAACACAATCTTCAAGGAATATAGTAACTTTATCACATCTTATTAACCTTACATTTCCCAAACTTTTTACTATGTCTTTAGGGGTACAGAACATATGATTCATTTGTTTTCTTTAAAATTTTCTTCATCCGTAAATCCTATGATCTCTCCAATTTTATCTGAATAATCGTCTTGCAAATAAGAATATATATACTTTTGACCATCCTTCATATCGGCTTTTAATAATATTTTATAAAATCCGTCACGTTCACCCTCCTCAGGATGTAGAAATGGAATTTTTGTACATTCTAATAACACCACTTTAACATTTTTCATTTTTTTTACAAGATAATGAGGTGGGCAGAGCAAGGGTGAGTTAGAGGACATTCTTTAGATAACCAGAAGTAGAACTGATACAAAAAATATAAAAACAGCTGCTATTTATAAAGATCCTTAATGATCCCTTTTGAAATACCATCAAACATTCTTCTTCTTCCCCAAAACCCTCCTTTTTGTTTTCTTTTTACCCCCCCCCCCCCCACCAGCCAGTGCTTTCGCCATTGCTACCCCAGGTTTTAGAACCCAACTGAAGATTCCTCCTTTTTGTTTTGTTTTTATTTTCCTACCCCTCCTTCGTATTTGTTTTCTTTTTCTACGTCCAGACCCTATTTGAAACCTATTCCTAGTGGGTAAATACAATCCACCTTTTTGTCTACCCATTTTATTTTTTATAGGTGAAAAATAATTCCTACACAACAACAATCGGTTTTCATTTTTTGTTTCTCTAACAATGTTTATATAGGAAAAACCATTTTTTTTTTTAAAAAAAACATTTTTTATTTTTATTTTTTTAGGAAAAACAATCGCTTCTTAACCTCTATTTGTAAAAAAATAATAAAAAACGAATTTTTGTTGTAATAAAATTTTTTTATTCAATATTATATCTTTGTTTCCATCTTTTTATTCTATCGCTACATTTACAACTATACATCAATTTAGTAGTAAGTAATCTTGAGTAATATCTTTTACAAAATTCACAATATTGTCTGTTGACATAGCATTTTCTACATGTATAATACATTGCAAAATGTTCCCAGTGTTTAACACCCATACAACAGTACGAACAAAACATCTTGTCTTAGGTATTATTTAACGTTTTTTAAGATTGTTTTTGTAGTCAAATTTTTGTTACTTCTTCTTTCACAAGTCCCAAAACGGTTTTTTTAAGTTTGTTTTTTTGTCTCCATTCTCTTTTATATTTTGCAAATTTCAAAGATCTTTCGCGACTCCACATTTTCCCCAATTTTCCACGACGTTTTCCATATCGAATAAATGTAGAGGGTTCATAGGTTCTACCCTTACGATGGTAGAAATCTTCAGCATAGGATCGTACATTCTCACCACAGTAGGGTATTATCTTATCCCAAAAAAGACTATGGTCTGCTTCTTTAAGTATAACTACACCTTGAATATATCCATTACTTTTATCTCCAGTTTCACGACTGCATTCAAAAAACGAAATTTTATCCAATTTAATTTTACAAGAAGGAGTGCCAATTAATTTCGCTTCCTCAAACAATTTATTACTCCTTTCTTCACTACGACAAAGAAACGACCAAGTCTTTCGTCGGGGCATGTACATCCTGTACTAATACACAGTCCAAAATGGTTTCACACACACACACTCAGTTGATCCTTTTTTAATGCTCTGATTTCATAAAAATACATTTATTTTTTTCCAATTCCATATCAAAAAATATTATATATCATTGTCACATCTATACTTCTAACAAATTTTCCCAATATTCTTCGATTGATCTATTTGCGAATAGATATATACGTACTAACGACCATCAGGTAAATCACATAGGAATAAAAAAAAATATGTGATCTCACACACGTCATTTTTTCACGTCATTTTTTCACAAAAACATATAACAAGCAATTATACTTTTAACGCCTTTTCCAATATGGCTCGATTGATCTATATGTGAATGAGTATATACATACTGGCGACCAAGTACTGGTAAATCACATAGGAATAATAATTTATAAAATTGATACTTGGTAGGAGCATAATTAGGTCGTAGCAAATGAACTTCTTCACAATTTACCAACACAATTTCAACATGTTCTAAAACTGTAATAAAATCATCATTTGGACAATACAAAGCTTCATCTTGACACGGTATTCGTTTTCTTTTTGTAAAATATGTTTTATTCTCCATAAATGTAAAAATATGATCCTTCATCATTTATCACAAATCCTTGTCTTTACTCAACAATCAAAAATTTAACACTCTCCAAGGCTGCACTCGCGTCATAGCTAAATCCACTATTACATTTCGTAATGTGCACGTTGAATCAAAATATACTTGTTCTTGCAATTCAATCTCGGTATTTCTATCAATTATTGCAAGAAAATAATCTGAAGATACTTTCAGCTCCGTATTGAGATATGATCCTGGATTGAGATCTTTTAGTACTAACGCTCTAGATAAGGACCAAAATGAATAGGGCATTCCTCGGGCATATACATCACAGCATAAAACATAGAATTCTTGCATTCACGAGCTAAACAATCAGCCTTAAATATTTTAAGATGTAATAGATCTATTACTTCATCCTTTGATTCTGCCATGATTCTGATGATAAACGCGATATAGTCGCTTCTTTAAATACTATTTGCTGAAACCTGAGTGTACAATCACATTTATTTTTTAATTTGAAAAATTATTCCATCATTAATCCACGGCAACCAATCTTTATTAAGAGCTGTATCATCAGGGTCATCTCGATGTTGGTACCAAACCTGCAACATATTCCTTTGTTTTTCAGCTGTGCGTACAAACAAACGACCAATTTGTTTATTCGATTTTTTAAATCGAATTACTTCACAATAAATCTCATCAGCATTATTTTCTTTAAAATGAATCAAAGAAAGCTTTTTGAATAACACGTTAACATGTTCAGCTTTTATCACATATAGATTCACCCCATCCATTATTTTTATTATTGCGCCGGCCATTTCTTCTCTAAAAAATCATTTGTTGATGTTCTTATATAATGCTAACGTATCTACTTCCGGAAACACCTTTTCCCAAAAAACCTTTTCCAAAAAAATAATACCCTATTTACTTCCGGTATATCAGCTTACACCTCATTCGAGCTCTGGTCGTCGTTGAGGTAACATCTCCGTCGCGCGCGCTCATTTCTTTTTTTTTTTTTAAAAATACTTTTTTACAATTCCTTTTTTTTTATAAAATACAATTCTACGTTCTATTTTTAAAAATATTTCAACCTTTTTTATATATTTTTATTTTTTTATTTTAAAATACTTTTTTTTTAAATATATATTTTTCTTCCATTAACTTTTTTTTCCAAAATACATTTTTTTACCTTCACTGCACGTGGCGGCCATGTTTCCTTCCCGACGAAAAGGACAAGTAACAACAACAACTACCATCTTCATGTGTAAGGGATTGGCACTTCGCTCTCAAACTGATCAGATTGCAATATAAGTTTCATTTAAATTGACTTCCCCTCCTGGTTATTTTGGGACACCTCCCTGGAAATAATGCGATACCCTTTTCTCTGATTGGTCAATTCAAATGTTTCCTGCAATCTGATTGGTTAAGAGCTAGTGCCAATCCCTTACACATGTATATATATATATATACATATATTACTACTCAAAATGTGAAAATTATGGAGGTCCGTAGCCGCAACATCAAGGGGACAGAAAAACGTGACAGAGATTGGTAAAGAATACAGGAAATGTGGAAAGCAAAACCATTTCAAAGCCGTGTGTATATTGTAGAAATGTTGGCGCCACAGTGTATAGCACGTTTTAAAAAATCGAAAGCCTCAAACGCAGGGCAACTAAGTAGAACATCAGTTACAGCGAAAGCATCATACTCCAAAGTTGTTACCGATTTCCTACTGGCACGAGTTCAAGGATCTTATCTTCTATATTTTAAATGTCCTAATGGTTACTATACAATCCCGATCTATGTAACACTTAGAAATATTATCAGATCGACACGTGCAGTAACAGTATAACTATGCCGGATGTTCTTGTACGTAAATGCCGAACTTTAGCAAACTGGTTACTTTAGAAAACTGGTTACTTTAGTTGTATCACAAAGCATTGGAACAATCTGTTTAAATCACTGTTATTTTAACATTACTCTACTACTCCACTTCATTCTGATACGCCCTAAATGTCGCGTTTCTAGCAATATTGCTTCGATCTCTCCATCTTGTTGCTATTGGTTTTAAGATATTTAAGGATAATTATTACGAATCAAGCTCTATGCATTGATCTTAATTATTATAAAATTGTACATATATTTATACATATATGCATCTACATGTACTTTTTTAGTTTATAAGGCGCACTATAGTTGGAGCAGGGCTCTGTGGTACTGTCTCACACATGTAAATAAACATAATAATTCTCGCAAGATTGTTGCTCATATTTTCATTAACTCGATTCATGTAACAGCATTGCCGACGATTTTTAACACAACAATAATTGAAATTTCTCGAGTTTCCCTGACAATGAAACAGGAAGTGAGACCGTATTTCCAGGTGAAAGTGGATTTTTTGTCCTTCAAATAGTTAAGCTAATAAAGTTTTTTTTTAAATAATCCTGTTTTATGGGAAAACAATAGTAGAAAAGTCGCAAAAACAACGAAGGACGTAGCAACTTCTCGTATGGTCGAGGCCTTTTGACGATACGTATATACAGCTTCGAACTCCATGAGAGCTTCAAGGTTAAGGAGATAAAGCAAGAAAAGGAAAGTAAAACACTGTCTCGATGAAAGTTTTACGGACCAATGTCGTTCTATCACTACCAAAGAGGACCGGTCTATGGCGAACATATATATATAAAAGATTTTCAAAGTTAAAGTGGTACTACGATCAAATTTTCACCTGCGAATATTTTACGGATTTACAAAGCAGAGCTGCTAAATATTACTCGATCGAAACCGATTTGTGATTCGACGATTGCAAGTATTATTTTTCTGAATCTGGAGTTTGTGCGTCCACCATTAATCGATCATGTTTCTCACCATGCACTTTAATCATACAGCGAAAAATTAATGTATGCGCTCCGTTTCCTTAGCGATGTGTCTTGTGGTGGGGGTATGAAGTCCTTCAATGTTGAATAGACTGGCACTGTACTTGTTCTACAGATAAAGTATAGCAAAATAGTTTACTCTATACTCCCATTGCTTTATTCGTAACATATCGGTGGTATACTGTAGTTGACGAACAAATATTTTACATATAGCTCAACATTAAATAGAGCTGCTGATCTCTCGGGACTTGCTGCTAAAATCAATACAGTTTCCGAATGTTTGCTCAAAGCAATCTCAGAGAGTAATTATATACTTAAACAAATCGCTCTATTTCCTAAGAAAACAGCTTCTGCCAAGAAGCGTATGTTGCCAATATACTTGTACCGTTAGATAAATCCTTGAGATTGAAGAGCTGCGTCTTTTTTGGAAATCTCTTCTGAAGAATTTTAAGTAATATTTTAAAGAAGCGGTAGGTCCGATTCAACATTTAAAAAAAGATCACTTTTTTAATTTTCGTATGCTTAAACATGACTCAGAGAAGTAATCTATTTATCACACTTAACCATTTATGAAGGGAATTTAGTCCCTGATAATACCATCAGACAAAATTCTCCGGCGCCAGCAAGCACCTTTTCTTGGTCTCGTGCTAATTGTCACACTTGCTGCTTCCTTAACTCCGCTACATATATATTCGACATAGTTTTAGATGCACACCTCTTTACTCGACATCATTTACTGCATTGACTGCAGTAAATATTGTGCAGTAAATATTGTGTAGTATAAATCGGTAAAACTGGGCGGCAGCATCTATGTGACATAATTGATACATATCTTCGCTCCGCAATGCACTATGTTGACAAACCCGTCGTCCGATAATTTAATAGTTCCAACCATTCGAATTCGGAGATGAAAGCTTACCAAGTTACTCATTTCCGGTTGGTCTCCTTTTCAAAATTGGAATCTCTCTTCATGCACCATGCACTTCAAAATGTTATTTTATTAATCACTATGAAGTCATGTTTTATCTATCAATTGGCCGGACAACAACACTGGCTTCTCGCTTTATTCCCTTGGCCTTTCTCTTTATCTCAATGGCCTATTTACTGGTTGACGTTAAAATAGAAAATGACGTTCCTACTTTTACATCTATAACTATTATTTGTTATTGTTTTTCGTACATGATTGGATCACCCTAGTCACATGATTATTTTTTATATAAAATATTCAATCAGTTTTCATTTCACTTTACGTTTCTTTCTCTGATGACCTCCTATATTTCATCAGTACACCAACCTTTCATAGTATTTGATTTGTATTTCTACACTGCTTACGTAAACACAACACGTTTATATCACTTATTTGGATATTGAAAAAACATTCAGTTTCAGATAATTTTATTCAAATTTTCCCATGTTTTAGCAGTAGCAACGAGCATTGTTTACAACTAGGATATCTGGTAACTAAACAAATATGGGTCAAAAGCTCTATAGCTCGAGAAATAACGAGAATATGAAATGGTAAGTAACTGTGAAGTACATGATGAATTCGGTATGATTACTAGCAACGACTTTTACTTTGTTTTATTTTACTTTTTTCTTTCATTTTTTTCTTGATTTTTAACGGTTAGCGTTTATTTTAGAATTATTGTTACGATTATTAACTACCGGTCATAGTATAGTTTTCAAAACTAAATGACCGGCTTGCCTATCATATAGTCACAACGTATTAGAAAACCATTATACTGACGGCTTAGTTTTAGGATCTTATATGTTGTTTTGCGGTTAGCAGTTCTATGATGTATTTCATCATACAGGCATGTCCGATCGTAAGATAGCAGTACAATCTCTCATTTCGTCCCAGAACGCAATCGCTTGCGAGCGCTGAGAAAGAACGCCCGGGATGTAGAAAAACCCCAACTAAACATAAATACAGTATATAGCATAACCACGAAGTTTCTATATTGTTAAATAAGATAAATAAGTTCTGACATCTCGAATAAGTTTCATGCAGCGTTGTCCTGTAATGACTTCTCTCCCGAGGCTGTACTGATTAGGAAACAAAAGAAAATTTGTAAATATCCAAATGCAAATGGCCATCAACATGATTTTCATCATCATGATTTTCGGCATGTATAGGTTCGTACAATAACGTATTTTTTTACGATGTCCACTCATTCTTGACTGGGGTAAAATCAATGAAAATTGACCAGTGTCAATGTCCATTTATTTTCTCAGCAATTATTTAGAACTATATAGAAAGCTATACCTTTTCTGAAAGGATATGTGATGGGCTTTCAGAATTTCGATATTTGGTCCGCCCAAAATGAAATATATATAGCATACATTAGCATAAATTAACATGTTAATGATGTAATGACACTAAATTGTGTATGAAAAACTGGTCTAGCTTGTATACTGGGTAATACTATCCAAACATCTATAACCAAAAACTTATTTTGTGGTATTGGCACTATGTACAACAAATATGACTGAAATTGAACAAATGGAAAAAAAGTTAGAGCCATTTTAGTAAACACGACCCTAAAATGGCGGAAAATGGACAATATTCCATATTGACCGACTAGAGCTTCTCAAAGGCATAATATCATGTAAAAGTTAGTAAAACTATACTCATAATGAATTAGTGTCAGTTAGCTTTTCAAAATGTTGTTACACACATATATAAGACTGAAATAGTTTGCATAAATCAGCATAAATCACATAAATTACTGTAATTTACAAAGTAATAACTCTAATGTTTACATGGAAACTCGCCTGCATTGAATATAATTGGCGACATAGTAAATATTTGAATAGAATAAGTTACATTGTGATATTGGCAATATGTACAGCAAATATGACTGACATTGAACAAATGGAAAAAGGTTAGAGCCGTTTTAGTATACACAACCCTAAAATGGCGGAAATGGACAATATTCCATATTGACCGACTATAGCTTCTCAAAGGCATAATATTATCATGTAAAGGTTAGTGTGTAAAACTATACTCATAATGAATTAGTATCAGTTAACTTTTCAAAATGTTGTTATACACATATATAAGACTGAAATGGTTTGCATAAACGAGCATAAATCACATAAATTATTGTACGTTACATAGTAATAACTCTAATGTTTACATGGAAACTCGACTGCATGGAATATAATTGGTGACATAATAAATATTTGAATAGAATAAGTTGCATTGTGATATTGGCAATATGTACAGCAAATGTGACTGAAATTTAACAATGGAATTGTACTGTATGATGGCTAGTCAGTTGTATGGCACAACATACTATACACACGTAAAAACGTACAGTGTGTTTCTACCTGTGTATAGGCTAAAACACATTGGTTGATATTGGCAGGCATGAACATGCAGGGTTGAGTTGGCCAGCTTGAACAGGGTTGTAAACAGGCCGGTTCATGGATGTTGAATCAGGATTGTTCATGGCTGATGCTTGAACAGGCAACACAACATTGTTCATATATGATACAACATGTTGTTGGAGCATGATGAAATAACAAGGTTGAACAGCATTGTTATACAACAGCCATGAACTGGGTTGTTCTATCAAGCTGGTTTTTGCATGTTCTCACATGCATGAACAACGAATGTCGATTCAACAAGCCTGTCACAACATGTTGAAACATGCTTGAACCGTGCTGTTATTTTAGCAGTCCTGATCCATCATGTTGACATTATGCTGTTACAGGCATGTTGAACCAACAACCTTGTTACAACCTGTAAGATTTTTATGTGTGTTACTCCCATGGATTCTCGAAAGGATGACGAGTGTCACTAAATAAAACAAAACCCTGTAAACATAATAGCCAAGCATAATAGCTGCTTTATATTTTTGTGATTTGTTGACTGTTGTTACACAAAACCCTTGGCTATTGCAATGTATGTATGTATACATGGTGATGGTTTTGTGTAATTTAGTGTCATATGTCATGGGTTTATATAGTTATTTGATTTCGAAATATTTTATCAGCTGTATATCGGAGTGTTTTCTATCTTTCTACAACTACGGGGAATATAAAGAAGGCAAATGATCAAATAGAAAACCTTCAAGTTAGGCGCAAGCAAGCGAACCGAAGATAATTATTCTGTACTAGCATGTGGCATCATGTGTGCGTCAAAACATCAAACAAACACGCTATTCAAAAGTGGTTCAAATTTACATTACAGATCACTCAGCCGTAAAACTACTGTATTATCATGCTAATAATATAGAGGGCAAGTAGGTAACCCCCCCATTCACCGAGCAAAGGGATGCCGACAGGAAGTGACTTAATAGGATTAAGTGTGAACAATAAAAGTAAATTCCCTGGTAAATTCCCAAGCGTACGTTCGCACTAATCCTTGAATAATTAAAAGATGATCCCCTGTGTTGCTATGTTTACTTTTACTTTAGCGTACGTACAGAATAATGAGCGTACCGTCACGCTGCAATTATGTACTAAGTACAGAATAATAATGATCGTAGCTGGTTTTGTGAGAGTATAAATCGAGAGTGTAAAATAGCACAGACCATTCGTTTCACAGCTTTCACAAAGTGGACTTTACTGCGTATATATTTCTGGCACAGATGGAGTGTCTACATGGGAAACCTGCTTCTTGTTCGACAACAAAAAATGGTTCGTTCTGGTTTTGTGGACAAAAACCTAGTTGTGGTTTTATTTGTTCTGAGGAGGATGGTTACGTATTTCAAAAAGCCATGGTCGATTGGAGATCTACCAATTTAGGGCAGCCTGTATGTCAGGGACATGGAAACCCTGCAAAGTTCCGTATTGTGAAAGATCAATTGAAAGAGAACTACGGCAGACCATACTTTACATGTGCAGAACGTGAAAACCCGTGTTCCCTCTGGATGTGGGCTGACGAGAATCAAGTCGAGAAACCGAATTGCTATCACGGACAGCAGAGCTCCATGAAGAAAGTGAAAAAGGAAGGTCCTAACAAAGGTCGGATGTTCTTTTGCTGTTCAAGCGAGAAAGAAACGTCATGTAGTTTCTTTCAATGGGTACGTACAGAATAATAACGAGACGTTGCGTTCGTGAGTTGGTCTGCACGCAATATGTAAAGTGAACGAAAAAATGTCTGTTGACATCCCGTACAAGATTACTTGCAATACCAAAACAAAGGACATTGAAACGAAACGCACGAAGAAGGAGCTAGTATCGATTAATCGTGTATAATAAACGTGTTATTGTTGATGAATACAAAACACTACCTTATGCCGGCTCTCGTGATCATAGTAATACTCATAAGTATATTATTGAAGTAAAGAGCAGATCCGGTTAAGTTTGAGTTTGTGTTAGTTTATTAAGCTGGCAATACTGCGTGTCACAAAGGTATATCGAGCATGTCCAGTAACGTCATAGCGCATAAATTAATTTGGACATATTAACAAACACACGCATTAAGTTTCATTGTAATTTATTTCGAAGTATAATAATGGTTTACATGTTTATAATGACATCTATTTTAGAATATACATATGTACAAGAATTAATAGCGTAGCCATTGATTACAGGCGCTAGTTGTATCGCCAGTGTCCAAGCACTTGTTTTCCTTCGTATTAGGTTTACATGCTTTTTGCTGTCACCTCTTATTAGAAACAGTGGTCTCTCCATGCTGTGATATTCCAGCTTTGTTATCTGGTTTGGTAATGCGAGGGTGCTGCTTTTTCTTTGCAGGTCTTTTAGTTCGTTCGTTATTAACGAAAGATTGTTCAACTTCTGATTATAGACTAACTTTCATTTTGTCAAGAAACTTCCCCAGTATATCATACTCTTCAGAAATATATCCATGGCTAACACACGCGTACCAAACCTTTTCAATAAACTCTTCGTTAGTAAATGTTTCATCATCATCGTCAAAATCGGGAACCCATTTCTCTCTCTCTTCCTCTGTCAAATCATTTAAGATTTTATTCTCAAAATTAGAATAACACATATTGACGCTAAGTACAAGTCGACTCTTCGCCATAAACAGTATGTCGATAGTCATGTTGTGTGCACAAACTGTGTAAAGTGGAGTGCCAAGCGTACGTACGCAGGAATTATATAATTTGAACAAGAGCGTACACACTAGTCCTTGAATATTGTTGCTATGTTTACTTTAGCGGGCGTACAGAATAATAATGAGCGTACGTACAGAGCGTTTTACTATGCAAATGTTTTGTTTTCTTCTGATTATTGCTTTATATCAAAGGCCAAAAAGGCCAAAAGTCAGGCCAGTAAGGCCTAAAAGGCCTAAAGTCAGGCCAGTAAGGCCAAAAAGGCCTATCGGGCATCAGGTGTTTAATAATTGAACTCGCTGCCGTTGATGTCTAGAAAGCGACTGACTGTCGAAAGAGACGAAGTCGAACGAGTGATCCAGTCGAACGAGATTCACCTTATATTCACACGATTACAGTAAATATTATTTATGTCGAGATACCGAACGGTGGGACGGGAAGAAAACCAACGTGATTGCAAACCTAGACAAATAGCGCCAATTTATATTAACTAGATAAATTCGGGGTAATGAGAAGCAACGTCTAAAATTACCATCACGCAATATCGCAATCTAATGACAACCCCCCGAAATCTCTGTCTCGCTCGTCTTCGTCGCAAAAGCCAAAACCGATGAACGCCATCCAGACATTAAAGATTATCGAAGGCCACTGGCGAACTTGCTTATAAATAGTACGAGAAAGCCCGCGTTCCACCCAGGCAGTGCGGTATCGAAGTTTCAAAGCTGCTTGGGCGACAAAACAAACATTGTCTCAAATGTTTCGATGGACACTTAAAGAATGTGTGTCAACCGGCATGCATTGCGCGCTTTTGTTATTATTATGATTCCGGGAGTGATACTTCATTTTATATTCGCGTATTGACCAGAATACAATCGCACACGCAACTGATTTCAAAAACCTTTAAAATCAGCTTAAAATGTCTGATTCCGACTCTGATCTGGCTGTGTCTGTCTACGATCCGGAAGACAATCTTAATTTTTACGGTTCTCCGGTTGAAAGAGACAACATATCGGAGCCTGAGCTTGAAGAGACTGCACCTACAGCCAATGCTGTCGCTGCCATAATTGAAAACATTGAACCAGAACGAACCCAGGTAAGTTCGAATTTTCAGTAATTTGTTGACATATATTATGCCTTTATATCTACCTATCTGAATATCTATTTGTTGTGTTTATTTCGCAGTTTTGCAGCTGTAAGAACACATGCAGCAGACGTAGTGGAAGAAAGAAGCGTGGCTGTCCGTGCCGTGATGAAAATTTGCATTGTTGCGACAAATGTTCATGTGGGACAAAGAAGTCTTGTTGTAAAAACAAGGAACAATGTGCTGTCGGTAGTACGAATGCAGACGCTGGAAAGAATGCTTTTGAACGCCATCAAGCAGCAATCCAGGATGCCAAACTTGAAATTATGGTAAGTTTACCGTGCACGCATTCTGTATTATCGTATATAAATATATACAAGAAAACTTTTCACATTGTGCGTCCTAATAAATAATTCATTGTTTTTTTCCCATTCTTCGACTCAGTTCAATATGGCTGTCACGAAATTTGGCATTTCGTATATACACATAACCAGTCTATCAATGCATAGACACATTTGAAACGGTGGTTTTATATATGCATATATTTTAATAGGCTGTTCTGGTTTACATGTTTATAATCAATTTATTATAATCAATTTATTTATTTTATTATAGGACTTTGTTGAAGGATTGACTGCTGATCAAAAAGACAACATTCTGCTGAATTTGTTATCCAATGGCAAAGGCAGTTTGGATTATGCCAAGAATTTGGTCAAGTTTGGCCCTGGTGATGGTGGAGTTCCACCTGTCCCGGATGGAAAACCTAGCTGGTGTGTGTGTGGTGTCTGTCGGGTAATGCCTACAGAAGAGGAGAATAAATGTTGTGGCAAGATCCGATGTGTTACATCATTTGTAACCTTTCAGAACACATGTACTGACAGGGATGTCTTGATCATTTGCATTAGAGCAAGATGTGACATAAGAGTAGAAGATCCTGACTATTCCACAAACAGTTACCGCAAAGCTGCTTACCGTCAGTTCATCCTTTGGAGGTACAAGAAATTGGGAAGGGGCAATCGAAAGGTGTGCCCATCATGTGTAGTATTGGCAATCAGACATATTTTCCCAGCTGATGATGGAAACTATATGGGTTTCAAGAGAGCTTGACATTATTTTGTAATTATTTCATACATGATTTACTGTAATCTCTGTAATAAGCCCCCTCTCTCAAATATTCACCTCGTTTTAGATGAAGAAATGTGAAAGAGCCCCTAGTCCCCCACCCCCATGCTACCCATTCATACAAAAGCACAAGTGTTTTCATAAGGTCTTATGGTTTTCATTGCACATTGTACTGTGCTTGAACAAAGTGTCTGAGCAAATAAGCCACCAGGGGCTTATTAGAAAGATTACAGTATCAGTTTCAATAGTCGTCTACAATTCATTATTGCATATTGTATTTGTTGATTACTAAAATCATGAGTACACAAATCATTTGTTTGGAAAATGCTTTGTATAAGTCAGGAAAATATGGCACATTGCCAGATAATGGATAAATATGTACAAACGTCAGACACAGATTATTATCTTACAGCTACTATGTTCTTCATGCACAATGAGCATACAAACATAATTCCTCATATCTCAGAATATAGCATATATTATAATGCTATATGGCATGGAAAATTAGGCATTATCCATAAATGACTGGGGATAATATATCCTTTTTGTGCATTCAAATCACGAGTAATGACCATACATATTATTAATACAATAATGATTGTGAATATATCCCGTCAACTGACGAGTAAAATTGTCTGGCATTAGACAGTAAAATAGTCTGGCGTTAGACAGAGTAAAATACAGTAGGCACATTCAGGCCCATCACCAGTAATGGGTAAACAAAAAGACACCGGCAGATAGTTCTGTTAACCCATTAACTAAACTGGCAGTACTTTTCCACTGATGAGTAAAATATTATTTGTTTCAATGCATGCACAAAGAGGAACTAAAATCCAGTCTTTTATGAAAATTGTTATACAAATACATTTGTCTGATTAAAATGTGAGTAGTGAAAAAATACTTATCATTATAGCATAATTAAAAGTACTCAGTATTATTAATAGCATGCATGAAAACACTGAGCAATAATTATGACAAGAGTCTTTTATAAATCAGTCCAAACAGATTGTTTTTATGTTGGCTTTGCAAATCGGGAAAGGGACTGCTTAACAACATCCGCAGTAGCTGGTACTGGCTTCATACCAATTGATTTGGATATTCTGTTTGGATGATTTTCAGGCAATTTCATCTTCTTCAAGATGCTGTCCTTGTCATCAACCTTTCTTTGCAGGACTCCAGATGTTAGAGGTGCCCAGAAGTCGTATGTCTTCTCTTCTAGAACAACCATTGCTCTATAGTTCTTGGACCGCTTGCTGTACACTTTGTTGTACTTCTTTTCTCCGTTCTTGCTGAGCTCTGGTCGTCGGAAATTATGGCAGTTATGATCAATAGCTGCAAGTAATGACCTTGCCATAAATGATTCATTCCTAAAATGATATTGTAATGTTTAATAAATAGATTCACTGTGTTGGATACAATGTTAATAAGTAATTTACGATTACATTATACTTACTGAAATCCAACTTGCTTTGATGCATATTTCAAAAGCATGGAATTAAAATTTTCTAGCTTACTGGTGTGTCTAAAATAAATGATAACATCACATATTATTCACAACATACAATTACAATGCATATAGATTTATACAAATACTTTTTGTATGCCGTACAGTATTGTTTAATTCTGAACTGACTACTGTACAGTATTGAAAACTGCATCTTCCTGCCCAATGCACAGTTTCTATTGATGATCTAACTCCAGACAATCTATGTTATGCATGGTAGACTCTTTAGTGTTACTGTACCTATTAGCTGGCAATGGGCACAGATAACTTTAGTTTTTTTACTTGGTCTAGCACCAGACAATTTATTTTGTCAATGGTCAGGCAATGCCAGTAAATGGGTTTAACCAGACTATCTGACAATGGTCCACGAGCACCATACTCCATGGTTGAACTCTTGCTAATGCCAGGCAATGTTATTATTTTTGAAGATCTTATTAGTAATTAATTTGTGGGAACATGCTGTAAGTGACAAACATATATCAATACTTATCTTCATGTATAAATGTACCTGAAGGTGACATAATAATGCAGGCTATTCAAAAAACGAGGACCAAGATCACTTTGCGCAAAGCCTCCATCGCCTTTGAATTCTTCTCCAATAGTGTCTTGTTTTCGTCAGAGGCAACAAGTGGACCATGGGTACATTCTCCATCTGCCCATTCATGTTCACCAACAACATGGTGAAGAACTCCAAGCCAGCTGTCCTAAAGAGCATGATATTCAGAAGTAAATGTTAGATTATACCAGGGATGGATCCAGCATGATCTGGTAGGGGGGGTGCTCTGGTGCCGAGTTGTGTCGGTCATGCGCGCGTCCATCAGTATTCTGGCGGTCATGCGCGCCGCCCGCCCATCACTGCATCAGTATTCTGGCAATTTGGCAAAACAGCATCCATGCAGTCTGCAGTACAACTGTACAAGTGTACAACTTAGTTACTGAGTAGCTAGTTGTAGCCTTGTAGGGACTGAGGGACAGGGAGAAGTTTATAAATATAATAGTTATTAGTTAATAGTGTATTACAGTAGATTCTATTCTCTTAACTTCATAGTATGCTTTTGAAAAGCAGAAGAGAATTAAAATTTAAAAATATAAATATTGCTTAGATGGGTTGCAGAGTCAGAAAGGCATCAGGTGCATGATGCATCCAAAGGGCCAACTTGTAACTGCAAACTCTAATGATTACTCCATCATATGATTCACAGAAAATAAGATTTAAAAAAATTACCAAAACACCAGGTTGTTTTTCCTGTAATGTCCACAACACACACTTTCACATCATGAATTACAAATAATATTTAGTGTGAACTAATAATGTTCTTGCAAAAAGTAAGAGTTCACCTAGATATGTAATTGGTAGAGTTTGAACATTTCAACTAGTTTCACTTAGAAAAAAGGAAGCATTTATATTTCAATTTTTGGCCTCTGATTGTAATGTCCGCAACATGGAATTGACCAATTATAGAAAGATTCCTATGTAACATACTCTTCATGCAAACTTTAGTACTGTAATAATGTACTTTCCTCACCTTTAATCTATCTTTGCAGCCATTGCATTCATGCGCAATATACCAAAAGTGGTTCCTTATTGACTCAGTCCACTCACCGATTGCTTCGCAGCCCTTAACTTTAGCAGCCTAAAACAGCAAATTATTGCATACTGTATTATACACATACACATATGTACATATATACACATATATACACATATATACATATATATATATATATATATATATATACATATATATATATATATACATATATATATACATATATACATATATATATACATATATACATATATATATATACATATATATATATATATACATATATATATATACATATATATATACATATATATATATATATATATATATATATACATATATATATATATATACATATATATATATATATATACATATATATATATACATATACATATATACATATACATATATATACATATACATATACATATACATATATATATATATATATATATATATATATATATACATATATATATATATATATATATATATATATACATATATATGCATATATATATTATATGTATATATGTATATATATATATGTATATATATATATATATGTATGTATGTATGTATGTATGTATATATATGTATGTGTGTATGTATATATATGTATATAAGAGAGTTACAGTATGGTAACCTTTGCTAGTTTCTTTGTTAACTTGACAGATTTATGCCAAATGTCAAGAGCATGGAAGAGGTCACCAAATTGATTGGGGTACTTTTCTATAAAAAAGACAACAAAGATTACACTTTTACATGACTATAAATTATAATACAGTACTTCCCTATCAAAATCAATTCCTGGTATTGTACCTTTCATTTTTCTGACCAATGCAATAACTGCTGTAGATGCATCTGATACGATTTCTTTCACAACAATCTCACCAACCAATCGTTCCAATAACTTCTTAAGGCCATAAACTTCCATATTAGTCGACACGCCACCAGTTTCTCTTTTATCTACCACATCTATGTCTACCACCACACTGACAAACTGCTCCATAAGGACATATACACAGTATTTAGCACTAAAGCCCGGTGAATCATTTCTCCCATCACCACAAAGCACAATGCTTTCTCCCTTAAATGTTTTCCATATTGAGGACTTCATATCTTCCCAAAATCTCTCAACCTCAGGGATGATATACTTCTTCTGGATTCTCATGAACGTCGACCTCGACACAGATGCAAGGCCAAGAAACTTGCAAAACAGGGAAAACTTTTCATAATTATTACCGGTAATAAAAATTCCTGCAGCTATCATTATGGTGCTGGAGTAAACATTCTGTTCTTTCTTTTTGCATAGCACCTTTGATGATGACCATACCCCAGCATGACCATTGGAGCATCCCCATGTGATTTTTAGTACACCACCTTCAGCTTTCCAACTTACTACTGCACACTGACCAGTACACAAGTGGATTTGGCAATTGTTTGCAAACAATTGTAACACTAGATCAACATCAACAATCGCACGGCTCCGTTGCCCATGGTCGACAAACATCTTGCTCTGTTTTCCTGCAACATTCACCTTATTGAACTCTGCCTTCAATGTTGATTTTAACCTCTCTGTCCATTCATCCCTTGTCTCTGGACCGTGATGCAGTTCTATTTCGCTCACACCTTCTGCTTCAGAATCACTCACATCCATGTCTTCTTCTCCCTTTGTTCGATCAAGTTCCGCTGGTTCGTCTTCCCCCTCTGATGCACTTAAGGTTTCATCACCTTCAGCCTCTCCCCAACTTGAAGACAGAACAGTAAATAGAATTTAGAAAATAAAACTATTGATACTGATCAGAATACTATCTCACAACCATGTGTTTGATAAAATTGGTGTGGGAAAGAAATTGCTCTTCCGAAAACCAATATATAGAACACACAAATATATCATATTTGCAATTTTTGTTACATGAATGCTTTTTGAATATACCTTCCATAGATTTTCAAAATACTTTCGACTATCTGATTATCAGATTCTGATACTGTCCTCCTTACTTTAAAACAAACTGCTTATCATAATTTACTTACATCTCATTGTCAACATCCATGAAATCTTTAGTGTAAAAACTGTCATTGAAATGCCAATCCCCTACATCAACACCAGTTTCCCACATTTCTGAATCTGAGCTTGTTGAATGACTTGAATCTGAGCTGTTCATTTAGAAATAAATAATCATAAGTTAATATTGTATAACATTGTTCATCATTTGAAATAAATCTTGCTATATTGCTAAGCATTTTCATAATATATACAGTAGGTGTAAGTACAGTATCTCACCTTGTTTCTGAAGATTCAGTAGACTCGTTATTTGATCCTGATGACAACCCACCAGGATACATCCCAAATTCAGGGTTGATGCTTGTACATAAGCTCTCAATTTTACTAACATCCAAAGTTGAGGTGCCCATTACATCTACAGTCCTGAAAACAGGGAGACATTATTTAGTGCTTAGCTTACAGTAAATAACAACCTTATCCCATTTTTATATATTGTTTATTGTTTATGTATTGTCTAGTATTAACTGACAGTACCCTAGCACTGATGAGTAAAGTCATCTGGACAGAGTAAAATACTAAAGTAGGGTGCAATGCCAACTAATGGGTGAACAATAGTCACTGGCAGATAATTTTGTTGACCCATTAAATCGCAGTTCCATTAAATGGCAGTTCCATACCACTGGCAAGTAGAATCATTAGACAGATTAAAACTCTATGTACTGTTGGGTGTATATGGGCACATTGCCAACTAATGGGTTAAGCGTTCTCCCGCAGACTGGGTTAATTCAGGGACCGACAATGACGTATTTAACCATTGATGCTGGAGGAGCATGCTGTAAACGCACACTTGTAAGCCTGAACTGTCTTTGACAATCTACTGTATACTCTAAAATCATTCTCACTCAGCCAAAACTGAAATTTCCATATATCGCAAGCATACAGTATGTCATTTTACATGTATATAACAACTTCTTAACTTAAGTCTTAACATACCTATCAATATCTGATACTTCATCCCGAATAGGAGAGGGAACACTAGTACTACCATGAGGAATAAGAGATCGCCTGATACATGTAGGTCTCACAGGTGTAGATTGGATAACAGGGTCTGATTGAGAAAAAAGCAAACAATAATATATCAAATAAAGAAGCCAATATCAAGGATTCATGGATAAAATATCACGCTAATACAAAAAAATCATTTATTCTAAACAAAACATGTAATATTAATTGATAATGAACTCACCATGGGTACTTTGAGGAGAGGGCAGTTGATTTTCCCCTCTCATTCTAGTCATTTCCTCAAGAATTTCCAGTAGGTGACTAGCAAATTCATTGTGGCTTTTCTCAGCCATTCCAACAAGATCTTTTTGCACCAGCCATTGATTATAAACGTCCATTCGTAGGCCAATTCGGTGTACTTCAATGCCTAGTTTTGGCCTGCCGCGCTTTGGCAACGAAGGCGACGCCATATATGTAAATTATATTGTGTTTTCTCTCGAAATATAACACGCTCTAATTCAAAGTATTATTATACTTGGTGGAATATTATAAAATATACGATTTGCAGCAAGGATTGACAATATATTGAACGGATTGCTTCGATATGCAATATCACAGCAATTTCTCTGCCAAGAAAATGGCCGCCGAGTTCATTAAGCGCGCAATACATGCCGGTTGACACACATTCTTTAAACATGCTGATTAATTCCGACCCGGAAGCGTCGAAACGTATTTACCTATACGATAACCATTGCGATGTGATCTGAGGCGTGCATATTTGTAAGAAAGACTACGATAAAATCGAAGATCATCTTTGCGGAGATATCTGTGACTGTAAGCGGTGTTATACACAGAAGTGCCATGGTATCGAGTGTGATCGATTCTTCAAAAGCGGGTGAAAACGGCGAATTTGCGCATCAATCGTGAAATGTCAACACTACAGCCAGGTGATGGCATATAGTAACTTTATTTGCTAGTAATCCGGATGGCGGCCAGTGCCAACTTTATGTTGCGAACAGAGTTATAATAACTTTATTTACCAGTGCATGACGAACGGATAAGCGTGACGAACGGATAAGCGTGACGAACGGAAGTCACTTGCGCCCATGAAATGGGCTATATAAACTCGACATCTATTCCATCAGCATAATAGTGTATTATATCGTTGTTATTATGGATAACATCGTAGGGATTCTCGACATGGATGGTTTCCAAATAAACAGGCAATTCTATTGCAAAGAGCTTGGGGTGCTTAGTGTTGGAGAAGACGAAGCTTCTTCGTTCTTTTTTGATATTGGGATAAAATGGAGTGAACTCAGCGAAAAAGACGTCAGAAATTGTCGCTACGTTCAAAAGAACGTTCATAAACTCCCTTGGGGTATACCAAGGGGACCATCGTGAGCGATTTTTACCAGCGAGTCAAAATAGATGAAGACTCCGCGATAGCGTACAAGGGCGGACATTTCGAGAGAGACATGTTAAAACGATTGAGGATTCCGTCCGTGAATCTGGAGGATTATGGCTGTCCAAAGGCTGAACACCTCTTTGACGCTTTGGTGTGGCTGGAAACATGTGGCAACCACATAGAACCTAACGCCTACCACCATTGCGCTAAAGTAGAGGTGGAAGCTTTTGGGAAGTGGCTGGCAGAGCAGCGCTAGCACTAACAAACAAAACCGGTTCTTTTTAGAACCATCGTTTTTCCCAAAAGAAAATAATGAAATGCTCGTTCTCCCTGAGAAGTGTCTCTTCACCCGATTTTGCATATGGAGTGGTGTTGATACTGCCTCGACGCAGTCTGTAAGTATTTTGACTCTTAAAAAACGTAAACGATTACAGTTTAGTGATTCTCTTGCAAATTCACCGCAATCAGCTTTGGAAAAGTCGCAAGGATGTCATCTTCAACCACATTGGAAAACTTATTCCTCCGTAAATCCAAAACTCTCACCCAACGATTGTGCATTGGCGAAGGAAAATCCGGCAATTAGGTTAATCCAATATCTGAACAGTCGAGGGTACCAACAAACCGCACCTCTTTACAAATATTTTGCTGCCTAAATGAGACGGGTAAAAAGGTTGCAAAGACAACGAAAAATAAAAGCAGCGCCATCTTCAACGAAAGGACAGCAACAATAAAATTGGTTGGAGAGGTGTTTCTTTTTATTTTGTTAATTTGTCTACAACATATTTACCTATGACAACAAATAATAGACACATTGTCTCTTAAATATTAAACCGATAGCCTACTCGTCTGATCGCCATTTATATTCGTCTTTGGTGACATGTAAAAATATCTCGTTACAAATCCAAAAACTTGCCTATCGTTTACACTCTGGTCTCCATTGAACATATTAACTATTGTGCTCATACTATATCCTTGTGCTTTGTGGGCTAGATAAAATACACAGTAATACCCACACACATTGGACAAGGCACTCTGTAACTGACTGCTATTAAACGTCCAATTAACACTGTGATCGATTAAGTATTCTTTAAATGTTTCCTGATAGTAATTAGGTTTCCATAACTGTCAAAGAACTCCGCTCTTCGTTCAGATTGAAAGTAAAAAGCAACCCAATGCGTTCCAGGTTCGTAGCTTGGAGCTGTATTTGCATTTTGCAACGAACCCACACGGAAATTTATCTATAACCGTAGGTAGCTGATCCGATGGAAAAAAAAACACCACAAAATATTTTACTTGAAATGGGGTCGGATTTATTAGTGCACTGCAGGCAATCTGTCTTGTGTCCATCACTTCGAGTAATCGTAGACAACCTCCCTATCCAAGTCGATCTGTGTCAGGTTTTCAAATTCTGCGCAGCAAATGAGACTCATTTCTGCTGGTAAAGCGGCTGAGAAGTGACTCAAGTGACAAATTTCCTCTTTGCACACGTTTAGAATGAGAAGGCGAGCCACACATCAGGTGTCAAGTCAAACGCATATAACGCATAGCCTTTGGAAAACTCAAAAGAAGGGGAAAATGGGGTGAGACGAGTACGAAAATGTATATAAATTAAGATAAAGATAAAGATAAGACAACGCTGATATTAAAGCGTGTTTTGCGTCAACATCCCTGGCCCATTTCGTCTCCCAACAACGAGATAGACCATGAACAAAGTTCATTGGGGTCGCAAATATCCCTCCGATTGCTAGTTAACCAAAAACGCAGCCTTGTAATCGTTAGACGAAACGAATTCGAACCCACGCATTCGCCTTGACCTAATGACCTTTTTTCTCCTTCAAACCTAATTAACTAATATTCAAATCAGGCGTAAAGTTGTTGAAGCACAGCAGACTAATGACTTTTTAACGTCTTCCTCTCGTTCAAAACTATCCAATATTCAAATCAGACCGTAGCACAGCGTCATTATTACTATGTTTGAGATATTGAACAGTTGTTCACACTGCTTCCCGAAGTGTTTCTTCGACACACGAATCGATAAACGAAGGTTAGATAAGTGCTAATTCTCCCGAAATGATTGCTCGGCAAGTTATTTCTGCCGATTTGAACGCTTATGCTATCAAACATATAATCCTTTAATTACGCTTAATGGCTCCCACGCTTTTATCTAAGATCAGTTGGACAAATTTATTCAAGGTGCTAAAGTTACCTAGTCCGCTTTATATCCTCGTTCTAAATCCTCGCTCCATCGTTCTCTATGAAGTAAAGCCGTTCAACCAATTTAAAACTCTTAGATATATAATACTTCTTCTGCCAGCAAACATTATTTTGTAATTCCTGATCATTTTGCGAATAGTTTCTTCAGAATACTTTACGCCAAAACTAAGTAACTATTTATTATTTGTCTATGTCGATGCGTTTGAGATCTTGAACAACTCTTCACACTGTTTCCCGAAGGGTTTCTTCCCCCATTGGAATCCCGTACACTAACGCGAGATAATTAGCGATAATTCGGCCAAAATGGTTAGGGTTCATGTAGGCTTATGCAAATCTTAATCTTAACAACGTGAATATACATCATGACAACGGCGTCATAAAATAACCGAGTCGTGCAGTTTAACCAAAAAGTCCTGGTGGTGTAAGCTGCAAAAATAATACTAACACACCAGATATAACTATGCACAAAGTTCCCTCTGAAAAAAACGAGAGCGAGAGAACGAAAACTATGGACAAAATTTGTAAGAAGACACGAAGATTCCAAAACCAAATCAATTTAAAGCTAGAGAACCCAAACTCAATACCTTATTAAGTTACATATTAATATATATCTATGATAACTTTAAAATTAACTAACGTACGTCCCTACGTGTTGTTTACGTGTTGTAAACTAATTTTCACATGAAATAATATAAAAGTACAAAAAAACGTAGTTCTTGTATCACTCAATTGCAGCGTGTTCATACAAGACCACTTCACGACTGCCTTCCGTACTTTCGCTTGATGCTGAAGAACGCCCTATATTCCGACTAACATTTGACATCTCAATCATCTCTGATTGGGAAACACTTGTCTTTTTACACACAGACACCCCAATTCTAATTAGACAGACGATAAAGGTTAGGGCGGCGAGTGTCGATAAAGCCCCAATTGTCGCGAAAAGTACGATACTTCTCCTATGTAAAACATTATTTCTTTCCATATCTTCTCCATTACCATTTTTTGGGACGCTGTAGGTGTTGGTAAACGGTGTGGATTGTGGGTTTAGATGGACTTGGGACGAATGGATAAAAAGTCTAGAGCTTCGATTGAAACATAGGCTCGTAGCAGGAGTAACGGTAATTCCATAGGTCAGTTTTAACGAAGACACTGCATTGCTGGTGGTATTTGTCGTTGCCAAACTTGACGATTTAGTGATCTTCACTACCACCACGCAGTCTGTCTTCACTTTAATCTTAGCGAAACTTAATCGTCCACATTTTACAGGATTTCCCCGAAGATCCACCATTGCCAGTTTCGGAAAAATTGACAATATTTCATCCTCGACAATATTTTCAATCCTATTTCTCTGTAGGTCCAATACCCTTACCCAACGGTAGTGTGGAGGTGACGCAAACGTTGGAAACTGTGTCAGGCGAAGAGCTGAGCAGTCCATCATTCCAATTATTCTCACCTCTTTACACCGAATTGGTGTCATGCGGAAAGGACTCACAACGATAAGGAGAAAGAAAACTATTAACAGTGCCATCGTCAAATATGAACCTGAACCGAATGAAATGTGTTTGGAAAAATAAAGATCGGTCGGCGCATGTTCCACATTTATATAGCTCTGTATACTTAAAGGTGTCGTCCAGTCCGTTCTGCGCATGTCCACGTATCCGTTTACATCGTTTTGTTTACAGTGCATTATACATAAACATTGAACATGAAGTATTGCGGTTTTTGTTTTTTTCACATGCATGAGCTTTTCCGTCTAAAAAGCGTGTTATAAGAAGCTGTTTGGTTCCTAAATGTCGATAATATATCAAACTACCACTCATGTCTTCGCCACCTTTAACGAATACTCGCTTTTGAATTGTCGCAAATCAACGTTTGAAATATTACACATGTGCAGAACGGACTGTTTGTTGTCAATGTAGACACTCGTGAACGTAACCGACAAAATTACTGGCTCTTAGCAAGTTTTTTTATCCTTACGTAAAACCCTGAACATCAGAATACTTCACACAAAACAAAATACTTTTTGTTATATTCTCACTTTTTTTTTCAAGTAAAAGGAAAATAATAATAAAAATACGACAAAGTTAAAGGTGCAGTCCAGTCCGTTCTGCGCATGTGTGATATTTCAAATGTTGGGGACCCCACATGTAAACAAACTTTAACGGAATAGATTTGCGATAGTTCGAAAGCGAGTATTCGTCAAAGGTGGCGAAGACACAAGTGATAGTTTGATATATTATCGACATTTAGGAACCAAACAGCTTCTTATAACACGCTTTTTTGGCGGAAAAGCTCAAGCGTGTGAAAAAAATCCGCAATACTTCATATTCAATGTTTATATAATGCAATGTAAACAAACGATGTAAACAGAAACGTGGACATGCGCAGAACGGACTGGACGGCACCTTTAAATAACAAAAAAAAAAGATTAATGATTCTCTAATTCCTTTTTCCTACTTGTTTGTTCAGCTGAATCGTTCGGTGACATGTAAAAATGTTTACTTACAAATCTGTAAACTCTACTATCATTTACAATCTTATCTCCGTCGAACATGTTACCTATCGTATGCATACTATGTCCCGGCGCTCCACAGAGCTTAGATAAAATATACAATCTTATATAAAATCACAACTTAGATAAAATATACAATAATGCCCACACACATTGGACAATACACTCTGTAACTGTTTGCAATTGAAGCTCCAATTAACACTATGATTAATTAAGTATTCTTTAAATGCTTCCTAGTAGTAATTAGGCGGCTTTCCAAAGCTGTCGAAGAATTCTCCTTGTCGCTCCGATTGGAAGTTAAAGGATCCTCAACATGGCCAAGGCGCAGATGTTCCTGCCTGAGGAATGCGCTCACGGAGATAGTATTGGTCTGTTGGAAACCGACAACTGCTGTCAAACATAATGGATGTGCGCTTCCGAACTCCGGCTAACTTTTATGTTTCAGGCAAGTCTCAAAGTTGAAAAACATTCTTAGTTCGTTCAATGCTACGACACATGCACGAATTATTTTTTCCTGTTCCGAACAAGGTTATTTATTGCTATTCCGAATATCAAGATATATTTACTGAAATTCAAAACGAAATAGGTAATATTCAATTTGTGGAAGGGTTTCCGAATAATCTTTACGATTTGGTCGACAAAGATAATTCTCTGGTGATAATTGATGACCTAATGAGTGAATGTTCTAATGACCAGAGATTGGGTGATTTGTTCACGCGCGCCTCGCATCACAGAGGTATTTCAGTTGTGTATTTGACACAGAATCTGCATCGTTAACCTTCTGCATACTTTGCATGGCCGCTAAATCCATTTGCCAGCGTCTTAGGACAAACATTCTGCCAGGGGAAAAGATGGTGGCTCCTGAAAGAGGCGTTTATAAATACGTTTCGGTCTCGGGACAACTCATTTGCTGCAGGCGTTCTGTTTCAAACTTTACGAACAACTGGGGGTCTTCACCAAGCACAAAGGAGTAAAACTCCTTGTACATGGCGAGCTCCTCTTTTGCCTTTTGGCGATTTCTCTTGCTCTAACGACCTCTCGCTTATCCATCACGGTTCAGACTATTAGCTACGCACGGCTGTCTCTTATTACATGTTAGATTTATGTTTCCTGTTTATTCACGGGGGTAATCACTTAGGCAATATTGAGGAGTCATTAGAGTCTCAAATGGGTGGCTTTATTTCCTTGCGCGTGCAATATACAGTAAAAATATGTAAGAGCCTAGAAGTAGCAACGTCCTTAAAATAATTTGGATCAGCGCGTTGGACTTCTACTAGTGAGATAGTATTGGTCTGTTGGAAACCGACTCAGGGCCAGACGATGTCTTTGAATCCGAAAACGAGTTTGACCGAGACTTTATTAATGACATTGAAAATGTGAACGCTGGAGATCGTTCATTTTATAGAAGCAAGCGCTGAAGATTGTTCATTTTACAGACTCGTAGATAATTATCTTTTAATCTCAGTTTGCAATTGTGCTCTGCCTTGGGGCTGACGTTCAGTTTCAATAGTACACTTGAGACTTAAATATAGACACAATGGGCATGTCAGCGAGCACTTCACCGCTATTCTTTTGCTAATTTGTAATCTATTCACGATGGTTTAATTTGTACTTGAACTTTTAATCAAAAAAGTGTAAAAAAGACAAAGAGATGATGTGTACATCTCCCCGCTATTTCGTATTTCGCTCTTCTTGTATAGCTATAACAATTAACCTTAGCTTTTATGCATTTTTGTTTTTAAATTTTAAAAATATATTTTTTAACATTTCCCCGGTTGTGTTTGTGTGTCATTAAGTTAATAGCTTTCATTGACAATGGACGTGCGCTTCAGAACGCCCGTCAACTTTTACGTCTCAGGCAATTCAAAGATTTCTGAAGCAAATGTCACGGATGCTTTTACCAAAAGTTTAAACGATATTAAACCTAGTGTCAACGGCCTTGAACTGCTCAAGTATACATGTTATGACTGGAGATACTAAAACAAGAAATGTTTAAGCTGCTGTAACTTATTGATAGCCCGATAGGCCTTTTTGGCCTTACTGGCCTGACTTTAGGCCTTTTTGGCCTGGCTTGTGGCCTTTTTGGCCTTTGATATAAAGCAATAATCAGAAGAAAACAAAAGCATTTGTATTGACAATAAAGAATTATTTCTTCATTATCGTCAGAAACGTATCGAAGACAAACTTCTGAAGAGTTACGCTGAAGAAATAGCTTCGATAATATCTCGTGACTAGTGCGCATAAATAGAAAAACATATTTTCCTACAAAAGTATTTTCTATTTATTTTCACATCGTCTTCATATGATACCCTTAAATACAATTATATCACCTAAGGATATATGGATCAGCGCGTTGGACTTCTACTAGTGAGTAGCAATTCAAAGGTTGTGGGTTCGAGTCCCATCGGGGGTGTTATTTTGGCCTTACTGGCCTGACTTTAGACCTTTTTGGAGTCGCGAAGGTCCCTTTCAACACCGCTTGGCTTTGCCAAGAGGTGTGCGCAAAGGCGCTGAAGGGACTTCGGGACTCCATTGCGGGACACTTTTTATGTCTGTGAAGTGAAATACAGCAATCAGTTGCAGTATGCCACGAATGCGAAAGGACTGTCCTATTTGTGGGAAAAAACGTTTAATAAAGTTGTCCAACCATTTGGCTGATTTTCATCAACTTTCCTGTGAAGAGAGGCAACATTATCTTACTCAAGCAAGATTAAATCCATCGGCGAATGATAAAGAAACTTTTGTTGTTGGGAAAGAACTCGATATACAGAAAACGTTGGAAAGCGTTTTGAAACGACAAAAGAATATGGAAATGAACTTTATTCAATGTCTCAGAGATGCAAGAGAACAGTACGAACAATCTTTCGTTAATAACGAACGAACTAAAAGACCTGCAAAGAAAAAGCAGCACCCTCGCATTACCAAACCAGATAACAAAGCTGGAATATCACAGCATGGAGAGACCACTGTTTCTAATAAGAGGTGACAGCAAAAAGCATGTGAACCTAATACGAAGGAAAACAAGTGCTTGGACACTGGCGATACAACTAGCGCCTGTAATCAATGGCTACGCTATTAATTATTGTACATATGTATATTCTAAAATAGATGTCATTATAAACATGTAAACCATTATTATACTTCGAAATAAATTACAATGAAACTTAATGCGTGTGTTTGTTAATATGTCCAAATTAATTTATGCGCTATGACGTTACTGGACATGCTCGATATACCTTTGTGACACGCAGTATTGCCAGCTTAATAAACTAACACAAACTCAAACTTAACCGGATCTGCTCTTTACTTCAATAATATACTTATGAGTATTACTATGATCACGAGAGCCGGCATAAGGTAGTGTTTTGTATTCATCAACAATAACACGTTTATTATACACGATTAATCGATACTAGCTCCTTCTTTGTGCGTTTCGTTTCAATGTCCTTTGTTTTGGTATTGCAAGTAATCTTGTACGGGATGTCAACAGACATTTTTTCGTTCACTTTACATATTGCGTGCAGACCAACTCACGAACGCAACGTCTCGTTATTATTCTGTACGTACCCATTGAAAGAAACTACATGACGTTTCTTTCTCGCTTGAACAGCAAAAGAACATCCGACCTTTGTTAGGACCTTCCTTTTTCACTTTCTTCATGGAGCTCTGCTGTCCGTGATAGCAATTCGGTTTCTCGACTTGATTCTCGTCAGCCCACATCCAGAGGGAACACGGGTTTTCACGTTCTGCACATGTAAAGTATGGTCTGCCGTAGTTCTCTTTCAATTGATCTTTCACAATACGGAACTTTGCAGGGTTTCCATGTCCCTGACATACAGGCTGCCCTAAATTGGTAGATCTCCAATCGACCATGGCTTTTTGAAATACGTAACCATCCTCCTCAGAACAAATAAAACCACAACTAGGTTTTTGTCCACAAAACCAGAACGAACTATTTTTTTGTTGTCGAACAAGAAGCAGGTTTCCCATGTAGACACTCCATCTGTGCCAGAAATATATACGCAGTAAAGTCCACTTTGTGAAAGCTGTGAAACGAATGGTCTGTGCTATTTTACACTCTCGATTTATACTCTCACAAAACCAGCTACGATCATTATTATTCTGTACTTAGTACAGAATTGCAGCGTGACGGTACGCTCATTATTCTGTACGTACGCTAAAGTAAAAGTAAACATAGCAACACAGGGGATCATCTTTTAATTATTCAAGGATTAGTGCGAACGTACGCTTGGGAATTTACCAGGGAATTTACTTTTATTGTTCACACTTAATCCTATTAAGTCACTTCCTGTCGGCATCCCTTTGCTCGGTGAATGGGGGGGGTTACCTACTAGGGCAAAATTACTTGAATATGATTGGCTAATGAAGAGGGCATTTTTCGGTAATTCAGGGCAAAATTACTTGCCTCTGATTGGTCGATACACCAAGCGGCGGAACATTTGTGATTTTGTAAAAATAAATTATCATGGCAGTAATGTTTTGAAAAGGGTCATGGCTTCCCGTTTTGTTGAGGCAAATAATGAAGAAATTGAAGAATTAAAGATATCAAGTGACAATGTAAACACAAAGAAAAGCACTATCTTCTGGGTTGGAATTTTTCAAAAATGGGCAGTGCTCAGAAACGTCAGTGAAAACCTTGAAGCGTACGAAAGTGAAGAACTTGACAAGGTACTGTCGCGGTTTTACGCCGAACTACGCAAAGCAAATGGTGAAGATTACGAACCGGACTGCCTTAGAGTAATGCAAGCATCATTGCACCGTTTTCTCAAATAAAAGGCTTATCCAAAATCTATATTAAAAGACACTGAATTCCTCAATTCCAGAAAAGTGCTCGAAGGAAAAGCAAGAAAGTTGCGAAGAAACGGCTAAGGAAAACGACCAAACAAAGCAAAGAGTCTCACGGCCAGTTAGGAGGAAAAAACCCTCGCTCGTTAATAAATACATACACAGCATTTCGGCTTACGCGGTCTACAAGAGCACCACGAAATGAAGGTTGAAGATTATTGTTTACAAAAGGATGACAACGGCATCGAGTTCATCACATTTGCTGAAGGAATAACGAAGACAAGACAGAGCGGCTTGCGAGAAAAACCCAGACTTGTTAAGCCAAAAATGTTTGCTACTGGAGACGAAAGAAGATGTCCAGTGTCTCTTTTTAAACAATACATCCAACGGCGTCCCAGCGAAATGAAAACAACGGGCCCTTTCTACTTATCAGTTATCGAAACCCCTACCACGGAATATTTGGTACAAAAAAACACCAATGGGCAAAAATACTATCGATAATATCATGAAAAAGATGAAGGAAAAGTCACCTTTGAAAGTTGCTTGTCCCGAGAAAAAGCTAACCAACCACAGTGCCAGGAAAACCGTCGTAAAGAAGTTAAAAAGCTCGGGAGTACCAAAGTGTGAAATAAAAAATATCACGGGTCACAAATCGGAGCAAGGCCTCGACGACTATGACTCGGGAGATGAAAAAGAGCAGCAAGTTTTGTCACATGTAATAGACGGTGCGTCTGAATTTTCCCGACAACGGCAAGTGTCAGAGGCAAATCGACGATCATCATTGTTGTCTTCACCGCTTTCCCCACGCAACATCTACAACTTCAACAACTGCCAAGTAACTTTCAACTCGGCTGGTAATAATTCAGCACAGTCAAGCTCGAGTTTCAGCACCAATACCAAAGGCAAACGACCGTTCAAGAGGTTTATTTTGCACTCCGATTCAGATTCTGATTGACGATGACTGTTGACATTTCAATAAAGTTAAAGCTCTTATACTTAATATAGTTTCACTTCTTTTATTTTGATGTTTGTTTGAATTAAACTCTTTAAGAGATTTTATTTATTGCCTCAGTGCAGTGAACTTGTTTATCAGTATGACTTTGGCATTTAGCGGGCCTCCTTGCAGTCATGACGTACGTAAAATAATTATGTTCATAATCATAATTATGATTTAATTTTTCCCTCTATATTATTAACACATAATCGCATGAGTTCGCGTAAAATTACGGTTTAATTTCACTCGTGTTTTCAAAATCTTAGAAATTACCCTCGTCGCTTCGCGACTCGGGCAATTTTGTAAAATTTTGAAAACAGAACATAGAACATGGTATAACTCTACTCTAGTTAGAGATAAATTCAAATCAAATTTCTTTGTCCGGACAAAGATCACACGAAAGGAGCAACGAAACGAGTAACAACAAAATTCCTTGATCGAAATTACAAGTATAACATATTCCCATACATGTCAAATCCAAGTACAACAATTCCCATGCATGTACCAAGCAAACTACGTTGGCTTAAAATAGTCACTTGTGTGAAATTTCAAGTGATATGGCCTCTAAATTACCTCACGTTTTAGTTTCAATTCCCTTCCGCTAAAAATTGTGCCAAAGATAATTGAAGCTACTCGTTTAATACAGGTTACAATAACAAGGGAGAGTCTACAGTAAATTACTGGGAATATTTTAGGGACTTTGACATATGGCCGTTTAATACCTATACGACTGTATAATAGAAACAAAAAAAGTTATCCATTTGTACAGGAATATACTGTGATACAAGAAATACGTACACGCAACAACACCTCGCCCATTTACTAGCAATGCATGTGAAAGAAGATTCACTGCATTGAGAAGATTGAAGAGTTGAACCAGAAGTACCATTGGCCAAGACATATTGAATGCGATTACAACGCAAGACAAAACTGTACAAAAAACTCTTTGTAAGCAAATTCTGGATCGATATGATCCTGGTAGAACCGAGAAAATTTGGGAAACTAGTTACTAATGCTTTTTAGTTATAATATTGATTTGAATTGCAGTAGCTCGTTTTATGTTATGTACATGTAGAATTATAGGCCTGTCTAGCCCTTTGAATTTTCTATGTGATAAAATAAATGTATTAATTACAGTGCTCTGTCTTTCGAGTGTTTTATATAACGTTCTATAACAAAAGGCATGAAATGGCATTTCTAGGAGGGACTGTACTGTAGATTTCAAAATTTCCCCACGGGAACATGCCCATGGTATTTATCACAATTGACAAATTTGGATGTATTTTGAGCCATAACAGAAGGCGTAAATTTAAAAAAATTTTCACGGGGTGCATACCCCCAGACCCCGAAGATGTTTTGTGCGCCTTGGCGCTCGATCAGCACAATCTCGACTCAGTAATTATTCAAAAATCTTAGTTGCGGGACTGAATGCTTGGATATGTTAATATATACACTGCATATGTGGCAGTCACTATATATCAGTCACTATATATAGCTTTGACTATCACCTTGGGAACGTGGAGTTACTATTGAAAAGAACCTGTGCCCTGATTATAGATAGCACAGTTCGACGGACATTATACCTAGCACTCGTTAAAGGTCAGATGTGCTATGCTACCGAGGTGTGGTCGCCAGCAACAGTTAAGCTAAAATCCATGGTAGAGAGTCCAACGGCGCGCTACGCGGTGGATCCTAAGGTCGAAACCAGGCGAGACGTTGTACAAGGATAGGCTGCTGGCCCTTAACCTGCTGCCTTTGGTGTATGATAGAGAAACAAAAGACCTGACTTTCTTCTTCAAAGTAATCTTTGGCCCTACTAATTTTAATATTGAATGTTTTGTTTCGTTTGTGCAGCATGGGCGCACACGTAATCTTAACCCAACTTTAACTTTAAAACCCACCATTTGTAAAACCAGTACTTTCCAAGCTTCGTGTTTTAACAGAATTGTTAAACCCTGGAACTTTATTTGCAAGTTAGCCCCATTACATACTTTCCATAGTGCTGCTTCTTTTTAGAGTTTTCTTTGTAACTTATATTTTTCTTTACTCAATAATACTTTTCATATAGAAATGTCCTGCACATGGTCGCTTGTGCGCGACTGCCCTTGTCATCGGGCTTCAACTTTTATGTATTTATGTATTATTGCCGCTTTCATGTATTTTTAATATGTATGTTTTCCTACCGTAGGGCTGCGCCTCGCATGGGACCGTGTCCCGTTCGCGCAAAGTCGTGTCTTTTATTTTTTCTTGTATCTATGTATTTTTATTAGTATGTCACATAGACGTGTCCAATAAAGCTGTTAAACTTTGATGCGTTAATATACTGCTAGAGTGAATGTGGGAGAGCTTGGAGTTGACAGACGATATACACGTCGTCATAAATCGGCCAAATTCCTCCTATCGGCTTTGAATGTGCGACGTGTTTCAGCGTACTTTGTGTCAGCCGCTTATCGCAGAAACTGTCGGTAACGCGTTCTATTATATAATGCTCTATTTTAAGTATTTATGAAACATTTGTACGTAAAAAAGGCAATATACTGTATTGGGAATATAGTAAAGATGTTTCCTGTCTTATGTACAATTGAGTCACTTCACCGTATTTGTGTTTGGTATTGGCCATTTTCTGATGCGAGTATTCAGTCGTAGATCGATTTTTTGTCGAATTAAAAGGCGCACGACACTACATATCGAACTTTTAGCGAAATATCGTCGCATTCATATGCCTTTTATCGAATTTTAATCAAAGGAAATGTTTTTTTTATTGTGGATTTTTGACCAATGAACGAACATAGAGTGAACGATTAAGGGCAAACATGCATAAATTCTACTCAAGCGAAAATGACCGTTAAGCTTAAAACTATGTCGAATGAAACTTTGACAATTCGCTCTTAAATACGTATTTTTGTTGTCCGTGATGATATCCGCCATCTTCAAAATGGCTTTATACTACGGTAGACATCATAATGTAGACATGTATGTTTAGATTTAGATTTGGGGGTTCATCTTCGGGCCAAATGTCATGTTGATCAAGATATTTAGGACCTGTGAGTGCAGTTTCTGGGTTAGGATTGGCAATCATTTCTAAATTTCGGAGAGCATTATTTATGAATGCAGTTAACCCAGTACAATAAAACGCCAAAATGGCTTCACTTGAAAATGGCCACACTTCTCAAATGATCGTATGTTTACTAGGGTGCAGTGAAATTTGAAAAAAATATTATTCGTTTCAACTTCTAATAATTTTTAAAACTTGCTATAAGGTATAACAAATAATTTGGTGAAAAATTATGCAATTTGACCAAAAGCTTGAGGTGCCCAACAATGTTGAATATTTGCAGTGCATAAATTATGAAATACAGAGGAAAATTGTTCAAATGTATCGATAATTACTCGAGTAGCCGAGTCTAGGTTTCGGAGTTTTAGGTTTTATTTTTTTGTTAAGGTCGCGAAATGGCAATTATTGCATCATCCCACTTGGGTCTGGGTACGAGATTGGCATGATCCCGTCAGGCTTTGCGAAACTGAACCACTGCATATATTTATCATTTATGCGCCATAATTTGCATTTTAATACTCATCTGGTTACCTTACCTGGAGTGTTCTTCGCTAAAAATATTTGATGTGGCTGGCAAGTATCTTGATCTTATATACGCTCTCGATGCTTACAATCGCACACGCACGCCGATCGCCGAATACCTACACTAAAAGATCACGAGCGATTTCGACACGGTTGGTGCCCTTTTTGTCTGCGATCTGAGATCTCGATGACCGTACGCTGAAAATGCCGTACCTGTACGATGATGTGTACTCGATTAAACCTATGTGAACAATATAATATGAGACTCAACATATGAATGTTGTATGGAAATCAAATATGTTAACTGTTCTGAGGTAACTGTAATATTTTTTATAAGCTTTGTTGCCTGCATTGTTTATTGTAATATGTCGACTATATACTAAATAAAGTAGTTGCTTATCAACAGTTCAATGTTTCATACACAATATAAACCTTCCACATTATATTTAAATATATTTTAGGGCAATCTGCTTTCTATTTCTGCCTTTAAATGCTGTTTCAAAAGTGTCCACTTTTCAATTCTATAATTGCTCCTCAAATAAACCTGTTTCACTGGATATGTGTAAGCTTAAATGGAGCTCCAAAATGTTCTGGGTATCAGTAAGTCTGTATCGATTGTTCATATTATTATATGCGAATGCTTACAAATGAACACAGTATATAAATCTCTGACACCCATACCAATTATCAAGATCAAACAGTAAAGAGTTTGTTAATAATTGTTATTGTTTGCTGGTTTACCAATGACAGCCTGTTGCCATGTACTTTCCATTGTTCAGACAGATACACATCTTTCAAACTGATTTTTGGCTAGTTTCATGCTGTACATGGAGGCAATCTAGCTGGCGCGCTAATTGAGATAGTAATTAGTCCTGATATTACAGTACATGAGGCAGGCTATCCCACATGCCAGGCTGACTCACAAGCACACCATTTGCCAACTTTGGTCTGTATAGCCAGATACATTTTTGATATTATACATGAAGCGAGCAGGCCCACTAATAAATCAAATAATGAATGTGTTAAATTAATGAATATGTTTACTGGCTCAAAATATTGTCTTCACAAATAAATAAAGATTTTGAATTATATTTCTTTGAGCTGTTTAGCTTATGATAACTTGCTACTGCCAGCTAAATGTTTTGATTTATGCACTTGTCACTGAAAACCCACTCCAGGGAAGTATGGGAGATTAGACTTCTCAAGAAACAAATCTAAGAAAATGCCCCACCTATAGGGGAAAACAACACTGGCTAAACATCCTAAACCCCACCTACAAGGCATGTATACAGTATTATATAGATTTAAAGACTCACCTTCGACCCCATCTGAGTGGACATCTGCCATTTTAAGTCGTCCCAGTCTCTCTCGCCTAAACCCGCGCCCCATTGGGGCACATACGATAATCTAAACCCCACTCATTCCCAACCTATGCCCCATACTTCCCTGGCGTGGGGGTTTCCATGAGTGATAAGTGTATTACTGCTATGATACACTGATAAAAAGATGTTTGCCGGACTGGCCAGATGAATTGTTGTTACATGATCACAGGCCGGCTTACTTGCCAGCCTGATCCGGTTGGCTAGAACTGAATTGGGTTGGCAAAAAGGATATGGCTTGTTTGGTGAGTCAGACTTCTCAGTAAAGCCAGCTCTGTTACTCATCCAACTAAGCTACATGTAATCAAACCCATTGGCAAACACTCTGTGATGGCTTTGTTACAGGTGTGCAGACTGTTTGGCGATGTTGAAAATTTCAGTGGAAAAACCGCTGCCTGCACTGACAGAGCAGTATCATTACCTAGAACTATAGATTTGTGTATATTGCATTTGCTTACAATCAGTCTATCAACAAGCCACTAGCCCAGGTTGCCCGAGTTAACGCCTAGCGGGCGTCTTGTTATAATTAATTTCAAAATATGCATGTACAATTATAATAACAACACAGAACAATAATAAGAACATTTAACTCCAACCTTGAATCCCAGTTCATTTTGATAGATTTAACCTTAAATATTAGTTCACAGATAGATGGTCTCTCTTCTGTGATCATATCGGCAAGCTTTCAGAATGACTGAAATACCCATTACTCTGTATGACGGGTTAACCAACTTTGAGCAGGTTTTCAGCCTCAGGCAGGTAACGCGACTTGACGATTGAAAGCTACAAGTGTGTTGCTCCGTCCTAACACAATGGTTCGATGCAGGTAGACTAATTTGAATGATTTTTTGATGAAGTGTTACCAGTTCATATGACGGACATTCACTCGCAAACGTAAAAACGCATTATACTGTTTCCTGTTTTTAGTCATCTCGAGTGATTAATAAGTCCTGCAGGATTACGTAGCGACAGCTCTATTGGTAAATGTTTGACCGTCACATCATTACATATATCATATAGATATCTCTTGTCCGTCCTTAAGTATTTTGAATAGAGCAATGGTAGCTGCACACGCCAGCAGTTTTCCACAGGTCGTCAGAGCTTTTCCAATTGTCCCTGAAAAGCCATGAGGCCGAGCAATTGCGGATGGGAAAATACATAGGAAAATACATAGGAAAATATGGTCAAAATAGGACGATCCTGGACCACAAATTATCAACATGTGTTCTCAATTTGTTTTATTGTTTGGAGTCATGGAGGCAGGGAGGGGGGCTCAGAGAGTAATATATTTTTTGGATAAATGCAAAACAGCCTCAAATCTAGCAATTTTAACTAATTTTGGTAATTGGGTGGGGGGCCTCAAGATATTGCTCAAATTGCGCTATTTTACACCAAATAATGTGTTAGACCTCATAGCAAGTTTTTATTTCTATTAAAATTGTTAGTATAAAAAAAATAAATTTCACTCCACATAATGTTTAGCCCTTGGTAAAGGTTAAGAAAGATTAAGATACAGGCTCCGCCATAATTTGAATGTGTTGATTTTTTATGCCAAGGAATTATCTAATTGTCAATATGGGATGTGCAGTACCATATCATGTACAGGAATATAGGATATGGTATTATTAGTTTCCAATCAAGAGTTTTGATATGCCTATGCTGTATTGATATTTATAATCATCATTAAATCATCTGAAGTTGCCAGTGACAATAAATGTGATGACATGTCTTTTGCGATATGTATATTAACTTTCAAATTTTGGTAGAATAATGCCATTTCATAGTTCCCAGAAATCTAAAATTTCCCAGGGGGAATCTCCCCGGATTCTCCAAAAGTGGTTTGCAACGGTCAGATTCCCCATCCCAAGATGATGTTTGATCCCAATGACACTACAGTACTTCCCTCACTATCTCTTCCAGAATTACATGTTTGCTCTTTGGGCTGACAATAATGAGAGTAATATAAAGACAATTGCACACAAATTGTTGTTGAATGTTGTGACATTACTTATATCATCAAGTATGTTGTGGATTGTTTTAATGAGGTATATATACTGTCACTACGATGGCCCTCCACATACATCAAATTGCAAGAAATTTGTTGGCCACAAGCTTGATGAAATAACAGGTTTTTCTGCAAATTTGCTACAAGTCTGCTGCAAATAAATTAGTACTGCTACAAAGCTGAGAGATTTCTAACCATGTAACCATAAGCAATTATTTATGCATGGCTGTAAGATCAGTTGGGCCGCTAAATTGTGATATATTTAATGAAATTCTTCGATTGACCTAAATTTCAACAAAATTACATTACTGGTTAGTGCGGATAGGTATGGAGATACATATATTAAAGTTTAAACTATGAAGCCTGTAGCAAGGAAATTCTCATTTCTCAAGGAAAGATTTATGTATAGAATAACAAGTACAATATTTCAAGACAAGTGGCATGCATGTATACATAAATACATACTGTTTTGTTTTGTCTTCAGTGCAACAAAGCAAAGCAATAAATATTTTTTAGTATCCATTTTGCTATAGAAAGCAACCAGCTATTTCACTAGCTAGCAGCCGATTTTCGACACTTGGGCAGCTTATTTGTCTAAACAACTACAGTAGTTTAGACAAGATTCACTATGAACAATTATTTGACTGCACACTTTTGCAAGATAATTCACCATACTAATAATTATTAACGAGTGTGCAAATAAACTGAACTTGCCTACGACTGTCAGTTTGTCCATAAATATTTTTCCTGTAGGTCTAGTCGATTGCTAATTAAGGCATCTCGGATATCATTCTTCGGCAAGTTATCAAGCTCGCGCAATGTGTTCGCAAGGGACCTGGTCCTGGGACAAAGCGCGGCTAATATTCCATGTACTAAAAAAATACTGATTTATAATGCCGTGATATGGCTCTCTCCTCCGCAGGGGCTTTTATCACTATATTTTGTATATATCAATAATTGTGAATATTACGCTACATGATAAGCACTGATCTCGAAAGAAGACTGGATCGAGCAACTATTGTTCAGAAAATGAAGCCGGAATTCCGCCATTACTAAGGGACCAACTAAGGATCCTGAGGTTTTTGGTTGGATTATTGCTCTTACCATCGACAAAATAAAATAATTTTACTATAAAGAGGACCAGAAGACATTTTTCAAATTCCTGGGTAAAACGATTCATGGCCTGTCTACAGATTGACTGCGACTTTGGTCCCTCAGTAATGGCCACCGTTGGATCTAATTATCAAGTGAGAGTAACTTAATATGAGAAGTCAAATTAGGTTCAAGATTTTATGCATTTAATGTTAGCAAAGAAACTGTATTTTCCAGACACTAAACCTATTTCGCGAGCGTAGCAGTTTGATTTGCTTGTAAACACGGAGCTTCTACTGAAAGCTCGTCAATTTACATTATGCAAATATGCAGGCTTCAAATTCAGCTCATCAGATACAATCAATGATCTCAAAAAATAGAAAGCTCAATGATCCAGTCCTATTTTTGAGATCAGTGATGATAAGTAATCAAATATGAAAATCCGCTGAAATTGAGAACGCGGGCGAAGAAAAAAAAAAGGGGGGATTTTCATATTTCCTTACTTTTCATCCAGCGCAATATTCACAATTGATATATTTATATTGATATATACAAAATTATTGATATATACAAAATATAGTGATAAAAGTCTCTGCGGAGGAGAGGTCATATGATCATATCTTCAGAAAAATGTTTCCCGGACACAAACGAGCCATGACCATATTAACAGACCTATAGTTCATTTAAATTGAACAATGTAAACTATTATAAAATGTTTTCGAAGTGGAGTGTGTCGTATACATGCTGTTTCCAAATGTAATACGACATCCTCATAATACAATGTAAAAATAATAATAATCCAGTTCCATTAAAATTAATCGACATTGTTAACCTACACTACTGCGTCGACGGAAAATTGTTGACTTGAACGAAATTTTAACTCGTATGTTGAGATGCCGCGCAACTTGGAAAAGTTTGATAATTTTATCCATTTAAGTGCACGAAATATTTTCTTGACAACTTCTTATAATAATTGTTAGGAATGTGTAATGTTTTTATTCTATAGTGCAGAATCATCTTCAGGATAACATGACAGTTAATATACACGATTAACCTACACTACTTAGTCGACAGAAAATCTGAAATAAAAATTTATTTTAGAATATATTCTTTCTTTCTATTAACCATGCCCTAATTATGTCCGTCTGCATGTAAGGTTTTGTGCGATATGGACTAAGCTTTCCTATATTTCGTGACTACTGTTTAATAAATATTAACAATACATTATAGTTGATGCCCGTTTTATCCTTTTGAAATTTGAATCAACAAGCGTGACGGCCGTAAACTTTCACTGATATAAAAATGTCTTATTACATCCCTAGCCAAGATGTTGTCGAGCTTGGGCATTTTGTTGAAATATTCTGCTTTGTTCACTGTTATGCTCTAGACTATTTCGTCGGTTGTTTCAATAGACTTCAAACATTTAACCATGACTTAACTGAGCACATAATGATGGAATGGTAATGGCAATGTACAGCGTGGAACGAATCCTATACTGTACCAAGTGTTTTCCGATTGCTAACAGCACAGCGAGCGAGTGAGTTACATCTACACAATCGGCCCACTCAAATAACTCGTTCCTATGCATCGCATATACAGGAGTTAAAAAGGTAACTTCGGCAAACAGAACACTCTGATCTCTAAATAAAGGCTGGATCGAGCAACTATTGTTCGTGAAATCGGAAGAATCACTTACTTTGGACATTATATAGAAGAGGTTGGTTAGAACGATGATTTCCGTGCATTCGCCAACTTTAAAGTTCCCATTCCAAAACAGCCTCAGTATCGATTCTCCTAAAATGGAATGAGAACGCGCGCGGTCTTGAAACGCATTAGCCAACCATATCTCAACACCTTTCAAGACTGGCTTCAAGGACAATACGGTGTCAGCGAGCTCTTGAGGCAAAGAGTGCACGCGTAAGTGGATAAACTAAAGGACAGGAAAGGAAAACAACGTGACTGCAACATTTTCATTTTGGCGCATGGTGAAACGTCGTCAACGAACCCTGCCGCTTGACATGGGCTGTACTTGATCAATCAAAAATTAGTACAATCCGAAATTGGCCGAAAGGCTGCTCTGAAGAATTCAGTGGTATCGAAGAAGTTCTGAAGAAGTTCAGTGGTATCGAACAGTAGAGCAAATTTACCTCCCAGCGCGTTGAAGGCCAATTAGTGGAGACAGCGTGGATCATGAAAGTCGATCACTGATCTCTAAATGAAGACTGGATCGAGCAACTATTGTTTAAATGCTGCGAAAAAATGAAGACTGGAATATTTCGCGGCGGCCATCTTGAATAGACCACACTGTTGTGTACTCTGGTTTGAGTGTTGACAAAGACTCTGTATTATATTAGTCTTACATATATATATAGTTCATGACGTCATAACTAATTAACCTCAACATCTCCCTCGTTTAAGAAATAGAAACTATATGTATAAGATAAATTATACTAAAGAGTAAAGTTGTTTTTAGCAGTCCTATTAATGTTTCACTTCCAAATTATACTAAAGTTGTTCAGGCAATGGTATTCAGATTTCACTTCCATAGCGCTGAGGTTTCCGTACTTGTCGTCCATATCGTGTTATCTGGTTTTGCTCAGGATTGTTGTGACTCTGTTGGCTGTGAGGTTCCCCAGCTGGCAGGTTTCCTGTTTCCGGTGTGTCTCCTTCATTAAGTATGCTTGTTGATTCATCACTGACCATGTCTCTCTGACTTTCCTTTGTCTTGAGGAGGTGTCGTCTGTTTCGTCGATATATGCGACCATCTGGAGTCTGTACAAGGTAAGATTGTGGTGCAGTTCCATGTTGCGCTATGACTGTCACTGGTAACCACTTGCCTTGTCTTTGTATTCTTGCTAGCTCTCCTTTGTAGATGGGAGGTAATACTTGTGAGCCAACGTCGTAGTATTTCTTCTGGATTTGTTGCCTGGATGAACCTCTGGCTGTAGAAGTGGTGTGGTGGTAGGCATCCGACTCTTTAGTCTACGGCTCATGAGTTGCTGAGCTGGCGACTTCTTAACACTTTCGAGGGGACTATTACGATATTCCAGAAGTGAAAGATATGGGTCTTGACCACTTTCTTCCGCTTTCTTGAGAAGGTTTTTCACTGTTTGAACTGTTCTTTCAACTTGTCCATTTGACTGAGGATAGCCAGGGCTTGAAGTAGTATGTTGGAATTCCCACACTTTTGAAAAGTTGTTGAACTCAGCACTGGCAAATTGTGGTCCATTATCGGTGACGACTTCATCTGGTATCCCATGACGGGCAAAGATGGACTTTAATGCAGTGATGGTTGCAGAACTCTTTAGACTCGGGAGCTTAGCGACTTCTGGGTACTTTGAATAATAGTCAACACAGAGAAGATAGTTAGCATTCTTGATCTCGAACAAATCAGCTCCGAGTTTTGACCATGGCCGTTCTGGTATTTTATGGGGAATCAAAGGCTGCTTGGCATTGCTTTTCTTGTTTTCGAGGCATGTGGGACACTGTGAAACCATTGCTTCAATTTCTTTTCCCATTCCAGGCCAGAAGAGTATCTCTCTTGCTCTCTGCTTGCATTTGATGATTCCCAGATGAGCTTGGTGTACTCTTTTCAGCATTTCACTTCTAAGGACTTTAGGAACAATAAGCCTCTTGTTCCTCAACAGCAGTTGGTGTATATACGTAATCTCATCTCTATATGACCAGAATTATCTGATGTCAGGAAGTACTTGGCTCTTTCTATCAGGCCATCCTTGAAGCACTGTGGTCTTTAAATGCTGTAGAGCAGTGTCTTGCTCAGTGGCATCTTGAAATTGTTGCAGCTTTTCTTGGGAAAATGGCAGGTCAAGTTCCAAGAGGCAAACATCTAATTCTTCATCAAGAAGATCTTCTTTCTCTTCATTTAAATACGCTCGGCTTAATGTGTCGGGGATATACATTTATTTGCCAGGTTTGTACTCTACTTCTAGGCTGTAACGTTGGAGCTGCAGCAGCATTCTCTGTAATCGAATTGGTGTCTGGTGTAAAGGCTTCTTGAAAATAGCGTCAAGAGGTTTGTGGTCGGTTTCCACCTTTGTTGTTTGCCCATAGATGTACTGATGGAACATGTTACAGCCATAAACTACAGCAAGCAGTTCTTTTTCAATTTGTGCATATCTTTGTTGTGTGCTTGTGAGGGCTCTTGATGCAAAGGCAATAGTTGTTGATCTTGCATTATCACTGGCCCAAGTCCTTGAGAACTGGCATCAACTGAAAGTGTTACAGGTTTACTGACATTGTAGTACTTTAGCACCGGTGTAGAGGCAACCAAGGATCTCAGCTGTTGAAAACTCTTCTTCAGCGATTCATCCCAATGCCACTTTGTCTTACTTTCCATTAGACTTCGCAGAGGCGCACTGATTTCTGATAAATTGGGAATGAACTTTGCTAAGTATTGGAGCATGCCCATGAGTCTCATGACAGCTTGCTTATCGGCTGGCTCTGGCATCTCTTGAATGGCTCGTACCTTTTCAGGATCAGGTTTTAAACCATCAGCAGTGAGGAGGTGGCTCACATATGTTATTTGAGTACACTGGGTCTTGAATTTGTTTCGATTTAGTTTTCAGTTCTTCTCTCGGCACCTGTTCAGAACGGTAGTTAGGCGATCATTGTGTTGGCTGATATTTTCTCCGCATACCAAAATATCATCTGCAATGCATTCCACGCCCTCGAGTCCTTCTAATAGTTCCATCATAACTTTCTGGAATACTTCTGGAGCCGAGGAGATGCCAAAGGGGAGTCTCTTGAACCGGTATCGCCCAACTGGAGTGTTGAAGGTGCACAATGTGGAGCTGCTATCATCAAGCTCAATTTTGCCAGAAACCAGAGCTTACATCAAGGATGGCTAATCCCCGGGCATTTGGTAATCGCGACACAACTTCTTCAACAGTTGGCAATGGGTGGTGCTCCCGTCGGATTGCTCGATTTAAGTCGCGAGGGTCAATGCATATTCTCAACTTGTGTGGCTTTACGACAGTTACCATGTTATTCACCCAGTTAGTTGGCTCAGACTGCTTTTCAATCACACCCAGACCTTCTTTTCGTTTCAATTATTGTATGATTCTGGGTCGTAATGCGACGGGCACTTTTCTTGGTGGTTGAACAACAGGCTTTATGTTGGGATCCACTTCAATGTGATGCTTTCCAGTGGACTTAATGCATCCAAGACCAGTAAATAAGTCTGGATATTGATCGAGAATGTCATTACCACTTTCATTGACACTGGCAGGTCCATCTATTGTCATGATTATTTGTATTAATCCCAATTCCAAACAGGTTTTACGACCAAGGATAGATGGGGCATCTTCGTTAATTATTTGAAATGTGATTTGGTGGGTTGCGTCTTTGTGTTGATATTGAAAACTTGCTTTTCCGACTGGAACAATTTTATGCCCCGAGTAACTCACCAATCTAGCATTCGATGCAACAAGATCAGAGTTATTGTGAGCGATGGTGTTGTAAACAATGCGAAGTTTCATTTCAACAGGTTTGTTGTTGATTATGATATTTTCTTTCCAGTCGTCGTCATTGGCGTTTTGCACAGTTCCGATAAAAAATTCTTCCAAGTCTTCTTCGATTGCATCGACATGGAACGCTTGTTTGTTCCCTGGCGCTGTTTTCGATCGACAAACTCGAGCAAAGTGGTTTTCCTTTCGACAGTTATTACAAATTTTGCCGAAAGCTGGACAGGCCTTTTGATCGTTTGAATGTTCGCCACCGCAATTTCGACATTTCTTTGGCACGTACGATGACTGTTGTTGTTTCGGATTAAACCTCGGAGGATGATAAGTGGATTTAGATCTTTCCAGTCCATGAAGGGACTTGTCGTTGTCGTCATGAAACTGTTTCAGTTGGCTTGAACTTGTTTCGCTCGTACGACATATATCAATGGCTTTTGTCAAGGGAAGTTCCGCTTCTCGGAGCAATCTGGCACTCCTGATTCCTCCTACGATCCGGTCACGAATAAGGCTATCGTTGAGTGTAGCGAACTCACAATTCTTGGTTTTGTTTTTCATAAACGAAGGCGTCAATTGTTTCGGTCGGTCCTTGTGATCGCGAGAAGAATTGGTGGCGCAGAAATGTCAAGTTCTTTCGTGGTTCACAGTACTGTTTGAATTTCTGTTTCAAGATCTCGATTTTGTGTTCGTCACCTCCTCGGCAAATTCGAACGCATTAAATATGGTTCGAGCATCTTCTCCGGCCACGTGGAGGAAAGTGGCGCACTGAACTTTTTCGGCTTTGTCGCTTATTCCACTGGCGATGAGAAAGAGTTCGAAGCTTTGAATCCATTTTCTCCAATTTTCAGCTAGGTTCCCGTCTAAACAAAGTTCACTGGGAGGCAATGTATTTTAGTTCACTTCTGACACCATGTTGTGTACTCTGGTTTGAGTGTTGACAAAGACTCTGTATTATATTAGTCTTACATATATATATAGTTCATGACGTCATAACTAATTAACCTCAACACACACTATATACTTTTACTGTCGGCGACAGAGACAATATGTCTCTGATGTTTTAAGGTGCTAAAATGAATCAGTTGTCGTAGGTTTTTACCGTAATTTAGATCACACTACTGCTCCATTACAATAATAGTGATGCCAGGATTAACTAGAGTGAACAGGGCACGCACACTACTGGGTCGTCTTTGACGACTATAGTTGAAGTTTAGAGAAATTGTCGAGGTGAGTTGCCGAAACGTTTCAGCGCTTTAAATTAGACTCAATTTCGACCAGTTTAGCCTCGAGCTGAAGTTGCGCGATGACCTCCTTTGATTGTTGTATTTTATATAAAAGTGTTGTTCTGTGCAGGCATGAGTGTGAATAGAAATCAAATACTCTAAAAGCTTGATATACTCCTGAAATAGTGTGTAGGAGGGATAGCTAGAAATTGGTGAAAGCTTGCGGTTCAAATTGGGCGCAAAACTCGAATATTAAATGTCTGGGCGCAGGGTGCAAGTCCCACAAGATCAACACAATGGTAATATCTCTTAGAATATTTTATATTTGTCAAGAATAATTTACAATGTGTCGGGCATACACCCATATATTTTTTGGCCTCCACTCATGAGGCAGCTTGGCATATGAATGCAAAGGTTACTTGGTTACTCGTGGTTACAAGATTACTCATCCCCACCAGAATTTTCATTTGTTAAATATTTGCCGTCGAGATGGATGTTCGTATGCAGTATTGCGCAATCCATTTAAGCTCTAAATTGTCTCAAGTGCGCATGTCCCGCGATAGCACGTTGTATTCGAAGCACCCATGCATTAAGACTCGGTGGTTTATAAGCTACTTCTTTTAGTCCTTTGACAGGAAATTCATGCTAATAATAAATCATGCCTTTACTTGCTTGTGAAAGTATTCATCAATGCCATGAATGCTTATTTTACCAGTCGCGATAAACAGAGTTTATCGGCTCTGTTAACCGCACAAACTAGTCAAGTGTTAACCTCACAAACTGTTCAAGTGAACGAGTGGAACTTGACAACCATCGACGGTGTTTTAGTGCAAGAAGACAATATGTACCTGAATGCTTTAATGATATCGTTCCGCGTGAGGTCTTAATTTTTGTCACTTTTACCAACTGTAGCAGTTTGTTGCCGTTGGTTAGCAGACAAGTTAAACAACTGGTCCATTGAGACAAAGATATCGCCCATTGAGGTAAATGATTACACATAATCACCAGTGATGCTGAGAAATATCGATGTGCCCATTGTGATGAAGCCCGTTGAAGCATATCAAATGTGGGTCTGGGAACGAGAACGCTATAAAATAGGATTTATTTAAACATAAATATCTATAACCCACTCCTCAGCGCGTTCCTTGCAATAGTATTTTTCAGTCATATCTGATTATGTAATTTTTGCTAGTTTCTCTTGCTCCCTTGCAACGAAATTGTCAGTGCTACTGGCCTTGGGTTTCTGTTTATAGCAAATTTAATGACGATTCCACAACATACATTTTACAAGGTTGGAAATGGGGTTATGTCAGACATCACATCTAATTTTAATATAATTTTTGCTATCTTAAATCTTCCCACCTTTCAAAATTTGGCAACTTTTATGCTCAGCGGAATTCCTATTAAGGGGGAGCAACATGGCAAAATATGAAGTAAAATTGTTAGAAAAACACATTTCTGTTTTTTTGCATTTTCTAAGACTAAAACTTTTTTGATTTCATAAATCTGACTCCAAATTATGATATTCGTGCTATTTTCAGAAATAAATGACAATTTATACCATTAGATTGAAAAACTACTGTTTGTTGCCATGGCAACCTTAGTAGTTTTTGTCGCAAAATATGCAATTTCGTAGCCACTTTTCATTTTTGATGTGTGATATAGATAGGGGACAAGAAACGAGTCAGGGTATTGATTTTCATTGCAATTGACCCCCTCAGCTCTAAAATTCAAAATGAGTTGTGGATTATCAATGTTGGTGCTACTGTCCGTCATCGTGTGATGGGAAAATTGCATGTACCCACTGGCAAGAATATCAAGCAAGGTAGTGTAAGGAAGGACAAAGGAGGGCACAGCAGTCATTGCAGAGGGCAACAAATGTGGCTCCGCATGCCTGGCAAGTGATACGTAATGTAAAGCACAGAGGGGAAGAAAGGAGGAAGGCCGCTAAAGGCATCACATATGCCAGTGGGGCTTTCAATGAAGACTTGCTGTGTGTTACTGAAGGCAGGAAGAGGCCTGCAACCTCCAAGGGCAAAGAAAACCCACCCAAGGAGAGGAAAAATAAGGAACTATGACGAAAGGCTGATTATTGCTTCTTGAAAACTGGAATACCTGTAGGTATGTCTGGAACTTTAAGGGCATTTTTCTCAAAAACGTGATTTTCGGCAGTCGCGTTTTGCACCCCACTTCTAACTCTGTGAGCATTTGATGGATTTTCCTCAAATTTTGAACAACAATTACACTGGTAATGTTCTGTCTTCGCATCGGGCACTTTTTCGATTACTATTTTCATTAAAGAGCTATCCTATATAAACTTTTGCCTGGAATCCAGATTGGTTTGTATGGCAACCAGTACTCAAATCATAAATCCCCCATGGGAACATTCATTGTCCAATGCTATACTTGCCCTGTAAATATAAAGCTATAACCTGAAATCTCTTAGAAATGTTGGGGGGGGAGGGGGGGGTGTCGCAGAGGGACTGAAGAAAGTTAACAACAAACATGTGTAATTCGATTTCTCCTTACAGCAGGCCGCAATGCAAAATATAACCAAAAGTGAAATAATACGCTCAATCAATTGTTGTACTTTCAGTACTTGGTCCGAATTTACATCTAGTTTTGTCCATTCTTGGTGTTAACTACTCTGTTGCTCCCCCTTAAACAAGATGGCAGTCGAAGATAAACGAAATATAATTGTTTTCGGTTATATTTCGCCTTAGTTATAACTACAGTTCTATATCTTTCATTTGAAGAAATTTCCAATTTTTAGTTGGAAAAAGCACTGCTTTCATTGTCAGATTTATTTAAAAAATGTATCTAATCTGTGATCTTAAGCTGACAGCTTTGGGATGGAGAGCTGAGGAAAGTTGGGAAACCGATATGTAGTGTCTAAACCGGAAATGAGACCTGGCATAGATATCATGTGATCGAAGATAATAAAAACAGTCTTTACTCGGGACTCGGAATAGTAAGACGATAGGATATTACAATGGCGACGAGGATACAGAATTCGATTAAACAAATTGAAGCACGTATAACAAAGATCAGGAGTTGTAGAAAAGGAAACATGACTCAAACAAAGGAGAACTGCCATTACATATTAACGCAACAATTGCAACACTTCCTTCTTACGTGAGCCTGATTGTATTACAGCCAGCGGTTCACACTCCGTTCTAAGTTGTTACTTCGTGTTAGGTTCACACAGCGGTTTTAGTTAGGTTCAGGCATTTCAAGATTGTTATGACGCAAAAAAATATTTATTTAAATTATTTTAATGTTATTTTTCGAATATCGGCTGATTTTTTTCTCTGTTCCTTCTCATACTATTTCTGAGCAAATTTCAGTGCCCCCCCCCCCCCCCCTACCTAAAATACGGGCCTGCAGTTACAGCGAGAGCATCATACTACAAGGTTATTGCCGATTTCCAACAGGCACGAATTCAAGTCACTAACACAAACTTAGTTAGATATGGAAAGAGACAAAGGGAAATAACAGGGAAGACATATATAAATATTTCTTTCAGGCAGGACATCATGGTTTGGTGGATGCTATTGTTAAAATTATAGACAAAACTGATATATCGAAATCGGTTGAAAGAGATGGCTTCATGGGCGTATAAGTTGAACACGTTTGTACCGATAACTTAATAATGTATAACTTTTCTCCAATAAGTTTGATACGGTTTTGCTTGTAATTATTTTTCTCCTCAGGGCACCCATACAAATGGCGAATTACTTAATAGCATAATAGCAGCAACAACATTTGCTAACAATAGCCTAATAATTCGCGATTATCAACAATTTTTTTATTTACATATCAAGATGCGGCAAATTTACTGAACTTTCAAACTTCTCTGCAACTTTATTGGTACAAATTAGATATAAGAATTTGCAAGAGCTATCGACTCAAACTAGCAACTTCAGGAGAAACGCCGCGTGATTTTACTATAAACAAATACAGCAGTTTTGAGACAGCAGATACAAAAACCGAAATTCAATATATAGCATAGTGTTAACGAAATTCAATATATAGCACAATGTATAGTATACCCCTCAAGAGTTCTGAATTTCACGATATTTTAATGTGGTTAGTTGTAACCAAGTTTAAACCAAAAGAAAAAAATACGAAGGAAAAAAAACACTACACAATCAGACCGGACAAGACATACAATGTTGGCGCAAACGAATTTCGCAACGTATGGTTTATTATGCACTGATTGGTAGATAAAAAATAGTAAATAAATATATACATCAATGACAGTTCAGTTGATTTACTGCATTTTATATCTTGAACGATCTGCATGAGTTGATAAAAAGTCTACATCGCTTAATTTGTAGTTCAGAATAACTCAATGCAATATATTGCCAAATAACGCGCTTTAACCAGAGGGCTTGGCAACCCGAGAACGAAGAGGATTAGAATAATAACAACTATATTGAAAGACTTGAGAGCCAACATCCTTTTGCAAATCCCTGCATATCGCAAAATGTTGGAAGTATGATTTTGTTTCGTCTCTATACCATATAATTATGTTTTTTTCTATCGGCACCAAATTCGCTTACAGTCAGACAGCGTTACGCCGCTTCACGGAAGACCGACTTCGGAAGAGGCATATTTAGAAAACATTCGCTTGCGTTTTATTAAAGTTTACGATGCTCATTCGTTCGGTTATTTTCTTTGTATAATCCATGCCAATAAATGCCGGAAAAGCTAAATGCAAAATAAGTGTTTGATCAACATCTTTGGACAGATGCATCTTGATATGAAAAAACAAAACATCATCGTAGAAATACAACACTGTATCAGACGGTGATTAAAGCACTAGTAGTTAGGACTGCGGCTAGGATAGACTCTGTAATGTCGGACTATGTTCAGTGGCCTTTGCCTTGTGGGCGGGGATTTCCCAGTGACTTGCATTGGTGACGAATGTTCTAGGGTGGTCTGGGGGCTTGCTCATCCGCAAACAATTTTAGATTTCTAGGGTCTCACCATTTCTCGTGATTCTGAGGCGAGTTTTTTAACAGTAATAAGATTACTTATTAAATAAGATTGATCATAAATCACAAAATGTTGTTATTACTAAATCAGAACATAGCACCATACACGTCAATGTATCTTGAGATTCATTAATAACCCCCCCCCCCCCCCCCCCCCAATTTCTACCGGATTTTTACTTTTCAAAATAACGGTCTTGCGTAACATTCCAACGCCACTGATTTGATATTTCTCGGTTCGAGTTAAATATTTTTCATTCTTCTCTGCAGAATGACCGATAAAACATTTGGCAATATAATTACAGTGACGCATCTCAAGAAATTGCAGCAAAGTCCAAGTATATATTAAAATGATATGCTGATTTCACGAGTCTGCGCATGGCATTGTTCACATCCCCAGACAAAATATATCCTTTGAATTTCTATTTTTCTCAGGTATCAGATTCTGAAACAGATTCACAGAGTAACCAGATAACAGATCTAGTTTGTAAAATCGAAAAGAAGAGAAACTATTCAGAGAAAGAGGATATCCTGGTTTGATTTCTATCAGCTTTGAGGGAATTGTCAAGGAAATTATGTCTCGTTACATGTCCAACAGGGTTTCATACTTTATAAAATATGATTACCACTTACCAGAAAGGAGAATACGGCTACTGACAGTGCTATAATATATGTCAAGACTACTTTTAGATGTTATGATATCAGCCGTATAATAAACAAAGAGCTGCTGACGGTAGGACATAGAAATAGAGAGTTAATTAATATCGTTATTAGTCACATGATAAATCAAAGGCTGACAGACTTTGTAGTATGCTGAAGAAGTCGAAATTCCGCGGAGACCAAAAACTAGTTGTTCGAGGGTTAGTGCGAATAATACTAAAGTGCTAATAAACAGATTTAGAAAAGAGGACGTGGACCTCAAGGCGACCGACGTATAAATCTGGCCAAAGAGCTTGAAAATGGGTAATTTTTGTAACAAGTTCGCTACTTATATTACATCGATTTACATTCCAGTGATTATACTAAATAATGTAAACCAATCAGATTGCCCTACGCTAACAAAAGGACATGCCAGTAAAAAGGACACTCAGAGACACTCGTGAACGAAGAGCGCATATTATAAGTCCAAACACAAGACAACGTCTTACATGGTGGCAGCGGTGAACTAACCAAAGGACAACTCATCAGAGTGTTCGAAATGGCCTTAGGATTTGCTTTACCACCTTCGCCTCCTCTTGATATTCACGACACAAACGCGTCGGAGAAAGGTAAAATAATTCAGTCTGGCGTGGAACAATTATCTCCTCGCAACCGAATTGAATAAGAAGTCTGAAGGGATAGAAGTCGCAAAACCTCTAACAGTCATCGGAGAGGAAGCTCGCGACGTTTATTTGTCATTCACAGACTGGGCAGAAGAAGGAGACGAGACGAAGATTAAACATGTGCAGGAGAAGTTTGCAGCGTATTACATGCTACGCAATAATGTACCGTTTGAACGATACAAGTTTAACCCAGGTATTCCTGAGGCTGGAGAGTCGTACGACCATTACAAGACCGCCTTACGCAAGCTAGCTGAGGGGTGTGATTTTCATACAATTACACCAGAAGAAATACTCAGAGATCGGTTAATATTTGGTATCAGTGATACCAAAGTACGCGAGAGACTGCTGAGAGAAATAAATCTCAGTCTAGCGAAAACAGACGAGATATGTCGTGCTTCCGAAAGCATGTTGGCCCAGATGAAAATCATTGGAGACACAGCTGAAGGTAAAATCACTGCGCCGCAGTTTGTAGACAAAAATAAATGAAGGCGATTGAAGATGAAAAAGACGATAGAGCGGGCGAGGTCTACCAGACTGCTGTCAAACTAGACGAGTTATATAGTTAGTGACCATGAAACTGCAATCCCGAAGTTACGTTCGATTCCAACCAGATACGGGGCGCAATGTAATATCATACCAGTACACATGCATCTACAAAGAGGCGACCGAGGACAGACAACTGGAGAAGGTGAAGCCCATCAAAACCTCCCTTGTCGCCTGTGGAGGTTCGACAATAAAGGTAATAGGGCAAGTACGTATCCGCGTTTTAAGAGGTGAGGCCAGTTATCGTCTAGACTGCCGATTTGCAGACAGCAAAGAGATCCGCCCGATTCTAGGTTGCAAAGTATGCTTAGGAATGAACATTAGTCAGTTCAAAGATAATGACCTGCTGAATAAACCACAGACGGACAACGCCCCAGTATACGCCAGCTTAGAGGACAAACCCAACGCACTGACCAAACAAGAGCTTATGGGAAAGTTTCCGAAGGTCTTTGGCGAGGGAGTTGTACAGTTAGACGGCGTATATAAGATACGATCGATGAGACAGTCCAACGATGAGACAGTCCAACAAGTTCCACATGCACCCCGGCGCGCATTGTAGTTGCGCTTCGACCAAAGCTAAAATAAGCACTAAAACCTTGTGTCCCAATATGTCATAGTTCTGGTAGCTCCATCGTGGCTGTCACAAAAAAGAAATTATCTCCTCGCAACTGAACTGAATAAGAAGTCTGAAGCGGTACAGGTCGCAACACTTCTAACAGTCATCGGTGAGTAAGCTCGCGACGTTTATTCCAGGACGAGCTCGTATTTAAAGGACAGCTGTTAGTAGTCCCAACGGTCATTGGCAAAAAATGATGGAATAAATTCATGCTGCACACATTGGCATCGAAGCCAATGAATTTCTTGTCAACTTATTACAGTTGACCTGCACTTCGATTTAATTCAAACTCTCGTCAGTTTAAAGTATATTTCTTTTGTTACATGATGGTGCTAAATAAAAAGTTGTTGTTGTTGTTGAAGCGTGCATTCGAAGAGCACGAGACATCAGGCCTCGCATGGCAACAGAACTCAAGCAGTATACATCGCCAATTGCGACATTTGTCTCGCCCATCGCAGCAATCAAGGGAAAGAGCCCATCATGCAGCATGAGTTGGTCGTCCGTCCATGAGCTAAAGTAGGCGCTGACTTTTGCGAGTTTGACAACCGAACACTGTTAGTCGTCAGTGAACCGCCTGACTACAACAACGTCCCGTACTGTGATAAAGGAAATGAAGGCGGTATTTGCTAGATTTGGAGTCCCAGACAGTCTGATCACAGATAATCGCCCGCAGTTCTCTTCAGCGGAGTTTGCAGTGTTTGCTAAAACATCGCGGTTTGAGCACAAGACCTCTTCGCCTCACTACCCGCAGTCAAACGGTAAAGCCGAGAACGCCGTTAAGACAGTGAAGAGGCTGTTTTCCAAGTGTAAGGAGGCCGGAAGGTCGGAGTTCCAGACGTTACTAGACTGCCGCAACACACCATCTGCTGGAATTGGTACCAGTGCAACCCAGCGCCTCATCGGCCGGAGGTGCAAGACGCTTCTTCCAGTTGCTAGCTCACTACTACAGCCGCAGTACGCAACTGAAGAAGATACCGGGGCATTGATTGGAATCAAGAAGCAACAGCAGCTCTATTACGACAATCACAGCAAATCCCTGACCCCAATCAACACAGGCGACACAGTCCGTGTGAAAATTAAACTCCCGGACAAAACAGATGGGATGCAGGCATCTGCACATGCCAAGTGGGACCCAGGAGCTATGAAGTTAAGGTTGGTCACGGTATCTACAGACGACTTGTCAGTACGGAAGAACGGAATCGAGATGTGCAACAGGGAAACCCATTACCCAATGAAAGCCCACTGAGAGAGTCAGGTGAACCAGCGGACACATCGCCAGAAGAACCGCTTGTGTGAGCACAGAACCAATCATCCTGTACAGTTCAGCCAGGAAAAGCAGAGCCCCATAGTGGAACAATGACTATCATATGCCAGAGACCGCATAATCAATTTCAATGACTATAGACACTACCTTTACCTAAATATTATATTTATGTTATGTTATGTTATGCTTTGTTCCGTTAGGAAAAGGAAGATGTAACAAGTTCGCTACTTACATTACATCGAATCACATTCCAGTGATTATACTAATTAATCCATACCAATCAGATTGACCTACGCTAATAAAATGACAAATGCCAGTAAAAACAACACTCAGAGACACTCAAAAACAAAGAGCGCTGATTATGTTTTCCTATACTTGTAATGATAAATATTCAATAAAATAAAGTCCAAACACAAGACAACTTCTTACAATTTTTACTTCTAGTATTAGTGGAAACGTCGTCTTCTTGAATTTCATGCCGCCATTTCACTGTTCTCACGTCCTCACCAGGACATCACTGTTTTTGGTTGAATTTTTCTAGAAAATATGTGGATAAGTACTATGAAAAATAGTTTGTAGTCTGGTTTCATATTTGCATTACGAATCATGACAAAGCGTGCGAACAGTAAATTTATTACAGAGCTAAAACGATACAAGTGCCTAAAACTGATATGTTCATTGTACATTAGTAGGTTTAAAAATGTTGTTGGTTTATATACTATACATAATCTCCCATGTAAAATATTTAAGAAATAAAAAAATTAAAAGTTTAAAAATTAAATATTTAAAAGATTAAAAATGTGACCAAGAAAAAGAAAAACTTTGTATTGAAGAGTCCTTTCTATTTTTTAATTTCTTGAAAATAATCATATCGTATCCGTACAATCGTATGCACCAAACAGATGACTGTATGTATGCAAATATTATACAAATATTATGCAAATAAGAAACGAAGGACGGCGCTGTTGTTTTTTCTTGACTAAACCTGATTTTTCTTATGACTTCATGACAACACGACTGCGTCCTCGAACCAGTTCTCCTCGGTCAAAGTGGCGTCCTCGTCCTCTTTTCTAAATCTGACTAATATTAGGGTAAGGGTTGGTACAATGGTTTGAAAAAGAACCCTAATCCAATTAATCATACCCTTATACTAACCCTCACCCTAATATTAATCCTGCTATTAACCTTCGTACTAACCCTCGAACAACTAGTTTTCAGTTTTTCCGCAGAATTTCTATTTCTTGTGTACAGAAGATACATACATGATCGTCAAGCTCAAATCCTCAGAAAATGTTTCTGAGTTGCGGCCAGGAATCGAACCTGTAACCTTCTGATTGCCTGAGAGATGCTCTAACTATTGAGCTACCGAGACTCAGATACAATGATGTACTGGTTCGATTGGTATGTACTTCGTATGCGGCAGTCACTATATATCAGTAATCATAGATTTAGCTAGCTGCTTGGTACGATGACAATGGCGATAAATGATAACGATATTCTCCTTACGGCGGAAAAAACACGTTCCCAGACTCCCATATTAATAGGAGCGCTCGCGCGTTTATTCAAAATCTCGCCAACATGGCTGTTTACGATGAAGATACGCTGCTTCTTCTGTTACTAACAAGACGAATAAGAGAGAAGAGAAATAAGAAATGTTTATGTTTATATAGTTGTTTCAACAAGTAATTCGTGGATATTGGCAAGTTGCGCAAGTGTTTGAAACAGACGTTGTTGTTTTCTGTCCGATTCTATTCCAACTGTCGTTGTTCTTACGAGCGTCTTAAACATCGGATGTGTTTTGTCATATAACACAGCATTCTTTTCCACTTCGAGAAAGAGATGTTCTTCGTCCATACTTTTCGTCGCAGAATATGTAAACGAACAACCAGCGAGAGATGAGGTAGTGATAGCCAAGGGTATGGCAGCTTCACAGGATCATTGTGGACTTCGAGTGGTTAATTTACAAACTAGCGGTTTGATTGGCTAAAAAATGTATCATTATCGTGGAAGAAAAAAATTCTAAAGATTCTAAAATCGCTATCGTTTAACGATAATTTCATCGTTATCGCCACAATATGATTGCTAATATGCATTTAATAGGCGAACGATTTTTTCTGTATCGTTATCGTATCGTTATCGGATGTAGTGTGATCGGGCCTTTATGCTGATGGCTAACTAGCACTATAGAAGAGTACATCAGAATAAACAATTTTCTAATGTTTATGGATCATCTTGGTAACTCGATCTCTGGCTTCGAGTTTTCCAGAGGATATGTCTCCAACTTTGTGTGCTGAATTATTACACCCTAAAGAAGTAGTCAAGATGGATCTTGATACATATTTAACAGAGTTGATCACTGACATCTATGCCTTCTTCGAATATGATCTGCCAGAAACAACACCATGACATATTTAAAAGATAAGTAAAGCTCTGCATGGCAAGAACATTGCAAATCTACATATGAAATAAGTGGCATTGCCTCAGTTATGGATAGAGGTTTTAGTCTCTACACTGAACATGACATATTTTATTCAATATTCACAGTGATAAAGATATAACTGACATCACCTGTCGCAAGCAATGCATGTGAAAGAGGATTCGTTGCATTGAGAAGACTCAAGAGTTGTACCAGAAGTACCATTGGCAGACAGATTTAATGGAATAACAATGCGTCATGTTCACACAGACAAAATTGTACCTGAAACTTTTTCTAAATAAATTCTGGATTGATATGATCAAGGTAGAACTAAGAAAATTTGGGACGCTAATTACTAATTACTAATGCTTCTTAATCATAATTGGTGGTTTGAATTGCAGTAGCTCTTTTATGCTATGTACATGTAGAAGTATGATTTATTGACCTGTCAGTAAGAAAGCTAGCTCACGTTTTATGCATTGCGAACCAATGCCAGAAATATGTGTCAATGATGTGATAATCCAACCGGCTCCGGTTGCACGTGATCTCGGTGTTGCTGTTGATAGACATTTAAAATTAAATACTCATGTAAATAACATTTGTAAATCGGCCACTTTGGCTATCAGAAATATTGGCAAGATCAGGAAATATTTGAGTAAAAAGGACTGTGAGAAGTTGGTGCATGCATTCATAACATCAAAACTTGACAGCTGTAATAGCATCCTATATGGCTTACCAGATACCGAATTGAGCAAGTTACAGCGTATTCAAAATACAGCTGCTAGACTTGTTGCAGGGGTCAAAAAATCGGAGCATATCTCCCCTGCGCTACGTAATCTTCACTGGTTGCCCGTGAGATCACGGATTGTTTTTAAGATACTAATAATTACTTTCAAGGCTTTGCATGGCCAGGCGCCTGTTTATATTACTGATTTGCTAACTAAATATAAACCTACTCGTACTTTGAGATCATCTGACCAAAATCTGCTACTCGAGCCAAAATCCAAAACGGTGACTCATGGAGACAGAGCATTCTCGGTTGCAGCGCCAAAACTGTGGAATTCATTACCACAGGAAATTAGAAGCTTTGAAATGTTAAGTAATTTTAAGTCTGCAGTTAAGACTTTTCTTTTTTAAAATTAATAGTTATTGTTCATAGTGTTAATATATGTAGTACGCCTCTTATAATGAAACTGTAATTAGTTTTAAAAGTTACTTTAAGAATATATATATTGTTGTAAGAGCATTGAGACTATTGTATAATGCTCCTAATACGTCTTTATTATTATTATTATCGTTTTCCGGCCCTCTGGCGATGGATTATCCCAGAGCCTCCGTTTGCGTGGCGCGGCGGAGGCTCTGGGAACGAGATTGGTGCAGGCCATATTCGAGTGACAATGGTGGTCATTCCAATATGGCCGCCACGCGCTAATCCCGGCATAATTATTATTGTGATGGAGCAGTAGCTGGTTTGTGATATAAATTACGGTAAAAACCTATGACAACTGATTCCTTTTAGCATCTTAAAAGATCAGAAACGGATTGTCTCTGTTGCCGACAGTAAAAGTATATAGCGTGGTTTATTCAAGATGGCCGCCGCGAAATATTCCAGGCTTAATTTAAACAATAGTTTCTAACAGCATCTAAACAATAGTTGATCGATCCAGTCTTCATTTAGAGATCAGTGATCGGCTTTCATGATCCACGCCGTCTCCACTAATAGGTATTTAAGGCCTGGTGAGGTATATTTCTCTGCTGTTCCATACCATTGAGCGTCATTCTTCACAGCAACCTTTAGGCCAATTTCGGATTGTACTAATTTTTTATTCATCAAGTACAACCCATGCATGTCAAGTGCACAGGGCTGCGTTGACGACATTTCACCATGCGCTGAAATTATTGTCTTGGAGCCACGTTGTTTTTCTCTCCTGTCCTTTACTTTATCCACTTACGTACGTGCTTTGCATCAAGAGCTCGCTGGCACTGTCTTGTCCTAATTGAAGCCAGTCTTGAAAGGTGTTGAGATATGGTCGGCTAATGCGTTTCAAGACGATGCGCGTTACTGAGGCTGTTTCGGAATGGCAACTTTAAATGTGGTGAATGCACGGAAATCATCGTTGTAACCAACCTCTTCGAATGTCCAAAGTAAATGATTAGTGCCAGTGAACAGGGCTCGCACTCTACTGGTGTCGTCTTTGAGACTAGTTGAAGTTTAGAGAAATTGTCGAGGTGAGTTGTCGAAACGTTTCGGTGCTTTAGACTCAATTTCGACCAGTTTATCCTCGAGCTAAAGTCGCGCGATGACATCCTTTGATTGTTGTATTTTATATAAAAGTGTTGTTCTGTGCAGGTATGAATGTATAAATAGAAATCGAATAATCTAAAAGCTTGATATACTCCTGAAATAGTGTGTAGGAGGGATAGCAAATTGGTTACAGTTAGTGTGTGGTTCAAATCGGGCGCAAAACTCGAATATTAAATGCCATATTAAAAGACCAACACAACGGTGATATCGCTTAGGATATTTTATATTTGTCAAGAATAATTTAAATTTTGTCGTGCATAAACCCATATATTTTTGGCCTCCCCTCATGAGGCATCACACTATTCTTGGAATATGAATGCCAAGGTTACTCTGTTACTCGTAGTTACAAGGTTATTCATGCCCATTCCTTTCAGCGAGCTATGTATACCCAACCAGAATTATCATTTGTTAAATATTTTCCATTCAGATTTATATTTGTTTGCAGTATTGCGCGATCCATTTAAGCTCTAAATTGCCTCAGGTACGCTATAGCACGTTATCTTCGAATCATTCATGGATAAAGACTCGGTGGTTTAATTGCTGCCTCCCCTCAGCAAACTATTGTTGACATGCCTCTTGCGTTTACTCGTGCACAGTCCTGTTACCGAACTATATATAGATCTCGATTTGTTGAATGTTGCGTTTGTTTGTTTGTGTGTCGGCATACGTCATCCTTATGTGCTCGAAAGTAACTCCAGTGCGCATGTTCCGCTAGCAGCTTCTCGAAGTTCTCGACAATTCCTTCACAGAAAATTCACGGGAAGAACAATAATTATGTCTTTACTTTCTCATGGAAGTATTCATCAAGGCCATGAAGGTTTCAGTGGCCTGTCTCGAGGAAATCAGTGCTCTTTCATGAGTTTATCAGCGCTGTTAACAGCACAAGCTATTGTTGTTAACAGCACAATCTATTGCAGGGCCTGCAGTTACGAAGTGGAACTCGACAACCATCGACAATGTCTTAGTACAAGGAGACAACATGTACTTGAATGCTTTTAACTATGATCTCATTCCTCGTCAGGGATTTCTGTCGTTGAACAACTTACCAACCGTTGTTTGTTGCCGTTGGTTAGAAGACAACTTGTCCTGTCGATACAGATATCGCCCGTTGAGGCACAAAAATATATTGATCATCTACCCTTTGTGGTGGAGCCCGTTGAGGCACAGAACAATATTGATCTGCCCAACTGTATATGTAATAAACTGTGCATGGAACTGTCTTCAAGAAATTATTTACCTCAACTTTGTGAAAATTCAGTGGATTTGTCCATTTTGTGAAAATTCAGTGTACAATGGAAATTATTTGTGTGCCATGGATAACCATAATATTTGGTATGCAGTAAATACAATATTACAAGTTATTTGGGAAAATAAAATACAGATATTGCAGTTGACTGTGGTGTATTACAGTATAATATGTGGAGTCGTGGACATGTGCAATGAACTAATACATCACAAAGATCTTGAAACTGGTATCGCATTCTCAACAATAAAATGTAGACGATATAAATAATGTTGCAACAATATCGTAAACATCTGTTGCATACCGTTTCTGGTATTTATTTAGTCAGCCCCTATTTGTTTAGCGCTTGCTTTGCCATAAACATATCAGACACTAGCGATTCCGCTGACAGCTTTGCCACAGTAAGAAGCATGATTTATAGTGGCAGTGATTTATCAGAAATTTGTTTACCAATCACCAACATAGTCATAATGTATACTGTGTATGCAGTCAAAAGTCTTGCCAATTATAAACAGATAAGTGATAGTCATTTGTAATTTAAGTCTGCTATATTTAAAATGATTAAAATAATTGATAGAAATGTGTACCTATACAGTATACTACAGCGGGTTCATTTTTAAAATGTTATCAAAAATGAAGCTTCCCGTGACTTTCGAGCAAGCACTTCCCCTTTCGATAGTAACTTCTAGTTATAAGCTACTTCTTTTAGTCACTTGACAGAAAATTCATGCTAATACTTTACTTGCTTGTGGAAGTATTCTTCTCAAACTCATGAATAATTCATGAATTATCATAGTCAATCCATGAACGTATACCGCATCACATGCATGAGTTTTGATACCCAATGAAAACCTGTAGGAAAGTTCCTAGTGAACTGGATCACATTTCTTAATTTACATATTAAAATAAAATCGCTATGGGAGCAAATCGCCAAAGGAATACTCGTTTGAGAAGCTAGATCAAACACTCGTTTGTCGTGTTTGACCAGGGGACTCCAAACACTCGAAAACAATAAAAACCTCGGGCTACGCCCTCGGTTTTCATTTGTTTTCTCGTGTTTGGAACCCCTGATGAAACACTCAAACTCGTGTTTGATCTATTACATCAAGGTCATGAATGCTTCAGTTACCATTGTCAATGAAAGCAGTGCTCTTTGATGAGCTTATCGTATCTGTTAACCGCAGAAACTGTTCAAGTGAATGAGTGGAACTTGACAACCATCGACGGTGTTTTAGTGCAAGGAGACAAGATGTATACATGAATGCTTTAATAATGTTATCTTTCCGCGTCAGGTCTTTTTGTCACTTATAACAATTTACCAACTATTGCCGTTTGTTTCCGTTGGTTAGCAGACAAGTTAAACAACTGGTCCATTGAGACAAATATATCGCCCGTTGAGGCAAATGATTACACAAAATCACCAGTGATGTTAACAAATATTGATGTCCCCATTGTGATGGATCCCGTTGAAGCACAAAAGCTATCAAATGTTTTATCAAATGTGGGTCTGGGTACGAGAATGCTTTAAAATAGGATTTTTTTAAATAAAATAAATATCTATAACCCACTCCTCACGGGCAGCACTTTCCTTGCAATTGTATTTTTTAATTATATACACTGTAAATTCAAAAGAGTCATTTTTACCCCAAGGAGTCATTTCAGCACCTTTCCTCGAAGGGTCATTTTGACCCTTCGATGAGTGGTTTTGACTCTAAGGGTTGTTTTGACCCCAACATGGGGTCAAAATGACACTTTAGTGGACTCCATGAACTCTTTCTAGGAGTTATAGGACTCCTGGAGGAGTAGATGGACTCTTTGTTAGAGTCATAGCACTCTTTGTTGGAGTCACAGCACTCTTTGTTGGAGTCCGAGGACTCTTTGTTAGAGTCATAGCACTCTTTGTTGGAGTTATTATGCTCTTTCTTGGAGTCATTGTAGTTTTTATTGATTAGTGGATAAGTTGAGGTAAAAATTGGTAATTAAATATATAAAATTATTCTATTCAAAAATATTTGAATAATTATGAACTATTCTGTGTTCTGTTTTAGTAATGCATGAAAAACAACTGAATAGCTGATTTCACTAATATCATAAATGAAATTGAATGCATCATTGTCTTTATATATGGTTGTCTACACACCAAATCTGTCTAACATTACACCAATCTGGTCTAAAATAATACTGAAATCCTCAGGCTACATTGTTAAAATCTTTCTGAACATGTATCAAAATGCCGACCGGTACTTTATTCCACATAGCACGTGATCAGAGTGACACGTGATGTTATGGCGCAATATTTCGTATTCGTCGCTTCGCGATTTTACATGTTCTGCGTGCGAAGAGAAGCTTGTATCTTTATAACTTTATTTGACGTATGAAACCTATCTACAAGCGAGATGAAATAAGTATGATCCACTGGACTTCTACCAACTAGACGACTATCCTTGCTAAAGATTTTGTTCGCGATTATGCTTGTTTAATCCGAAGAAAGAAGGCATGCAGTTGATCACTGTTGTTTTCAAAATTCAAAGCAGCGGCCAAACGGTCAAACCGCCTAAAGGTGGCTGGAAAGCGTATCTGGGGCGCGTGATTGCTGCGACTGGTGAGTTGTATAAATTTGTTAATGATTTTGGTGATAATCTACTGCTCTCTTAATGTTTAATAATACTTAAATCTGTATTTCATAATTGCGAATCACCATTAATTTTGGACGCCATTGACATTATTCGTCGAGTGCGAGGTCGAGTGAGTCGCTGTTGAAACATTTATATTGATCAGCTTTCGTCAATAGCTCATAAGACCTACGAAAGTTTGCTGAAAAAGGTCTTATGAGCCAGTTAAGCCCCTGAAGGAAAATGCACCAATATTACTGTACTAGAACTGTTTAGTATATCAATTCTTGCTCTTCATCAAAGCAATTAAACTGATTTAATTCTAAGAGAAACTGGTTGCTCGTTGGCACTTAGTTTAGTTAGTTATGACAATGTTGAAGTTATAGTGAAGGAAAACTTTGAGTGTGAAGATGCAACTGAGATTGGTTGTGAAAAATGTAACTTCAAGGCCTAACAGTTTAGTAGCTGGAAATCAAATTAAGCCACAGCTCTTGGGATTATGGAGACCTATGACAGGATCTTGGCAACAAGTTCAGTATTATATGATGGTGGTATTATGCCATTATGAAGTGAATGGATATTTAACATATTTTACTGAGAATATTTGGCATTTACACTACATTAATTGGATGACATATTAAAGTTATAGTGAAGGAAAATTGTAAGCTGTGATAAACCGACTGGAACCAGTTAAGAAAAATGCAACTACAAGACTAGCCTGTGTCACACCCCTGACTCGTCTAGGCTTCCTTATGGCCCTTCTACACGATACAATTCATCGTATATGATTGTTATTCTGGCATACATTGTTGTATATGATTGTCGTATTGGCGTATGCAATTGTTTGCACACAACATAATTCTTGTTTCTGATTCCATGGTGAATGTTGACATGCATGTACAGTTTGATCACATACACCGTGTACAGATGGTCCTTTAAGTACTTTAGTCTAATATAGTGTTCATGTTTAAAACCATCAGGAGCCACCTTAATTGAGTGTAAATGCCAAATATTCTTAGTAATAAACCCATTCACTTCATTCGTGGCATTTCCACCATGGTCGTACAGGTATATACTGAACTTGTAGCCAAGCTCCCATAGTTCAGTCGGTTAGTGTTGCTGGTGTACTGTATATTGCCAGGGTCGCAGGGTTCAATTCCCAGTATTATCTAGTTTGAGTTAGTTGAGGAAATATTGAAATAATATGTGTTTCCCCCTGTACCGTAATTTAGAGAGTGAGATTTTACATTATATCTGTCAAGTTTTTGCATGGCATATTGAAGTGATATGTAGTTTCTTGTGACCGACACAATGTGCTATTTGCACATAGAAATCTATTACTGTAATTCATGAAGACTTCCAATTTATTGTCAGCCTTATTTGGAAATATGTTCTGTCCCAGTTATCAGTCACAGGGAAAAGCAAAGAAGGCCATCCTACTCTTGGACTGTGTGAAGGTCAAACTAATAATTGGTCAGAAATTGGCTATACGGTAATTAAAAAATTGAAATTGGTTATAATTACATTACTTTTAAATTGTGTTGCTACCATCAGCAAAAGATTGATTCACTAAGCAGAAAATGCAATCAGATTATAATAAATATTAGTGCCCACCACAAAACATGGATAAAAGCCAGGATATACAGTAATGTATGAAAAAATTTACGAAAGGGATTCTCAATTATTGCTCAGAGTGCCGATAACTTACTTTAGGACTTTCCTTGGAAAAAATATGTGTTGTTATACATGTGTTTAAATTTTAACAATAAGAGACCTATTATGCCTCTCTCAAAAAGTCCCCTCAAGTCTTTAATAATACCAGGTTTTTGTTGTAATCTAAATTTAGAGAGCACGGTAACACCAAAGCCATTGGATAATTATCATTCAATGGCATCAAGACAACAAACTTAAACTAGTGGTCTGTCGCCAATGTTAATTGACTATGCTACTATGGGTCTATTTGTGATAGACCACTTATAGTGATTAAGCACCAGTTTTGAAAATCAAAACAATGTAGAAACTTTGCGGTTTGTCTTTATTTTCATATTTTAAGTTTGACTGACTAGTTTGTTGATACTAAAACAATTAACTTGTGATGAGCGTTAGACAACTTGGCTTGCATAGAACACGTGTACTGTATGCATATCTACCTAATTTATCACTATGGTTCTGGATTATAGGTCAATGTTATAGGTCAAGTGAGGGAGGGGTTGATTCTGCATTCTCATCTCTATTACTAATCTTTCATTATTTCCTTTCAAATGAAAAAGTAATTAACAAAAGCACGTATTTAGAGCTACTGTACAGCACTGTACCTCTTCACTTTTAGAGCTACTGTACAGTACTGTACCTCTTCGCTTTATTCCTGTAGGACTATATCCCTCTTATTAACATTTTAAAATTTATATATTTATTTATTTTCAGCTCATGTCCTGAAGCACTTCTATAAAGCAACATAATCACCAATGAGGCAACAATAGCATTATGGCACAAACATGGAGAAATGAAAGGCGTGCAATTGGTAGGAAGATAAAGGATGAAAACAGTTAGAACATTTTATTGAAACAAAACATTGATAATATAACTGAAAATTTCATGTTTTTATAATGTTAATTGAATTTTTAGTGAAAATTGACACTACGTTTAGTTATTTCTTGCAAAACTCTTCCAAAGTCTTTGACACATTGACTCATGCCTTCTTTAGATCTATAATTCCTCTGATGAATTAGGACAGAGTAACTAGGTCCACAGCTTAGCAGGAAATAAATAAACGTAGTGTTTCAACCGAATATCGTTACTTAGTTTTAAATGGGCTTTTAGTGAAATATGTGTGAGTTCCTAAAACAAGATGTTAACCTAGCCAGTTGTTTGAATGTCCATTAATTGGGCATGATAATATCATGTTTACCTTGATTAGGACCGATAATGTACTATTGAGAAATATTTTTAAGTAGATTTTGAAACCTACCAGTACAGTATGTTGTTGACATATTTAGTTAATAAATTATTGAAAATATTGACATATTTAGTTAATAAACTATTTTACACAATCTCTATTTTTGTTTCTGTATATATGCAATATGCATGTATCATTCAAATTACAGGAATTATTCAAATAACATTGTTAATTTGCACAACTATTTATAGAGTAGAATGAACTTCATAAAGGGTACCAACGACTCTTCAAAGGAGTAGAAATGACCCAAAAGGTAAAATTGACTCCTTCAAAGGTGTCGTCTGACCCTACATAAGAGTAGAAGTGACCCAAAAGAAGGGTCAAAATGACTCCTTCAATGGTGTCGTCTGACCCTACATAAGAGTAAAAATGACCCCAAAGAAGAGTTAAAATGACTCCTTTAAAGGTGTCGTCTGACCCTACATAAGAGTAGAAATGACTCCTTCAAAGGTGTCAAAATGACTCCTTCGAAGGTGTCAAAATGACTCCTTCGAAGGTGTCAAAATGACTCCTTCGAAGGTGTCAAAATGACTCCTTTGAAGGTGTCAAAATGACTCTTGTAAAGGGTAGAAATGACTCTTTAAAGGAGTAGGCCAAAAAGGAGTCAAAATGGCTCCTTCGAGGTGTCGTCCTGGGGTCAAAAAAATGACTCCTTCAAAGGAGTCAAAATAACTCTTTTGAATTTACAGTGTAGATATATTTTTACAGTATTTATACCTTCCATATCTGGTTGTTCATTTTCTAGTTTCTCTTGCTCCCTTGCAACGAAATTATCAAAGATCAGGAGGTGTATAAAAGGAAAAGGGATCAAGAGAAAAACAAGGAGATCTACCATCTCCTGTGCTATCCATTGAATAAAAGAGAAGCTCTAGTCCAATAATTAGTGAAACAATTGCAACACTTCCTTCATTCCCGACATTTGCTATAAGCCATGAATCCGGCGCCGTTGGAAGCAGGTAGAAACGGTGTGTCGCAAGTTTTAAAAATCTGGTCGTTGCGCTCAACATCACAGACAAGTTGAGATCGCAAAAGGATATGTTGTTGCATCATCCTGGTGAAGAAATGAATGCGATTTTTTACACGCGCTTCCAGATATAGCCGAAGAAGGTGAAAACCGGGTAGATAACGCGATCTACGTTCAAACAACCTATTTCCAACCAAAACAAAATGTTACCTATGAGGAATACGAGTTCCAGCTAGCCAAATCGATTAAAGCGGCTATCTTCATTATGTTCACAGATGTTGACAGGGAAATCAAATCGCAAATTATTCAACAGTGCTCATCATCGAAACTTCGCCATATACCTGTAGCCCTCACTAAACCCAAAATAAGTCTTGAACTGTTGCTAGCATACGAAAAGCCATAGAGCACCACCAAATCGTTGATCTACAAAATGTGAAAATTGCGGATGTCCGTAGCGAAACCAAGAGGGCAGAAAAACCTGCCAGCGTTTGGTAAAGAATACAGGAAATGTAGAAAGCAAAACCATTTCAAAGTCGTGTGTATAATACTGTAGATATATCTGATACGATATAGCTAGTGAAATGTAGGCTTCAAAGTGTATATAGGAGGTCTTAAAAAATCGAAAGCCTCCAACGCAAGGCAACTAAGTACAACATCAGTTACCGCGAGAGCATCATACTCCAAAGTTATTACCGATTTTCCACTGGCACGAGTTCAAGCCACTAACCGGAAACTTATAGTTAGATATCGAAAGAGACAGAGGGGAATAACACGGAAAACCTATATAAGCATTTCTTTCAGGCAGGACATCTGGTTTTTGAGAATGATATTGTTAAAATTATAGACAAAACTGATATATCGAAATCGGTGGAAAGAGATGGTTTCATGGGCGTATAAGTTGCATGAACACGTTTGTACCGCATAATAATAGACTTTAGTTAATAATAAATTATAATTAGATGTTATCCATGTAAGACCAGGCAGTTATATATAAATTAATAATGTATAACGTATCTCCAATAAGTTTGATACGGTGTTAACAAATTTTACAAATGGCGAACTGAATTGGCCATTCCCAAGATCATTTGTGAATGTGCATGACCGTCAATTTCGACAAGGCTACATACTATCATACAACAATTGAATTACTGGTTCTAAGGATTTTATGGTGAAGGAAAATTACGACTGTTGGAATATTATACATTTTAAGACCAAACTGGGACCAGTTACCGCTTTGGTCTTAAAATGTATAATATATATTCCAACACTCGTAATTTTCGGCCTTCACCATAAAATCCTTAGAACCTGTAATTTAATCGACTGAAATGTCAAATATTACTTGTAATATACCCAGAAGCTTATCCCAGCATTACCACCACTATGTATACATAAAGCAACGGCTTTCGCGGCTCGGTGGTCAGAGCACTGCATTAGCATGATCGCAGCGTCGCGGGTTCAATTCCAGCCAGAACGCTTTTTGTTGCATTTTTCGCAACTGCTCCCGATTTGGTCTCAAAATGTATATATTCCAACACTCGTAATTTTCCTTCACCATAAAATCCTTAGAATGCATGCACACACACATATAATATATATATATATATATATATATATATATATATATATATATATATATATATATATATATATATATATATATATATATATATATATATATATATATATATATATATATATATATATATATATATATATATATATATATATATATATATATATATATATATATATATATATATATATATATATATATATATATATAACCGGAAGTAAATGAGCGAGAACACGCTATCTGATTGGTTACTGAGCTCAAAAAACCGTGCATTATAACTCAAATCTTTGGCTATATACAGCATCGCGAAAAGGTATGATAGCAAGGATAGAACGGTAGCTTTCACCCAGAGAATCGAATTTCAAATTTACCCACTTTGCCTCTCCTAGTGGCCGCAATCTTGGATTTCTCAGCCCTTAGTAAATACAAATAAATATTGTTTTAACGCATATTCGGAATGGGTTTGAACTAAGAGATGACCGCAGGTGGTGTCACGCGTCAAATCATGCTCAGTGATCATGCTATGTTGACGTAACAAATGACGTCACACAGTGGTCGCCGCCATCTTGATCCGATGTATGGAACAACGCTCGAGTTTTAGATTGATCAGCCGAAAACGTTTTTTTTAATGGATATAACTTTCGGTAAACACAACATTCAGGTGCAGAAGCCCTCTAGCTTTATCATACGTACTGTGTAGCCTCTTTCTTCACTGCTATCGCAGGTGGAGGAGATCTAGAATGTCAACAGATATTTTATTTTTTATTTTTGGAACAGCTAAGTGTGAAAGACAAGACGACTTATCGACTTCACTACATTTTCAATATAAATGACTTTCTTTGTATCTGTGTCACGTCAATAGGGATGTCTTTACTTTGGACCTGAAAGACCCAAGGAAAGGTAATCATTATCTAATTGATAAGTCAGTAAACGTTTCAGGATACTGAGAATTGTACCAACAACACTACTGAACATACCCTGATAATCAATCCTCTGCATCTTCAGTGTCGCTTTCATATCAGACATCATCATCAGTTGTCATGTTCTCACACTGAAGAGTGCACATGTCGGTGCACTTGGGAGCAGCTTTCAAGCAACACCATTTCTCAACAGTGCATGCTCTCTTGCATGTACAGGAGAGTAGTTCCAGTACTTCTTCTGGAGCCGGTTTCGATCAATGCCAAACAAATTCAATGAGATTGGATGTACTGTTTACTTCCCAGCCGTGCCCGTGAGGAGAGGGGATATATGCGGAAGCAAAAATACAGTTCTTACACTACATCTAACACCACATATACGCGCTTGCTGCTGGTGTTTATTACAGATTCGAACACTTTCTCGGCGACTACATGGAAAGTGGCTCCAGAGGGAATCTTTAACTTCTGCATGACAGCCATTCCATCGAAAATGCTGGTTGAATTCTCTGGGTATTTCTCAGTGATCGGGATATGTCTCTCCATCTGCTGAGATAGCTTTGCCTTTTTTGTCTTCCACTTGCCTCTCAGGACCTTGTCTACAGAACCTTCTGCTAAGACATCACTTTGAACAGCAAGTTCCCTGAGCCCAGAATCACCGAATCGGCTCCGGCCGCTAATTCCTAACAGCATCATCAACAAATGGAACCCTCCCATCATTTTGACTAATCCTTTAAAAGGCACAAGTGGCAGTAAACTTCGATTGCATTGAAATAAAATGCCTGATAGAAGACACAAGCAACAGCATTTAACTGTAATCGATCTATTATCTCACATTCTCTGGACAACACTTCGTACGCTGTCTTCATGTCGGTGGCAAGGGAATCTATAGTGTCCAAGTAACTTGGTGCGCTTTCCATAACCACAACATTGTCCCGGATTTTAATGTTAAACCCAGTCCACCCAGGTACTAGCAACAATCGGTGCGTTTCATGCTTTCTGACCTCAAGCCAAACAATATAGCGTATTCTAAATCTTTATCACTATAACAAGAGCTTTATCGCTATATCAAGAGCCGAGGTTTTCGACGTGCACTAATTCTCCTGGCCCCGCCCGCTTTCCTCCATAGTAATCAGGGATCTCTCTGGTCACAAAAGTCGATGGTAAAGATCGTTTACTTTCTGTGACGAGGATTTAGTTCACGCGATGTGATGTTACAGATGCACTGAGTGTACATTCCAAGTTGTCAATATTATCTTCCACCATAAGAGCGACAAAAGAACCGGTCGCAACCTGAGTAACATCGGCGAGGATGACGACGCGATTATCTGCTTACTCAATTATAACCTCTATAACCTTACTCAATTATAACATATTCGATCTCTTCTACCAAGTCATAACTAATGCCATGTCCATACTTATTAATAAGTTTCACAATCTCTGTGTTATTGCAAAGCCTTTTTACAACAGAAGGGTACAAAACGCTCTTCGGAGTCTTAACAGCACCATTTGTAACAGAGAAAACAATTAATGTCTTGTGCAAAAGATTCTTTCAGCCTCACTGTTCTCTCTGTGCTACTCTTGTCGCTTTCTAATGATTTCCCAGAAACGAGCACGGTCAAAAAGACCCTGAAGTAGATGCGAAATGTAATCGCTAGTTTTAATTTGGTTTCAGATCCTCCTCCTTAGGCGGCCATGACATCTGGGGGTTAAGATCTTTTATTTCACCATTCAGTAAGCGTGCTATTTTGATCACTTCTTTATTGTCACTCAAAGGACCCTTAAGCAACTCGAGTCCGCTGTTAAGCTCAAAGATATCCAGGACGACTTTGTCTATTGCTAATGTACTAGGGTATACCAGTACCCTATTAAATACCAGTACCCTATGAAATTAAGTTCGGGGAAAATGTTTGACAGTTTTCGCATGAGGTTCTTTTTGTGTGATTCTGATACATTTACTCCTATTCTTTCCTGTACTTCAAATCTCTTGTCTTTGTGTTTGGTTTGTATTTCGTATTCTTGCAAAATGTACATTGCTCTGGAAGTACTGCGGAGTTTGGTTGATTTACGTATCTAGAGCTTCCTCTGGGCGGTTCACAACCAGTTATAATAAAACTATTCAAATTACTCACAAATTTTTAACAGAATTATTTTATAACTTATTTTAGGCAATTGTAACGTCACCATAGCATGATTTGAGGCGTGACACCATCTGTGATCACCTCTTAGTTTCAATCTATTCCGAATTTGTGATATAAAACATTATTTATTTGCATTTACTAAGGGCTAGCAATTTTAAAGGCCGAAGGTGCATCATAGTATTTTCTGCCGACATTTATAACAAAGACTCAAAACCTACAAAATACGTGTATTTTCTATGACTGGAAGTTGCTATTTCGCACCAATGAAACAATAACCCCCAATACGTTTGATATGTTACAATGTAAAGGTGCGCTACTCTTCCAGTCTCGGATACTGACATCAAGTAAGAGTTAAATGACCTCGAACGAGGGATGTATGTAATAGATGAACACCGAGGACGCGTAGCGTCCCGGGGCTGTATATCGCATAAATCCCGACGTTCGAGGTGTTTATAATCTGACTTATTATTACATTGAGGAGGTTTCCAACACAGTTTTGTCGATTTTGTCCACCTTGGATAAAGATTTTCCTAGTTTTTTTTCCGTTTCTTATCTTATTAGTATTCATAGGGATGTATGACGCATACATCCCGCGGTACATCAAACGAGACCGACTTAATGCAATAATAAGAGCTGATACCTGCTCGTGATCTCTTATTAATATGGTCCGGAGCTACTTATCTATTGTAACCAAATATTGAACGATAATATGCAAGTAACAGTTCTCTAGCTTGTTATTATTTAAATTTCTAAATTAAAATTAAAATACAGCATTGAAATGGTTACTTAAATATAACTGGAACACTAAAAGGTCGGTGTATACTACTTAGATATAACTATTCCATATTTTGTCAATACACCAACCTTTTAGGGTTTATGATTCGTACTGGCCAAGCAGAACATTATTATAAGAAATATAAAATAGTTTTCCATGATATGATATAAATTAACACTTGGGTATAAATGACAAAAGAATCACATGGATTCTCAACCAATGTAAATCAAATGTAAGTCATATTTGGCATTTCACTCGATCAAACTACATGTTCTAAGGATTTGTGGTGAAGGAAAATTCCGAGTGTTGGAATACAGTATATACACTTTAAGACCAAACCGGGACCAGTTGTGAAAAATGCAACTTCAAGGCCTTCCGGCCAGAATTGAACCCGCGACCCTGCGATGCTAGTGCAGTGCTCTGACCACTGACCTACGGAAGCCGTTGCCGAGAGCCTAGTCACGAGTTCTGTATATATAGTGGTGGTAATGCCGGGATAAGATTCTGGGTATAGTACAACTAATATTTGGCATTTCACTCGAACAGACTACATGTTCTAAGGCAACGGATTCGGTGGCTCGGTGGTACTGCACTAGCATCGCAGGGTCGCAGGTTCAATTCCGGCCGGAAGGCCTTGAAGTTGCATTTTTCACAACTGGTTCCGGTTTGGTCTTAAAGTGTATATATTCCAACACTCGAAATTTTCCTTTACCCAATGTAAACCAAATGTAATGCTGGTTACATATCGGCTAGAGAGTATACTGCCAACGTTTAATGCAGCGAAAAGCAAAGTCCAACGAGAAAGTCACAAACTTTGATTATCCGGAGTTATACTGCACGGTAATTAGTTGTTATTGAAAGAACGTGTCGACTTAATGTGTGACATAGACGTCAAAACGCAAATGTTTGATATCTGCCGGCATTTGAACTTTCCTGTTTCTGTCACATTATGCGGGGAGCTATTATGGCCTGGTGTAACAACGTCCGCAGCAATAATACAACTTATGATACGCGGAGGCAATAAAACTCGCCCACTGACTGTTTGAAGATTTTACAAATGCATGTGTAAAAAAGGGAGGCAATGAGTACATGTCTCTGCTCGTGTTTCTTGCGTCCTTGGGACCGAGGTAAAAGTCATTGTCTCATTCAATTTGGGAATCCACAATTTTATGAAATTTGATGCACTCATGCACTGGTAGAGAAAAGAGTCAGTTTTAATATAATATGAAACAAGATGATTTGGTTATAATCATCATTCTAGGGGAAACTCATAGCAAAAAAAATGACATCAATCTGAGCATGCAATCCCTCAAGCGTTGTGAATTACGTTAACCTGGTGACTCAGGTAGCACTATAGAAGAGCATTTTAGGTTACATTATTTTATGAAGTTCATATTGGTAAGTTTCCAGAAGATATGTCTCCAGCTTTCTGTGCTGGATTATTGCACCCTAAAGAAGTAGTCAAACTTTATCCTGATATATATTTGACATATTGAATTACTGACATCGATTCCTTCTTCGAAGATGATCTGCCAGAAACAACACCTGACACATTTAAAAGAGAAGTAAATATCTCATGGCAAGAACATTACAAATCCACAAATGAAACAAGTGGGATTGCTTCAGCTGTGGAAAGAGGTTTTAGCCTATACTGAAAGTGATATATTTTCTTTAATTTTCACAGTGATCAAGATATATCTGATATCACCAATGCATGCATGTGAAAGAAATTTCAGTGCATTGAGAAGATTGAAGTGTTGGACAAGAAGTACCATTGGCCATGACAGATTTAATGGATTGCAATGCTTCCTACTGTATATTCACACAGGCAAAATTGTACCTGAAACTATTGGCAAGAAAATTCTGGATCGATATGATCATGCAGGTAGATCCAAGAAAATTTGAAACGCTAGTTACTAGTTAACAATGCTTTTTAGCTATAATATTGGTGGTTTGAATTAATGCAGTAGCTCTTTTTATATTATGTAGATGTATGTAGAAGTATGATTTATGAGACTGTCAGTAAGAGAGCTGTTTAAATTTTCTATTTTTTAAAGTTAAATGAAAGATACAGCGAAATAAAAAAAATAATGTATTAACAGTGTTGTGTCTTTCGAGTGATTGATACAGCTAAATGAATAAACATTGTACTCGGCAAAGCTAAAAGGCCAAAGCTAAAAGGTCAAAGCGAAGCGCGAAACGAACGATTTCCTTCAAACTTTTAGCTCTTGGCTGCAAGTCTCCCCTGTATTTCAATTTTCAATGTAGAATTTCGACACAACTAAATTAAGACTTGTCGCTATTATCGTACTTTTTGCGCTTGGCTTTGACCTTTTAGCTTTGACGTTTTAGCTTTGACGAGGACAACGTTAATTCGTTTAGCTGTCTAACGTTCGATAACCAAAAGGCATGAAATGACATTTCAGGAAGGGAATCTACCGTAGATTTCAATATTTCTCCAAGGGAACATACCCCTGGAATTTATCACAATTTACAAATTTGGATAGCAATTTATGTTAAAAAGATGTTCGGTCAGTACACTCTCGACTCAAAAATCATAGTTCTGGCCTGAATGCTTAGATTTATTAATATATACAGTACACTACTCTAGCTACTGAATGTACAAGGAGAGCCTGGGGTAGACAGACGATACACACTCATATCCTGAGAAAAATATTTCTGAGTCCCGGACACAAACAAGCCATGACCATAGTAACATATCTAATTTATTTAAATCGAAAAAGGCAAATATTTTGAAATGATTTCGAAGTGGAGTGAGCCGGAGACATGCTGTTTCCAAATCTAATACGACATCCACATAATACAATGTAAAAATAATAATAATACAGTTCCATTAAAATTAATCAACATGGTTAACCTACATTACTGATTCGACGGAAAATTGTTGACTTGAGAAAAATTTGAACTCATACCTTCGGGATTCCTGTCTGCTGCTCTATCAGTTGAATTATTGCGCCAACTTGGAAAAGTGTGATAATTGTATCTATTTAATTGCACGAAATATTTTCTTGACAACTTCTTATGATAATCGTTAAGAAGATGTAATGTTTGATTCTATTTCAGAATCATCCTCAGGGTAACATGACAATTAATCAACACGATTAACCTACACTATTAAGTCGACGGAAAATCGGAAATAAAAAAAATTTAGAATATGTTCTCTCTTTCTATTAACCATACCCTAATTATGTACGTTTGTGTATAGTTTTGTGCGATATGAACTATGATTTCCTATATTTCGTTAACTGCTGTTTAAGAAATATTAACAATACATTATAGTTAATCCGTTTTAGCCTTGTGACATTTGAATCTGTGCGACCCTTCAACAAGCGTGACGGCCGTAAACTTTCGCTGATATAAAAGTGCCTTCACCTTGCCAAGATGTTATCGAGCGTGCCCAGTTCGGTGAAACAATCTGCTTTGTTCACTGTTATGCTCTAGAATATCCCGTCGTTGTTGCAAATGACCTTGAAAATATAATTATGACTTAACTGAGCACAAACGATCACGGCTAATTGACCATTCATGACGCGGTACTAATCCTTTCCTCTAACGATTGGTTTCCGATTGCTAACACCAGAGCCCGCTCCACTAACTCGTTACTGTGCATCGTATATACAGCAGTTAAAATGGTAACTTCGTAAATTGAAAACAGTCTTTTTGTAACTTTTTGATGTTACGTTTTCTATTAATTGTTGTATTTGTTGACGAAATAAAACGTCGGGCGAACATTAGAGACCTTTAGATTTGAGGATGAAGACGAGTACGAAGACGAGTTTACCATTGCGATTTTTAGGATACGATACGTTATCGGAATATTTTTTGTCCGAACTATTTTTTGTCCGGTTCTTTTCCATTGTTGTTTCTCCACTGCTCAGAAAAGTTCGTCTTCATACTCGTACTCGTACTCAATCTAAAGGTCGCTATTAACTAAACCAGAACGTACAGAGCGCAAATGTTAAAAAACACTGCAGTCTATCAGAGAGTGTTTGCAATTGATAAATCTCAACGCCGACTTTCCGTAATTGACTCGGTTCTGTCTCTACTACAATCCATGATTATCTTTCAATTTCAAAAATTAAAATATTTATTTCAGAAAATATATACTTTCAGACATTTATAGTTCCACAATTTTCGTTTTCTCTCTAATGTTTTGTATCTGTTCTTCATTTTAACGTCACTTCCTGCATTAGTATAAGTATAATCCAATAATTACTCGGCCCTCCCCCTGTGGGGTGAGCACGAGTCTTAAAAATAGGTACGCAACCCGTACATGTGTCTGATGACATGAGACAAAACTGAACAGTACAGCTTAAAATATGAAACAGAAATAGAAGCACGATTATATTAAATAAATATATTATAAAAGCGTATTATATATTATCGCGTATTATATATTAGCTACATTGCAATTACTTTACAGAATATCTGTGTTTATCCAAACACACAGGATGTTGCGAGATTTGAGAAAAGCGTAAAAACTGTCCAGATTTTGGTTGTATGTACACATTTTGCTTGATTAGATTTTGGTTGAATATCCAGAATTTGGTTGAATACAGTATCCAGATTTTGGTCGAATATCCAGTGTGCACTTTCAGCAGATTCATTTTGATCGGCTTGCATTTCAATAAGTATGAAGTTATCTCAGAATTTGCTAACTGAATACTGTGGCGTGGAAACAATGGGTACCCAGTAACAATGGGCATGGAAACAATGTGTGACAGTTGCTTACGACACGTAATATAATACGTATACATTATAATTTGTTTATGTGAGCCCAGGCTCTCGCGGCCTTGTCTTTGTTTGGATAACGCATGTTAGACTGTATTGGCCATTAGTAAACACAAGGGATATTATTGTGCTCGCCCTTTTAGCTTTTTTGTAATGGACATTCGATCGGTTCCTATGCGAATCCAAGTTTTAGTTATAAGTTTTAGTTATGTTATTGCGTTACCTTTGGTTAATATGCATGATTTGTGTTAATTTATGGTACGCTTTGTAATCGCATGATTTAGGGTTTTGAATAGCTCTTAATTGTTGTTATTAATCATTACTGTAGTTTTCACCACATTTTGAGGAGATCATTGTATACAATAAATAAATTGACTCTATTCATTTGTGGTTGATCACATGCGAACTCCAGTCGATCGCTCTCCACGAGGGTATTTGGCTTGGAACACCACACAATGGGTACCCAGTAATAATGGGTGTGGAAACAATGGGTTACCCGATAACAATGGGTGTGAAAACAATGGGTACCCGTAACAATGGGTGTGGAAACAATGGGTACCCGTAACAATGGGTGTGGAAACAATGGGTACCCGGTAACAATGGGTGTGGAATGCCATATAAATCTCTTGAGTGAGAATCAAAAATTTTAAACTTACCTTCATTAGTTTTAAAAGTTGCAACAGTGCTGCAGTCAATTGTTAACAGACAATGTTGATAATTTGTGAATCCAAAAACAGATTATTGAGAGCATTTTGCAAAGAAAAAAGGTTCATCCCTACTTGTCCTAAACAAATCACCAGCAAACAAATCACTTTAACCGTGACCCAACCAGTGGCCCGGCCCAACGCAGAGAAATGCCACCAGGTAGATATGCATATTACTGCAATATCATCAGTACTGCCAAACATTAATTGTGCTAATAACATTATTGTGCTAATGTAACATTCTCTGCTGAATAAAATCATTTTCTGTCTGGCATTAGCTTGAGTGAATACATGAACTGCCGCCTTGCCCCAGGCTAAATGTCTTTAAAGTATAAAGGTTATTTCCAGCAGACAATTAATTGTATTTAGGAATGGTGGATCCCACAAAGTAATATATTTTTTTTGATTATGCATGTATTAAGCCATTTAGCCATTTAAGCCATTTAGTCTAAATTTAAGCCATTTAGTCTAAATTTTCTCATATCGCCTTGGCTAAAATCAGCACATATAGTTTTTAGATGGATCAACAACATCATGATATATGGTTGGAACAAATATTTGAGCAAACCACAATTTTTATGTTGTTCTGTGAGCTGTTGTAATGTTGACAGATAAAATATAAACTTAGATAAAATAACATCAACATTGTTAAAATGTAAAATGAATTTTTTAAATGTATTCCAAAAGATACCTTGGTGACAAGAACTGCAGAAGTATTATTTTGGTTTTAACAAAGTTATTGTTTGCAACCAATTCTGGCTTTGTATTGCTCAATTGTGATTCCCATATTTAAGGCCAATGTTTAGTATTTAATTTAACTGCAAGACAATGAACTATCTAGATGTTTATAATTTTGAGAAGTGCAGAGGCTAGTTTCTGCAGTCTGTTCAGTAAGTTTGTCGACAGTGACTTCGTTTAGTTTGATCTTAACGAACACAATGCGAGAATTGCCCATTGCCTTGGTTAAAACTTAAAGACAAATTACCTTGGCAGTACCACTATTAAACCGCATGAGCCGATCGAGTGAAAGTAGCGCCTGCGCCTGACCAAAATAAATGTTAGACTGTCGGTGAAGTCGGTCATTTGCAACGAGATTTTTAAATGGTTCCGACAAACAACAAGGTTCAATACTAGATTTCGGTATACGATAATTACCTTGGTTAAATCTTAAAGACAAATTTACCTGGCAGTACCAGTATTAAACCACATGAGCCAATCGAGTGAAAGTATAGCGCCTGACCAAAATAATGTTAGATATTATAAACAACAATGGCGGCCATGCAACAAATATCTCGGCAAACTTCGCTGTTTTCCGTAACGTGTTCGGTTGTGACGTAGTGTCCTCAATCTCACATACATACATACATACATTTTCGATAACTAAGTGTATGATGACTACGTCATCAGACACAAAAAGGGCTTTCTTTATTATTATACTAGAAATACGTTATACGCAACACCCCTCGCCCGCTTACTGTTTGAAACTTTTATAGCGTAGTTGCTAATTTACTACTGTAATACAATACTGTAGTTATGCGCTTTGTCCTAGTGACATCATCAGCGTTCAATAATTTTTGTTTTGGACACCTCCGTTCAATAATTCACAGTATTCGACGGAATTGGGGAACAGTGTTGAGATGAACTGGTACTTTGTGTTAGGTATACAAAATGGTTGCAACATTTCATTGGTCTGCAGATTACACCAGTTACAAGTGATTGATGTGGCGACGCGGCCGGGCCCCTTGCAAGGTCCTTGTGATTCATGAAATAATCAACTATAAAAAGACACCAAAGACTGTTAAAGAATGAAGGAAGAAAGTGCATTCTCTTTATCATTCAAATGTCTAGGGGTGCATATAATACAGTATTAGGGATATAGATGCTCTTGAGGTCTCAATGCAGGGCAGAGAAACTGACCTTTCCGAAGTCTGGACATGAAACTGATCGGTTAATAGAAACCCTAGGATTGGTACCATGTTAGTTAAGAAATGTCTTGAAGGCATTTTACCACAATTTCTAAAGAACTATTTTAATCTCAATGACTTTGTTCATTGCATACATGTAAGAGCATTATCTAATATCTATTGCCTTGACAATACTACATTTGTAGGATTTATACAACTTTGAAGTTATAATTAGTTTTTGTAACATATTGTACATATATATGAATACAGTATGTGTAATAAATTTATATTTGTAATAAATAATAATTGTAATTTGTTAGGAAACAGGACCCCGTCAATACCAGTGTTAGCATTGAACAGGCTATCCTGTATTTGCATTAGTATTATTAATAATGCCTAAACCTTTCCCAATCCCAGAATGTATATAGTACAACCCTCTCGGTTAAGTATTTCAAAATTTGTCCAAAGATTTCTGAACAATCACAATGCCGAGTATGCAAGTTACAACTAACAAACAATAACATGACATGGTTGTTTTATTGAAGATAAAATATTGTTCAGCGTACTGTACATTGTAGGCAGAAATACAGATATTTTAAAGGTTGATGCACTGCCAAAATAGTGTGTAGCAGGTCTCAGACATTCAACGTTTCGAGCGAAAGACCAATTCGTCATTCAAGTCAAGAGTCTTTTATAATTCAACGAAATGCTAATCCTAACATAATTATACCTAACCAAATTACCAACCCTAACCAAAAAACTATGCTGAAAAGGCATATTAATGTATTAAAAATAATGTTTATCGAACTCGACCGGAAATCGCGGGTTGTCACTATATTATATCAGTAATGCTTGGATGTGTTAATATACACTGCTGTGGTGAATGCAAGCTACATAGGCAGTACTGTATCCTAAATGTATTATGTTGAATTTGTAACCAGCTTCACTCTCCATCTGAGTCTCGGTAGCTCAATGGTTAGAAGCAATGAAGTTACAGGTTCGATTCCTGTCCACGACTCAGAATCATTTTGTGAGGATATGAGCTTGACAATCCATGCATCATCTATTCTTTCTACTCCAATCTCTCCCTTATTCACTATACAGCAGTGTATATATTAACACTGACCACTATACAGTAATGCTTGTTTATATACTATAAAATTGTAGGCCAGGCCCAGGTCGTGTAAACAGTGAAACACAGCTATAGTCTACTATATAGGCTCATTATGAAGCACAGAATAAACATACTGTATATTTCAAAATATGAACAAACACTTACTATTCTGTAGTATTATAAACACTGGATATCGTCTTCGAGTCGCTTTGACTTGTTTCTGTCGCAATCCTTCTTGCTGTGTTGGTTTTGTTACAGAATAAGTATTGAGGTTTTGTTTTTAATAACGACTGTCCCCTCTCGTTCTCTTCTGCTCGTGCAGCTTCAGCCTGCCATACTCATTTCACGTACATTTCACGTTTTTTGAGTAAAACAATACAAAATGTTCCCGCTCACGACCTTAGATAAATATCCTTTTAGAGCCATAAATATCCTTGTTTACCTACTTTCTCCCCCGTGCACGTTATCGTAACCAAGACAACCGATGTCCGGTTGATGGATACCTATATACGTGGCACAAACATTTGGCAGAACTAACTTCCCACATACGATCGGACATTGTACACGACCGGACATTCTACCACCCCGTCAAGATTATCACCCTCGCCCCAGCGCCTTCGGCGCTGGACGGCGCTTCGCGCTGTCCGGGCGAGGGGATTATTTTGTCGTGTCGCGAAATGGCAATTATTGCATCATTGTTGACTAAATTAGTAGACTAGTGGGCGAGACTATGAATGTGGGATTACTACACATGCGCAGTTAAGTGATCCCAAAAAAATGTTTCCCCCCCCCCCCCCCGCAGTCGTTTTTAGGGCTAATTATTGCATCATCCCGATCAACATCGTATTCGTAACCCAGGCTTTTCACCTTTGCGAAACTGAAAACACTGCATATATTCGCATTTTTTGTAATTATTTACACATCTGATCACCTTTCTTTGAGTGCTCTTCACTGAAAATCTGGCAAGTATCTTGATCTTATATACGCTCACAATCCCGATCGCTTTCGGAATTGGGTTGGTCTACGATTTCGAGAAATATGAGACTCTGTATGAATGCTGTATTTTTTTATTTTTTATTTTTTATTTTTTTTTTATCAGCTTTATTGGACATACATATAAAAGGTTACATATTATTATACAGACAAAGAAAATTACAGGGTATACGTCCAATGGGGCTAGCGCAAACGGGACAACGAGGCCCATGCAGGGCGCCACCCCTAAACTAAACTAGTGAAAACAAACTTTTTGACTATACAGAATATATACATATATAACTTAGGACTTAAGTACGGTGACAAGGGCAGTCTCTTACGAGCGACCAAGTACATGTCATATCTACAGTAAAAGTACTGTTCACCAAGGCGGTGTATGTCGTGTGCAAAAAGCTTTTAAAAATACTTAGACTGGCAAACTTTTCTGGAGAGGCTATTTTACATATATAGTTCCAAGGCTTTACTATTCTATTAAAAAACGATGCCTGAAAGGTGGATGTTTTACAACAGGAGTGTTTTAGCATTAGGGTTGGATTCTGTGAGCGAGATCGGTTGTGCTTTACGAAGGTTAAAAGTTGATTAATGTTTAAATCGGTATAACCAAAAATACATTTATAAACCAAATACATTTATAAACCAAATGTATGGAAATATGTCAACTGTTCTGAGGTATTAACAGTAATATTTTTATATAGCAAAGTGAAAAGGTGGTAAACTGCCAAGAATTTAGTGACGAGATACTGACGTTTCGAGCGGAGCCCTTTATGCTTTGTTGCCTGTATTGTTTATTGTTATGTTATACAAAATAAAATCGATGCTACAGTTTATTGTTTCATATACTGATTACTGTATAATATATTCGAATTTTACCCTGTTTCACTTCACGTTTTACCTGTAAGCTTAAATGGGGCTCCAAAATGTTGTTATCAGTAAGTTTGTACCGATTGTTCATATTATTATATGATATATAAATCTCTGACACCCATACCAACTATCAAGATCAAGGAGTAAAGAGTTTGTTATTGTTTGCTGGTTATCAATTCATCTATGATGAGTGATAACTATGCAATGTTGCCATTGAATAACCTTGTTTCACTTCATATTTTACCTGTAAACTTAAAATGGAGCTCCAAAATGTTCTGGGTTATCAGTAAGTTTGTATCGATTGTTCATATTATTATATGCAAATGCTTACAAATGAACACACAGTATATAAATCTCTGACACCCATGGAAAGCGAGTTGGCTCGCTAACCTAGACAGTAACATAGTTAACTATGCAGTAATCTGTCTTTATATTACAATAAGCTAGCTGGCCGGCCCACTGGACTAGTCACTAGTATGTATAAAACCTCTCAAATAATAAATATGCTAAAATTATGAATATTTTTACTGGCTCAAAATGTTATATAACTTCAAAGAAATAATGATTTTGAATTACATTTTGTCAAACTGTTTTGTAATAGCTTATGACACCTTGCTACTGCCAGCTAAATGGTTTGATTTACTGCTATGCCTTATACACTGAGAAAAAGATTAACTGATTTAATGCTTGCTCAAACTGAACCTGTTTGCCGGACTGAGCAATGCATATGAATTGTTATTACATGAGCACAGGCCGGCTTGCTTGCCAGGCTAACCTTGTTGGCTAGAACTGGATTAGGTCAGCAAACAGGATAGGTCATTTGGCGGGGCAGACTTCTCAGTAATCCAGCTTGGATACTGAGCCAACTCACCTTCATATAATCAAAGCCGTTGGCCAACACTATGTTATGGGTTTGCAATGATGGAAAATTTAACCACCCCTGCACAGATAGCTGTATCAATATCATTACGGTACATGTAACATTGTACCTACAACTATAGATTTGCCTATATTGAATTCAAATCGCTGAATTTGCCTACAATGTGTTTCAACAGTAGCCCGAGTTAACGCCTAGCGGGCGTCTTGTTTTCAATTAAATTACGCTCAGTCGGTATATGGATATTGCATAGGAAAATCCAATGTGTATAACATTCGAGAATAAATAAGTTCTTAAATCATGCTGTACAGCTTGTAAAGGAAGGGAGAAGATTCGTTCCGGACCATTGATATTGGGATGCCAAGATCCACAACATGCGCTCCGACAAACATAACACTAGTGTCCATATGCTGTGGTAACAATTAGCATTGTGTTTCACCGTGTCATCGGCTACATTGATCTCTAAATAATGACTGGAACGAGCAACTATTGTTCATGAAATCGGAAGTAGCTCGAGTAGTTATGCTGAGCATAACTTGCCCAAATAAATGATGAAGTCAATATTACTGAAGAACTCGAATTGCCATCGTTTAGCTTAAGCATTATTACAAGTTTTTCATTAATGTATATGAACATGCATTGTAAACACGTACATTAGGGGGGTCCGGGGGCATGCTCGCCCGAGAAAATTTTTGAATTTTTGATTCCCTGAAAGTGTATCTCCTGCAATTTGAGGCACTTTTCTCGTTTTTGCAGCCGCGGCAGTGTGCGGGATTCGAAGTATTTAATTACCGTTAAAGTAACACAGATTTTCCAAATTTAGACCTCGTGGATATCTATAGAGAATGCGTTGCACGACGGCAGAAGAGAAGGAAGGAAAAGCAAACCAAATGTATTAGGTATATTTAAGTTGAATATACAAGATTACGTTTAGACAAATTCCGAACCAACGTCTGACTATATAACATTTTAACCATTGCTAAACGATGAACAACAATGAATGCCCGAATGACAAGACTATTTTTTCCCGAATAGAGCTAATTTTCGGACAACTGGGGGAACTTCCGCCCCCCCCCCCCCCCCCCCCCCCCCCCCCCCCCCCCCCCGTCTCGTACGCCTATGCCGACATACAGTAAAAGTATATAGCGTGGTCTATTCAAGATGGCCGCCGCGAAATATTGCAGGCTTCATTTAAACATTAATAGTTTCTAACAGCGTCTTTTTCGCAGCATTTAAACAATTATAGTTGCTCGATCCAGTCAGTGATCGGCTTTCACGATCCACGCCGTCTCCACTAATTGGCCTTCAACGCCCTGGGAGGTAAATTTGCTCTACTGTTCGATACCATTGAGCGTGATTCTTCAGAGCAGCCTTTTGGCCAATTTCGGATGGTACTAATTTTTGACTGATCAAGTACAGCCCATGCATGTCAAGTGGACATGGTTGCGTTCACGACGTTTCACGATACGCTAAAATGATTGTGTAGGAACCACGTTGCCTTTCTTTCCTGTCCTATCCACTTACGTACGTTCTTTGGGTCAAGAGCTCGCCGGCACCGCCAATTTCGAAACCGTAGACGGTCGGACACCTCATTAAGAGTGTAAAATATCTAAATGTTGTCAAATAATAAAGTTATTTTCCTTTTATATAGATTTCATCAAAATTTCTTCTTATTTAAAGATGTAATAAACAGATTTCTGAGTTCTTCTATCATGCCATTACGCTTAAAAATTACGTAATTCAGCTACCTTAGGCGCGATCCTCTAGGTAGGAGATTGGGTTTGAGTTTGGCTTTTTGGCTTCTTTTGATCTTGAATTTGGCTACTTCGGGCTCAGATCTGCTGGCAACCTTGGTTAGGATCTTTGTTGTGTTGGGGTTGGGTTTGGTGCTCTACCGTACTCTGAAATAGCCTCCACCTGAGGTGTCCAACCATCAATGAGGTGTCCGACCATCTACGGTTTCGAAATTTGCGCCGGCACCGCGTTGTGCTAAAAGCCAGTCACGAAAGGTGGCGAGATATGGTCGGCTAATCCGTCTCATTCCATTTTAGGAGAATCGATACTGAGGCTGTTTCGGAATGGTAACTTTAACGTTGGCGAATGCACGGAAATCATCGTTGTAACCAAGCTCTTCGAATGTCCAAATTAAGTAATTAATGACAGTGAAAGTTTGGAGAAATTGTCGAGGTGAGTTGCCGAAACCTTTGGGTGCTTTTTTGTTTTAGCCTCTAGGTGAAGTTGCGCGATGACATCCTTTGATTGTTGTATTTTATATAAAAGTGTCGTTCTGTGCAGGCATGATCGAGTGTATAAATAGAAATCCAATAATCTAAAAGCTTGATATACTCCTGAAATAGTGTGTAGGAGGGATAGCAAAAAATCGGTGTGCAGTTCAAATCGGGCGCAAAACTCGAATATTAAATGCCTGGGCACAGGGTGCAAGTCCCACAAAACCAATACAACGGTAATATCGCTTATGATATTTTATATTTATAAAGAATATTTTAAATTTTGTCGGGCATAGACCCATATATTTTTTGGCCTCCCCTCATCAGGCATCACACTATTCTTGCCATATATTGAATGCAAAGGTTACTTAGTTACTCGTGGTTACAAGGTTACTCATGCCCAGTCCGTTCAGCGAGCTATATATACCAAACCAGAATTTTTATTTGTTAAATATTTGCCATCGAGATGGATGTTTGTTAGCAGTATTGCGCAATCCATTTAAGCTCTAAATTGGCTCAGGTGTGCATGTCACGCTATAGCATGTTGTCTTCGAAGCACCCATGGATAAATACTTGGTGGTTTATAAGCTACTTCTTTTAGTCTCTTGACAGAAAATTCATTCTAATAACAATAAATCATGCATTTACTTGCTTGTGGAAGTATTCATCAAGTCCATGAATGCTTCATTTACCAGTCTCGAGGAAAGCAGTGCTCTTTTATGAGTTTATCGGCTCTGTTAACCGTACAAACTGTTCAAGTGTTAACCGTACATACTGTTGAAGTGAACGAGTGGAATTTTTTTTCAACCATAACGGTGTTTTAGTGAAGGAGACAATATGTACCTGAGTGCCTTAATAACGTTATCATTCCGCGTGAGGTCTTTTTGTCACTTAACAACTTAACAACTGTTGCCGTTGGTTATCAGACAAGTTAAACAACTGGTCCATTGAGACAAATATATCACCTGTTGATCCGCAAATGATTACACAAAATCATCAGTGATGCTGAGAAATAATCATGTGCACATTGTGATGGAGCCCGTTGAAGTACAAAAGCTATCTAATGTTTTATCAAATGTTGGTCTGAGTACGAGTATGATATAAAATAGGATTTTTTAAATAAAATAAATATGTATAACCCACTGTTCAGGGGCAGTACTTTCCTTGCAATTGTATTTTTTAGTTATAAATATATTACCTTCCATATCTGGTTGTTAATTCTAGTTTATTTTGGTCCCTTGCAACGAAATTGACAGTGCTACTTGCCTTGGGTTTCTGTTTCTAGTATATTTAATGACGCCTCCACAACATACATTTTACAAGGTTGGAAATGGGGTTATGTCAAACATCACATCTAATTTGAATATAATTGTTGCTCTCTTAAATTTCCCACCTTTGAAAATTTGGCAACTTTTATGCTCAGCGGAATTCCAATTAAGGATAGCAACAGGGCAAAATATGAACGAAACTTTTTAGAAAAACAGATTTCTGTTTTTTTGCATTTTCTAAGACTAAAACTATTCTACTTTCATAAATCTGACACCAAATTATGATATTCGGACTATTTTCAGAAATAAATGACAATTTATACCATTAGGTTAAAGTACTGTTGTTTGTTGCCATGGTAACCTTAATAGTTGTTGTCCCAAAACATGCAATTTCGTAGCCACTTTTCATTTTTGATGTGTGATATAGATAGGGAACAAGAAACGAGTCATGGTATTGATTTTCATTGCAATTGACACCCTCTAAGATTCAACAACAGTTGTGGATTTTCAATGTTCGTGCTACTGCCCGTCATCGTGTGAGACTCCACTAGCAAGAATATCAATCAAGGTAGTGTAAGGAAGGACAAAAGGAAGGTAGAGCAGTCATTGCAGAGGGCAACAGAGGTGGCTCAGCATGCCAGGCAAGTGATACGTAATGCGAAGCACAGAGAGGAAGAAAGGAGGAAGGTTGCTGAAGTCATCACATATGCCAGTGGGGCTTTAAATGGAGACTTACTGAGTGTTACTGAAGGCAGGAAGAGGCCTGCAACCTCCAGGCAAAGAAAAACCACCCAGCCAAGAAGGGGAAAAAATAAGGAACTAAGATGAAAGGCTGATTATTTCTTTTTGAAAACTTGAATAGGTATATTATTTTGAACTTTAAGGGCATTTTTCTCAAAAACGTGATTTTCGGCAGTCGCGTTTTGCCTTCCACTATTAACTCTGTGAGCATTTGATGGATTTTCCTCAAATTTTTTACAACAATTCTATTAGTAATGTTCTGTGTTCCCATGGGGCAATTTTTCAATTACTATTTTCATTAAATAGCTAGGCTAGATAAACTTTTGCTTGGAATTCAGATTGGTTTCCATGGCAACCAGGACTCAAATCACAAATCCCCCCATGGGAACATTTATTATCCAATGCTATAGTTGCCCCGTAAATATAAAGCTATAACCTGAAATTTCTGCTTAGAAATGTGTGTGTGTGTGTGTGTGTGTGTGTGTGTGGGGGGGGGGGGGGGTGTGCAGAAGGACTGGAGAAAGTTGACAACAAACATGTGTAATACGATTTCTCCTTACAGCAGGCCGCAATGCAAAATATAACCAAAAGTGAAATAATATGTTCAATCAATTGTTGTACTTTCAGTACTTGGTCCGAATTTACAACTAGTTTTGTCCATTTTTGGTGTTAACTACCCTGTTGCTCCCCCCTTAAACAAGATGGCAGTCGAAGATAAACGAAATATAATTGTTTTCGGTTATATTTAGCCTTAGTTATAGCTCCAGTTCTATATCTTTCTTTTGAAGAATTTCCTATTTTTAGTTGGAAAAAGCACCGCTTTTATAGCCAGATTTATTAAAAATATGTATATAATCTGTGATCTTAAGCTGCCAGCTTGCGGATTGAGAGCTGGGGAAAGTTGGGAAACCGATCTGTAGTGTCCAAACCAGAAATGAGACCTGGTATATATATATATATATATATATAATAATGTGATCGAAGATAACAAAAACAGTCTTTACTCCGGACTCGGAATAGTAAGACGATAGGATATTACAATGGCGACGATGATACAGAATTCGATTAGGAAGTAACAAAGATCAGGAGGTGTAGAAAAGGAAACGGTACTCAAAGCAAAGAGAACTAGCTTCTCGTGTGGCTATCCGTTGAATAAGAGAAGCTTTATTCCAATTAGCGCAACACCTTCCTTCATTCCCGACATTTGCCATAAGCCATGAATATGGCATATCCCTTGGAACCTGGTGTAAAACGTATGTCGCAAGTTTTAAAAACTGGTCATTGTGCTTTTTTACACGCTTCCAGATACATAACCGAGGAAGGTGAAAACCTGACAGCCAATGCGATCGACGTTCTTACTACCTATTTCCAACCAAAGCAAAATGTGACCTACGAGGAACACCAGTTCCATCTAGCCAACTCGAATAAAGCGCCTACCTTCATCACGTTCACGGATGTTGACAGGGAAATCAAATCGAAAAATATTCAACAGTGCTCATCATCGAAACTTCGACATACAGTAAATCCCTCAGTGAATCCAAAATCAGTCTTGAACTGTTGCTAGCATACGGATAAGCGATGAGCAAGAGGACACCCAAGCTACGAACCTGGAGGACTGAACAAAGAACGAAGTCAAACTGGCTCAAAGCGGACGTCTTTACTCTGGCAATAAACCAAATCATGAGGAAAAAACAAAAGCCATAAAGCACCACCGAATCGTTGAACTACAAAATGTGAAAATTGGCCGCAACATCAAGGGGACAGAAAAACCTGTCAGCGATTGGTAAATAATACAGGAAATGTGGAAAGCTAAAACCATTTCAAAGCAGTGTGTATATTGTAGAAATGTTGGCGCCACAGTGTATAGCACGTCTTAAAAAATCGAAAGCCTCAAACGCAGGTCAACTAAGTAGAACATCAGTTACCGCGAAAGCATCATACTCCAAAGTTGTTACCGATTTCCTACTGCCACTGGCACGAGTTCAAGGATCTTATCTTCTATATTTTAAATGTCGTAATGGTTACTATACAATCCCTATCTACGTAACACCTAGAAATATTATCAGATCGACACGTGCAGTAACAGTATAACTAAGCTGGATGTTCTTGTACGTAAATGCCGAACTTTAGCAAACTGGTTACTTTAGCAAACTGGTTACTTTAGTCGTATCACAAAGCTTTGGAACAATCTGTTTAAATCACTGTTATTTTAACACTACTCTACTGCTCCACTTCATTCTGATACGCCCTAAATGTCGCGTTTCTAGCAATATTGCTTCGATCTCTCCATCTTGCTGCTATTGGTTTTAAGATATTTAAGGATAATTATTACGAACTCAAGCTCTATGCATTGATCTTAATTATTATAAAATTGTACATATATTTATACATATATGCATCTACAGTACTGCTAAGAAATAACCTATCAAAAATCGCGCCTGATTTGCGTTCGTCTTGTGTCCGTCTTGCGTTCGTCTTGCGTCCGTCTTGCGTTCGTCTTGTATCCGTCTGGCGTCCGTCTTGCGTTCGTCTTGCGTCTCGCTGAACGCTGTACTCGCTGGACGCAGAGCTCGCATCGCGTTCGGTGATTCGATTACATTGCGAAGGTTATCCGAGTCGTTCTGTTCTTATTGTTCTCTCCTGCTCTATCGCTCGATTCTTGTGTTCACACACATCAGAATAGGAAAGCTTTCTCAATTCGTCAGAAATCGAATTGTATCGTTAAAATCTTGTGGTGTTTCTATTATGAAAATCACACAAATTTTGGAGGAAAAAGGAATCAAAACATTGCGGTTTGCTGTAGGACAGTTTATCGCTCGATACAATGGAACTGGCGGTATACAGCCGATGCTCAACGCAGTGGAAGGAATCCCATTTTAAGTGTCACTTTATATAATATCATTTGCCTACAAACTTGCCCATACAAAAAAATGTGACAAGATGACAGATCTATTCTGATCTATTGTGCAGTGCTTTTCACTGCTAGAGATTAACTTCATACGCAAAGTACTGCCAGAAGCTACAGTAATCTCGAGGAGAACGGCACAGATTATTAAAAGAACGCCATTCGATATACGGCGTCGACGAGACGACGATAAAATTAATCAAGCCGAAGTACATGAACTACTGCGTTCACTGACGCTACGACCAAAACATGCGATACGCAAAAAAATCACAAAATATTAACGAGGTTTGTTTTGCGTCAGGAGAACTGAATTTGAAATATTTTCAAAAGTTGAAACAACAGTCGCCAACATTGAATGAGCATATTTTTGTCGCATCGTGTATACGCGTCTTCACCCACGTTGATTTATGTGTAAAGGCCCTGTCACACCGAGAAGTAATGGTAGGAGTTCATGAGACGTTGGTGACGTTCACATAATTTTATAAAAACGTGGCTGAACGTCTGCGATAATGTAGTCTCTTTGGCGCCAGTGGCTTGCAAGCCGTAACATGCAGAGATCATATCGCGTATATGTGAAGTCCACGGACCGTACCTTACATACCTACGGCGTTCTGTCGCGTACTTCCTGCGTATTCTATAAGTTATAGTCAAGTCAATGGAACCGTACGGGCTACGTACAGCGCGTCCGTACGACGTACAAACGGCGTACGAGCCGTAAGCACAACGTTCCAGAACTCGTTATCACGTATATAATCCGGCCTGTTGACGTCAGTGATGCGTCACCTACCGGAAGAGTCGCGTAGAATAAACACGCGAGCCAAAACGGTTGCTTGTCACACTCCTCACATGTTTTCTACAGAGCACTTCTGCCCGAGCTAATCGACACAAAGTCAACACAAGTCAACCAAAGTCAACACTACTTAACCAAAGTCAATGCAAATTAACTAGTCATGCCAAGGAAGAGAAGGGCAGCATCGAAGATAAAGCTATTAGCCAAGCCAGCAGCCAAGAGAGGCAGCAAAGCGATGACGCTGTCTCCACCTCTATCATCTTCAACACAGCAGCTTCCACCATCACAAGAACAAGAACAGTCTTATGATGTCAATGAGACTGCAGAAACAGGAGTTCTTAGTTCTGCTGACACTTCCCGTGACATCAGTTCCAAATTTGTACCACCAACCAAAAGGCCCAAGGTCCAGAGCCGTCTGACAGATGCTGACGAGGAGTCCATGGTTGAGTGGTTGGCTGAGCATCCCGAATTCTATAACAAAAATATGAGGGAGTACAAGGACATAAAAGCCAACACTGCCAAGTGGGAGGCAAAGGCCCTTGAGATGAAAATGGAATGTAAGTATAAAAAGTTATGTTTTGTGTCATACTTATTGCACGCATTTGACATTGATAGTTCTCATTGTTACATGTGCATATAACAAATATGTATGATTGTTTCCTTTGTACTTTCAGATGCTGAGATCCACACCTGGTACAAGTCATTGAGGACTAGATACGGCAAACTGAAGAAGAAGAAGTCTGGAGATGGTCAAGCTGAGCACACTGATAGGGAGAAATTGCTCCTGCAGAAATTCCATTTCCTGGAGGGGCACATATACCCTGTCAAGACGCGGCCTGTTGTCAGTGTAAGTTATCAAATTATATCACATTTTACATTTTATTGTTTGCTTCATGTCAGTATATATTCAATTTTATAATATTTACTATTTCACTTATGTCTTTGTTTCGTTTTGTCATTGCAGTTAAGGGAGACCATAACTGCTACCCAGATAGCTGCACAGGCTCATGCTTCTGGTGATGAAGAACCTGCCGCTGCTGATAGTGTCTTGTCAAGTGCAGATGAAACACCTGGCCCCTCTAATACACCTGTGACAGAAAGGCCTTCATTCAAGTGCATCAAGGGCAATGGCATGGGCAAGGGCAAGGGCAATGGTAAGGGCAAGGGCAATGGAAAGTCCTCTGCTACATTTGCTTCCCTCTCAGCTGATGAAGAAGAGGACATAGTCCAGCAGCTGTCTGCCAGGATGAAGGCTTCCCGCCAGATGCAGGAGAAGATCATGGCCCAGTCCCAGCTCAAAGTCACTGAGAGAAGCACATTTGGGGACTGGCTGAAGACTGGAATGGAGGACATACACCCATCTCTGTGGAGGAGGTTCGAGAGAGAGGTCTCCAATGTCCTCTGGAAGTACCAGGAACAGAGTGAACAGCTTATTGATTCCCAGCAGCCTCAGCCAGCGTCCATCACACACCAGTCCTCCCATCAGATGCAGTCCTCTCATCAGATGCAGGGTCCATGTATCCAGTCATCTCAGCATTGCCAGCCTCCTCCTTCACCTTGGCGTACGAGTGCAACTGCAGCATCCCTATGGCAGTCTCAATCACCATCGTGGATGCAGGAACAGTCTGGAAGCAGCCATCATACCTTCTTTCAAATGGAGCCAAGTCATCACACTACACTCCAGTTTGATCCAGCACAACCATCAAGCAGTGGATGCAGAGACAGCCCAACCCCCTGGAATACTTTGGCAAGAACCACGTCTGACCAAGTGACTGTTAAGCGAGGACCTTCCTCAAGCAACTCTGGTCCTGCTTCTGTTGGTAAGGACAACAGCCTCCACATGAGCCATTTTAAAATGACTACAACTGCCAATCCTCTCCTCAGTATGTCCATGCTGGATGATGTTTCTGTTACACTGGCCACTCCAGCCAAACATGCAGATGAAAAGGATGAAACTACCCATTATGCTCAGGATAAGTAGAATAAAGGAAAATTATTGTGGAAATTTATAATCTCATGTTTGTCAAATCATTGAAAACGTCTAATATTGTATATATTATTCTATAAAAATAAAGTCAACACTTTATTGTTTGCAAGTGTGAAAAAACTTTTTCTCTTAATTGTTTAACTTTTAACGTTAACTGTTAATTCAATCTTTACCCAAATACCAGTGCAGCATAACCGGGTTTATCAAAAACAATGCCATTATAATTTTAAACTCCAATTTTATATTTAATAACTGAGTACACCCATTAATGAAACATTTGACCATAATTTTAAAGTTCCACGTGCACATATAATGTTTACAAAAAAGTAATCTCAAATCACACAAACATATCACTTGTTTGCAGCTCATTTTTTGATCAAGGGAATTCACTTTTTTTATCAAGAATTTCTACACTACCGACATGTACACAAGCCTAATGGCCCATGTTCGGTGAAAGCTGTTGGGGGAATGGTAGGGTATTTATAGGTTTTATTCTTGGATTTCCCTTAAAAGTTGACAATTTAACCTTTTATGATGTGCAGGGAGGGACACACGTGAACTATAATCATGTTTAATTTTATTAATTTGAGCGGTTTTACACAAAAGCCCTATCATTCCCCTTTCATTACACTGAGGGAAATCCACAACGATGAGGTCTAATAAATGTAGAACATTTTTTGGTTTTGAAATTATTTAAAAAAAAATGATTCCCCTTGATCAAAAATGTTTTTTTACAATTATTTTTGTTAATTATGACCCCAAATTATTATTTTGAGTTCAATTCTTATTTCCTGAAATAATTATTTTAACTTTATTTCGTGAAATGAAATGTTGATTTCAAAGAAATGATTAAAATTTTTGAAATGCAACAAATGAATGATAAAACGTTAGGTTTTTTTGGATGGCGAAAGAAGTAGTTTGATAGATCGTTGGGGTTTTTGAACTTCTCAACACAACATGATACTTTATTAACATGTCATAACGTAAGGTATGCCATCACATGTTAAGAAGGAACCATGTTGTTCTGCCAGGGCACTGACCCTGCTGGTGAGTTGAAGTAGTGCTTGAGGTACTCTCTCTGAGCCTTGGCTGCTCTGGTGTCGCGGTTGGATCCTCTGACATTGTGCACGTGCTGCATGTTGCGCCCAGTTCTCCATGCACCGTCCACTATTTGATGGTTGTCATCCTCTACATCCATTGCTGCATTCTGAAGGCCTGGGTATCTCATTCTCGTGAGGTTGTGTAGACAGACACAGGCCTCAATGATGAGTCTGATTGTTTCAGGATCGTGCTGCATAGTTGTCAAGAGCACCTGGAAACGGTTAGAAAGTATGCCAAAGGCATTCTCCACAATCCGACGTCCTCTGGACAGCCTGTAGTTGAATATCCTCTCTTCCACTGTCATGTTGCGATGGTTGAAGGGCTTCATCATATAAGTCCTCAGGGCAAAGGCATCATCACCCAGGAAGAAGTAACACGTGTTTTTGTCATCATTGGGAAGATGGTCTGCTACAGGGAAACCTATGCTGCCATCTTCTAGGGCCTCCTTCAACTCTGAATGGTTAAATATCTGAGCATCAGAGGCTGATCCATCTGCTCCTACATCCACCCAGAGGAATTTATAATCAGCATCAACCAGTGCCATCAGAACAATGAAGTAGAAGCCCTTATAGTTGTAGTACATGGATCCACTGTTCTTTGGACACTTGCAGGCAACATGCTTCCCATCCAGAGAGCCACAGGCATGAGGGAAGTTCCATCTGCGGGAAAACTCTTCGGCAATGACACGCCATCCTTCAGGGGTGGTTGGACAGATAACGACTTCCCTGGCATACTCATCTACGATGGCTTGACAGACATCTCGGACTAGCAGAGACATCGTGTTGTGAGGTACTCTGAAGTCAAACTTCAAACTGGAGTACGTATCTCCAGATGCCAGGTGACGTAGGGTAACAGCAAGTTTCATGCCTGGTTCAAGAGCTTTCCTATAGTTGGTATTCTGCTTGGAAATTATGGGTCCAACTCTGGCAAGCAGCTCGTCAAACATATCTGGTGGTACTCTGAGGAAATTGACAAAGGATGCTAGATCTTCTGCTCGCAGTTCAGGCATCAGACGGTGATACTGTCCAAGCTGTTCTCTCCTCCCAACCCACGGCCTGACCCAGCATCTCCTCCTGTGCCTTCTTCGCCTTCTCCTAATTCTGTGTAACTGGTATAAAGCAAGGTCATTCTCTGCTTCATCTAGTTGTAGTTGTGCTACGTTCTGTAGAAGTCTTAATCTTGCAGCTACAGCCATAATGTACTGCTCAAGATACTGTGAGTGAATGACTCAGAATGAGTCAACAGGGAATTTACATCCCAAGGTGCACGAATGCTGCTCATGCCGTACCGTTTACTCACTGGAAACCTATTATGAACTTGTTGGGAACTCGTGTGACTCTGCATGTACTCTGTACGGATGCCATAGAACTCCATTGACGTTTTGGCAACTTATTACGGACGTGTATGTACGGGTCCATACTTGGCAAGGAATCAGTTCAGAACGCCGCAAGAGAAGTTCTTACGTAGTACCAACGCATTGAGGTCGCCTTATGTACGGGGTAACAACGGCAATGACGTGGGATACGCACAGAGGACGTGCAGTCATGATGCATGCACGTACGCGAAGTTTTCACGGAGACCCTGCGAGTACACAGTACATACATGGTACGTAAATCACGTTCCACTGACGGTCGTACGGAGTTCACGCAGCGTCCTTGCCGCGTAGTGGTCAGAACGCCCGAGCGCGGCGTAAGTTTTGAACAGTTCAAAACTTACGTGGCATGCTTGGCGTTCATGGAAGTCCTTGGAGTTCCCCTCAAGTTACCAATAAGTTTTCAAGGTCCATGAAAAGTACCTACAGCGTACACGGAGTTGCCGCGGCGTTTTTTTCCAAACTTCTTGGTCGTATTACATACTTCTGCCAGAACGCGTTGGTGTGACAGGGCCTTAACGTTGCCATTCAACACAGATTTTAGCGTCGCCAATGCCACGCTTTATCAATACAATTATTATATCATGAATACATAGAAGAAAACGTTCCAAAATGCAGGACGATAGTGAAAAATATCCGATAAGTCAATATGTAGGCGGATGCTCGATTTATTTTGCAACACTATATTTAGTATTGCCATGTGCACAGAAATCGTCAAGTGCAACCTTGGAACCTTTAGGGTCGTCCCGTACTAAATCTATACTGCCAGTTTATAATTATTTTTTTGTTTCTTTAACGTTGTTTAGTCAGTTTTCATGTTCTAACCATCTATTTCCACACCGTTTTTTAAATAAAATGGATGTCAACGTGCGACGTTTATTTGGGAGCGGACCAGCGGTGAGCTGAGAGCGCGGCGATTATTTGTCATTAGTACTATTCGATAAACGTGATAACGACGTTTCACGAGAAGGAACTTCGGTTCTGCGTCTGTCACGCTCCCGGACGCAAGACGAACGCAAGACGAACGCAGACGAGACGCTAGGCGGACGCTAGACGAACGCAAGACAAACGCTAGACGAACGCAGACGAGAAGAGGACGCAGTGATAGGTTATTTCTTAGCAGTACTGTACATGTACTTTTTTAGTTTATAAGGCGCACTATAGTTGGAGCAGGGCTCTGTGGTGCTGTCTCACACTATATGTCTATATATTTTCTTATTTATATTGCTTTAAATTATGGTGGAAGTTTTGTAAATAAAAATAATAATTCTCGCAAGATTGTAGCTCATATTTTCATTAACTCCATTCATGTAACAACATTGCCGACGATTTTTAACACAACAATAATTGAAATTTCTCGAGTTTCCCTGACAATGAAACAGGAAGTGAGAACGTATTTCCTGGTGAAAGTGGATTTTCTGTCCTTCAAATAGTTAAGCTAATACATTTTTTTTTTTAAATAATCCTGTTTTATGGGAAAACAATAGTAGAAAAGTCGCAAAAACAACGAAGGACGTAGCAACTTCTTGTATGGTCGAGGCCTTTTGACGATACGTATATACAGCTTCGAACTCCATGAGAGCTTCAAGGTTAAGGAGATAAAGCAAGAAAAGGAAAGTAAAACACTGTCTCGATGAAAGTTTTACGGACCAATGTAGTTCTTAAGATTGAAATCAGTCTTGCTTTGTGAATGCTATCACTACCAAAGGGGACCGGTCTATGGCGAACATATCCATAAAACATTTTCAAAGTTAAAGTGGTACTACGATCAAATTTTCACCTGTGAATATTTTACGGATTTATAAAGCAGAGCTGCAAAATATTACTCGATTGCAAGTATTATTTTTCTGAATCTGGAGTTGGTGCGTCCATCATTAATCGATCATGTTTCTCACCATGCACTTTAATCATACAGGGAAAAATTAATGTATGCGCTCCGTTTCCTTAGCGATGTGTCTTGTGGTGGGGGTATGAAGTCCTTCAATGTTGAATAGACTGGCACTGTTCTACAGATAAAGTATAGTTAAAAACATGTTTCGATATTGTACTTACTCGACGTCGTGACGTTGCTGGATAACAGCTCTCCACTCACTATGCACTTTCATACTTACCCGTTTGGTTGGTTGGGTAGCAGGTGTGGTTAGGTTATCAGGTTTCGGTTTAGCCTTTCGTGATTGGTGCTTGGAGTTGGATCTGGGGAGTGGCTAGCGTTGTTCCTGATCCGACCACCATCAACCACACACCTGCACCCTTCACATCAGTTGGGACACTGATGGAGTATAATATATCGAGGCATATAGAGGGGATGGGTGGTGGGTCGCCAGACAAAACTTCGCTACGTTCGTGCGGATATCGACTGAATAATGAAGTCTTATCGAAATACGAGCCGCGTTCTTCTTGCGCCCTGTCAACACACTGTCATGTTTCCTCGAGGGGTATATTATACTATACATAGTCATAGGTCATATTTCGTTATTCGATCGGTGTTGCGAGCTATGTATCGCTCTTTGTTTCACGGTCACGTTATATGTTATTTTCTGCCCCCTATCATCCATCGTCTTTGGCAATTGCCGGCGCATATAATTTGCAATGATCACACGCACATATCTACATCTTCGTGCAGCTAGCGTTTTCGATTACCACACCGTCGCGCTCTCCTGTGCTTTTAACCTTGGTTATTTCATAACCTCATTTAAAAACATGTGTCGATATTGTACTTACCCGACGTCGTGACGATGCTGGATAACAGCTCTCCACTCACTATGCACTTTCATACTTACCCGTTTTGTTGGTTGGGTAGCAGGTGTGGTTAGGTTATCAGGTTTCGGTTTAGCCTTTCGTGATTGGTGCTTGGAGTTGGATCAGGGGAGTGGCTAGCGTTGTTCCTGATCCGACCACCAAGCTGAGAGACCATAGGAATCTCAGCCTCCAAGCACACAATCCATCAGTCCTATTCTAGTTTTAGTTGTGGGGAGTTAACGACCAACCCTTCGTAATTGAGTGCTTCTCACGAGTGAACCAACAAATGCTACCCTCGTTATCCTGAGCTCGTGGGACCGATCCAGTCTATCGTTCGGTAGTCACTACGCGGTTAAAGCACACGTTTATCCGTCCGAACCGGGCTAGAATTTTACATTAAACCTTGTAAGCTTTAAACGTATATTCATATTGGAACCAATGTACTGTAGGCCAGAATTTCATGATATGCTGTATGACTTATACGTATATACTCATACTGGAACCGATCCAGGCTAAAATTTCATAACCACGCAGTCGTTATGCCTTTCTCCGTATACTCGTACTGGAACCGATACAGGCTAAAATTTCATAAATCGTTATGCGATTGACCGTATGTATTCGTACTGGAACCGATCCAAGCTACAATTTAATTCGTAATAACGTCATGCAATTGTCCGCCTGTTTAGTGCTACTGGAACCAATCCAGGCTAGAGTTTCAACACCACGCTGTCGTTATGTCTTTCTCGGTATACTCGTACTGGAACCGATCCAGGCTAAAATTTCATAAATCGTTATGCGATTGGCCGTATATATTCGTACTGGAACCGATCCAAGTTAGAACTTAGTTCGTAATAACGTCATGCAATTGTCCGTGTGCTGCTACTGGAGCCGATCCAGGCTAGAGTTTCATAACCACCCTGTCGTTATGTATTTCTCCGTATACTCGTACTGGAACCGATCCAGGCTAAAATTTCATAAATCGTTATGCGATTCACCGTAATATTCGTACTGGAACCGATCCAAGCTAGAATTTAATTCGTAATAACGTCATGCAATTGTCCGTGTGCTGCTACTGGAGCCGAACCAGGCTCCATAACCACACAGTCATTATGCCTTTGTCCGTATACTCATATTGGAACCGATCGAGGCCGGATTTTCATAAAACGCTATGCGATTGACCGTATATATTCGTATTGGAGCCGTTCCACGCTAGATTTTACCCTATAAAAAGCCCTATTACCTATTACCCTATAAAAAGCCATTAATCATTTGACAATTTGTAGTCGTATCATAAAACTTTATTACTAAAAAACAATTCGCCAACAACTATACCCTACACTTAAGGAGTACCACCACCCGTGCAAATTACACATTGAGAACTAATAATTGGAATTAGCCATTGTGCACGTGATCTGATCGAGTACGTGTGCAGGAGTGCGAATGTACGTTTGGTAAGCGTTGCTTTCCCACCGACCGAGCGTCTTAATTAAATGATCAGGCGTTCCGAGTTGTGCCGCGGTGGTGGCTGCACCAATACGGAAGCTATGACCTGAGAAATTCCCCTTTAGTCCAGCCCGTACTGCTGTAGATCTTAACCATGCCGTCAACGTCGATCGTGTTAGCGGAGACCCGTTCTGTCGCCTGAAGAGTGCTCCTGGCGTACTTCCGCGTTTATACCGGTAACAGTTATTGCTTGCACCGCACAGACGTCAGCTCCGGTGGAACCAATGTGTATTGAAAAACCCCGACGAAATGGGTCCGTTTTGGATGCTTTGATCCGCAGCAACATGTAAGACGGGTTTATGTGGCGATCAACAGACACATCTTGTAGGCTCAAGTGTAGATTTTGGTCAAACTCTCCCGCGCTCGGGCCTGTGAACTCGCCTGACCTGAGAAAGCCAAAAAAACCGACGCAGCACGCTGCCCAAAATAAGGCGTCGTCATAGCGATCCAAAATCAAGTAATGTCGCATTTTTCGTAGCACCGTAATTGTTACTGGCAAACGCTGTCTTGTGGGTTGGCTGAGCAGACGTTTTATGCCTCTAATGACTCGTTCAAGTTGACTCGTTTTCCAATGAGTTATATAAACCTTGCTCGATGTGCAGAGAACTTACTCCGGATAGATAGACTGTAATCGTGTTTGGGTGGAGAGATCGAGCTAAGTGTGCAGCGAAAAGCATCATAGTCCATTCCGAAGCTGGACATGGGAGTCCTGTTGGTGCAAGTTGTCTCGTATTAAAGCAGAAGTCAATAAAGCGCCGTTGAGCGGTATCGTACGTCCGTCGAGTGGTATTGGCAATTCCTTGGTACATGAAGTTCAACGTTTGTTGATGCAAATTAGAGATGTCAACCGTTTCAGCGTGTCGTCTGGGACGTTGACTGGCATTGGTGATGCGGTCGGTACCAGTCTGAAAAACTCCTGTAATCGAAAACGGGATAGGACGTCAGCTACCTTGTTGTGTTTCCCCAGAACGTGTATAGCAGTTAATGTAAAGTTGTAGCGATAAACGATCAGGAATAACTCGCGAATCAGTTGCATGATGTTCTCTTCTTTTGATGTGCCCGAGCGCAAAATAGCCACCACACTTTCGTTATCGCATTCCACACGTATGCGTTTTTTATGCCAATCTTGCCCCCATAATGCGCAAGCAAGTACGATCGGAAATAGTTCTTTGTACGCAATGCTGAGAGATTGTTGAGCGGGCGTCCACGAACCATTGAACCACAGGTTGTTGTAACAGACCCCATAGCCTATTGCTCCGGACGCATCTTACGCAAACTGTATATCTGGGACTATTTCCCACTCCGGAATTTCGTAAAAACTTATACCGTTCCAGTCCCGTAGGAGTGCCCCCCACCACTCTATATCTTGTTTGCAAGCGCGTGTCAATCGAAAGTAATGATGATGTTGGCCAAGACCTGCTAATGCACTGAACAATCTTCGTAGGAACGTTCTCCCGTGGCGTACGACCAAGCTCGCGTGTTGCAATTTGCCGATTTTGTACATGACCGTTTCTTTAACCATAGCAAAACTAAATAAACGCTTTAGTTCCTCAAGTTTATCTCGTGGAAGACGAGCAGTTCCTGTTACCGAATCAAGTTCTATGCCCAGGAAAGTTATGCACGTCACCGGACCAATGCATTTCTCAGGAGCTAGAGGAATACCCAGATCGCAGCAGGCTGTTTTGATGGTGTATAAATTATCGGCGCATTCTGTCGACCCCGGCGATCCTACCGTAAAATAATCGTCCAAGTATAGTGCAGCACACATTTGATGGCATAATTATTGTGAAAGACCCAACATAGCATGCCAGCCACTGAATTGAAAATAAAAGAAGCAGAACGAAGGCCGAATGGCAGTGTTAGATCCATAAAATAATAGTTTCGCCATTTCATGCCCAACAAGTAACGCTCTTCGGGGTGTACCGGGATAATTCTATACGCGCTTTTAATGTCTAGTTTTGCCATAAGAGCACCCCTCCCGCAATCGGCGACGAAACGGATAGCGTCGTCAAATTTGCAATATTCTGTGTGGTACCTCGCTGGATCAATACCGTCATTCACGCTGAACCCGTCCGGGTGTGAAAGGTCTAAGATTAAACGCCAACTGTTAGCGGAAGATTTTTTAGGAATTACACCAAAACGACTGACATGGAGGTTATATACCGGTGGATGTACGAATGGACCAGCTAAACGCCCTTGTTCGACCTCTTTCGCCAAATACATATCTATAATTTCCGGATGTTCAAGTGCAGATTTACAGTTAGTTAAAGCTGATTTAAGGCGAGTCTCATCGTTAAAAAGCAACCGAAAACCGTTGCGTAGGCCATCTAAAACAAATGCCGTTTTATTTTTATCTGGGTGACCCCGTAATTCCAAATTAAAGCGTTCGACGTTGATAGGAGAAATGTGATTTATCGGCGGAATCGCCCGTGTCGGCTGTGCTAAAAACAAAGGATAAATTGAACCAAGTGCAGGAAAACTGGTGTGTAGGTTAGTTCTTGAACCAGGTATTGGCTCTGAGTGGCGAACGATATCTTGTATACGGTTCTCGATTGGTGCGCGATGGGCTTTCTGTACCGCGGTGATTGGCGTTGCACCCCGGAGTGTTGCACACATGCCGGAAATTGCAATTGGCGAACCTACGAACAGCAGCCTCGGTTGTACGAGAAGCAAATCTGGTGGGAGACGTTGGTGGATCCCCGGGCCTCCCGGGTTTCCCGAGTTTGTTGACGAAAGGGTGGAGGTAGAGTAGATGGAGGGGCTGTGGCCAAGCCAGCGGTATGATAATTATATAGATCCGTCCGCATGAAACTCCAATCGAGTGATTGGAGTTTCATGCGGACGGATCTATATAATTATCATACCGCTGGCTTGGCCACAGCCCCTCCATCTACCGGATGCTGCTGCCTCGTGTCGAAAGGCTTTATCATAATTCAACCATGCGTTACCAGAGAATCTACGAGATGTGCGCAGTATTAGCGACATATATGCCAGAAGATCACCCGACCGACTTGGGTTGAACTTTGTAACCCATGTGATTATATCCCCAATCTCCTTCCGTTTCTTTGGTAGTACTGTGTTCGAAACTAACTGGTTACCCACGAGTGAAAACAGTGATTGCGTAGGTGCTGAGCAATCTAAATTCTCTGGGATTAATTGTGCGAGGTCGATAACTTGCCCTCAAGTATTTCTCCGACGAGCTTGGCAGGAAGCGGTGTGTGGCCTGGACCGAGCGGAAAGGGAGCACCCAAACCAGGAATACTTGGCCCCGATGAGCCCGGAGTGCCGTTAAAATTGTTCGAAAAGGCACTCGTAACGTTGGTCACTTGCTTCAGCCCCGCTGGAGTTATCAGGCCCGTTGTAGTTACCGGCCCCGTGTCGGTTGAAAGCGCAACAAAATGTGGTACATTAACACGAGAAATATTTGACATACCTATATTCACTCAGGTGGATGAGGCTGTCGAGGCGTGGCTCTCTCCGCGTCTGTCTGTTCCAGTTTGGCGGAGAAAACTCGTCGGGTCTCCGGCTTGATGTAAGCTAGCAATCTGGTGGCTGTTCTGGTTCTGGCTGAGCAACGGGTGTCGCGATAATGCTTGACCCACCGCATCTTGAACGGCGACGAAGAACTGTGGAGATTTCCAGGTTTGTTCGTCTGCGTCCTCGCCTGGCCTGTGATCCTGGCCGTTATTAGGATTCATTTCAGGAGACTCCGCCATTTATTGTTCCGATGATATGACAAATACACTCGCCAGACAAAACTTCGCTACGTTCGTGCGGGTATCGACTGAATAATGAAGTCTTATCGAAATACGAGCCGCGTTCTTCTTGCGCCCTGTCAACACACTGTCATGTTTCCTCGAGGGGTATATTATACTATACATAGTCATTATACTTAAACAAATCGCTCTATTTCCTAAGAAAACAGCTTCTGCCAAGAAGCGTATGTTGCCAATATACTTGTACCGTTGATAAATCCTTTAGATCGAAGAGCTGCGTCTTGTTGGGAAAGCTTTACTGAAGGATTTTAAGTAAAATTTTAAAGAAGCGGTAGGTCCGATTCAACATTTAAACTAGAAATACGTGTACGCAACAACCCCTCGCCCACCGTAATAGCCGATAAAAATCAATAACCCATTGATTTGCCAATCGAATGGACTTGATAGAATACACTACATGTATCTCTGAGAGCCTTTAAACTATCAATCTTGTGTTGTTCTGAATTTGTTTACTTTTTTGGGTGCATTATTATATCAACCTGCAATGATTAAGATTTGTTTGATATGTAAAGGCCGGATCCTCACTGTGATGTCACACTGTATAATAACTTACTGAAAATGCATGTATATATATATATATCTTTGGGATTATTCAATCAAAGCACTCAAAACTCAAAGCGTACAAAAAGTATCTCACTACTGACAATTAATCATTTTGAGGCTGCTACATAACGTGTCTAGCAGGTTTTGCTATATATAATACAGGGCATCATTTTTCACATTATTATAAATTCTAGTTAATATTTGTTACTATTATTAAATTACAACATTATTTGTTACTATTATTATTAAGCAAAAACTTGAGTAAAAAAGTGTCAACAATTGCCTGTTATGCATTTTGAAACATTTTTCTATACCGTTTATAATCTCTCCCACTCAAACCCCTTTGGAAGTAATTAAGTTGTATAATCCCAGGGCATATAAACAGATTCTATGGCATATATCTTCTTCTGTCCAGGTTTATAAACATTATATACCGCACCTTCAAAAAATACTCTGAACACATTTGCTTTTAGTTTTTAATGTATCGGGACCCTGCTCCTTTATCAAAATGACACATTAGTTACAAAAGTGAAGCCCTATTTATAACAGATTACAAGATGATGATATTCAAAAAAAGTCTCTCAGGTTCAGTTCCATGGGAATAAAGCTGTTTAATTTTATGTCCAGAATCATATTTTATAGACCGATTGCAAAACGCCCTAGAAGCGAGGCTTCTCGGTGGTTACCGTTGCTAGGGCCCGATTCACGATATTTTATTGAGTGAAAATTATCTGACATATAACAATGGCCAATGAACAAACGTGAATCGGGCCCTAGCAACGGTAACCACCGAAAAGCCTCGCTTTCAGGGCATTTTGCAATCGGTCTATTGCCCCAATTTAAAAAAATGCACATATAAATGCTCTTGTGGTGCATGCCCAATTAGTGTGTTGCCAGATTTGTTGATGAAGGTAATACTTTTAGTTCGAGTAGTGATCACACATATTATATTAATTTTACATTTGATTGTTTGTTTGTAAGAAATGTAATAAAATCTATGTTAATAAAATCTACTTTATATATCCTTCAGAAAGCACTTCAACAAGAGTAGCTTAAATATATATATAAAACCGGCATTGCATATGCAGTTCTATTCCAAGGACAAAAGTGTTTCCCCAGAAACATTAATTGGAGGCCAGGCCAGGCATAACATGTGTAGGTCCATAAACCTGTACAATGCATGTTTACACTACTCAAATGTACATGCCTTTATGCCCATACAAAAATTAAAAGCACAACATTGTCATTGATGCAATGCATTACAGTAAATTATATCACATTATCACCACATTGATCAAGGGTGCACTTCACCTGCTTGTTGGTTGAGCCCATGCATTATATCTTGTATTATTAAATAATCAGAAGTAAATGAGCGACAACACGCTGTCTGATTGAGATAAAAAAACCGTGTCATTAGCTGACGTGTCCTCGCGTAGATTTTGTCGTTTTTGACGTAGTGTAAATCACAAAAGGAAGTCAAAGAATACCTGGATACAAGACTAATCAAGGTACTAACACAAGAGAATGTTTTAACTGCAACGTTGGATACATTTTCATCGCTAAAATCGCTAACATGTTTCCTAGCAACGCACATAGCAACGCCGCTTATAACAGTTAAATCTGCATTTTTCATGGCTTTTAGTGTTAATTTAATGGTGTTATTTTATAAAAGGAATAAAAAACTTTGTCTTGTGTGATTATCGAGTTATAATGGCACTCGAGAAGTAAGTAAAACTTTACTGGTCATGCTATGCTAATTTCAATATATTTCTAAAGATCTGAATATGTAAATGTTTCAAAATTTGCATGCCGTACGACGAAATGCTAACCTAATATCATCAAAACCCTAAACCTAACCCTAAATCTAGCCAAATTACTAACCCTAACCAAAAAAACTATGCAGAAAAGGCAAATTAATTGCTCAACACAGACTCGCAGTGTACTATTATTATCCATTATTTGAGAAATTATTAATTTATTTACCTTTATTTGTATCTGTTCTTGCCCGTCAACACTGCAGTCTACAATTACGGCTTGAAATCATCTGGTAAAGTCTGTATAATTTGATGCTTAATAGTCCAGAGGTTCTGCAACTTCTTGTACGCCCCGCCCGCTCCGAAAACCAAAAGCCGCCCCCCCCCAAAAAAAACGCTTTCGGTTTTCAGGGGGGGGGGGGAATGGCGGCGTAAAGGTACGTTTGTCGCGCTGACGTCAATTTAAATTTAAACGCCCAAGCACAATTCCTAACCCTAATAATTCTAACTTAACCCCTTGGACTGCCAAATTATCCCTCTCTAACCCCAATTTTCCTTTGTTACCACGGCAACAATAAAGGATCGTTTACCATACATACAAATATATATATATTCCGACATAAAGGCTACTTTCACTTCCCCTTGCATAAAAAAAGCGCGGGGAAAAATTCCGTCAAGATTAGCACCCTCGCCCCAGGGCCTTCGGCCCTGGACGGCGCTTCGCGCCGCCGGGCGAGGGGAAAAATATCACTTTTTAAATTTTCGTATGCTTAAACATGACTCAGAGAAGTAATCTATTTATCACACATAACCATTTATGAAGGGAATTTAGTCCCTGATAATGCCATTAGACACAATTCTCCGCGCCAGTAAGCACCTAATTTTCTTGTTCTTGTGCTAATTATCACACTTGTTGCTTCCTTAACTCCGCTACATGTATATTCGGCATAGTTTTACATGCACCTCTTTACGCGACATCATTTACTGCATTTCCTGCAGTAAATATTGTGCAGTAAATATTGTGTAGTATAAATCGGTAAAACTGGGCGGCAGCATCTATCTGATATAATTGCTAAACATCTTCGCTCCGCAATGCACTATGTTGACAAACCCGTCGTCCGATAATTTAATAGTTCGAACCATTCATTTTTAAGCCTATTTGTTTCGCAAATCTTTAAACAGTTATTTTAAGAACTCATTTCTTTTTCTCACCCTTTGCATGCTCCAACATTACGCCATTGCTAGTTTTTGATGAATGTGTTTACAACTATAAGCAGTTTAAGTACGTTTGCAGATTAAAATAGAAAAAGAGTAATAATAATAAACTATTAATATATTGTAACCAAGTGGTTTTCCTTTTATAATATCGAATATTTCATAAAGTTTCGAAAGGGTTTTGTGAAATTTGTTGAATTATTTTCTTAACAGCCAGCCATGTTTCTGTTATAGCATTCTGGCATATGTTAGCTTTATGTTTGGTCTTCAATAAAAGTTTAAATAGACCCTACACTGAACATATTGTATATATAATAATGAGGAATATAAAATATACAGTTCTTCCATAATATTTCACTTAGTTCACTAGTTCCTGAGATATTTAGAGTAATAAAAAAGAGTTATGTGTCCTTTTAAACAAATGTTCTAGAAAAGAATAGACCCTTGCTACACGAAGGTCATTTTCTGAGTGTCTAAATATCCCGTTTATCAAACTAATTCATATAAATGCATCAACCCCAAATTTCGTTTTAGCCCTGTTGGAGCCGAAGCTGTTTTGGCCCTACGTGAAAGCCATTTTGGGATTCGAGAGCTAGATCGACACTAACAGGGCCATTTTAGGTACACTAAAAAGCCAATTTGGCCCTACCCGTTTCCAAAACAGCCCTGCCATTTTTCAATTCAGCCCCACCGTTTTCCAATTCAGCCCCACAGATCAAAACGACTCTCATTCCCGGGGCTGTTACGGCTCCACTTACAGCGCTACTTATGATGTCCATATCAGCCCCCAATGAATTCATTTTGGCTCTCTTTTTCCGAATCGACTCTTACACATGTCAAATCGACCCATTTGTCAAATCGACTCCTGGTGGCAAATCGACTCCGTTGTCAAATCGACTCCCTCGTGCCAATTTAGCTCCCGTACTTCAAATCGACGCCCGCGTGTCATATCGACCCCCGAGTTTCAAATCGACTCATGTCAATTGTCAAATCGACTAACGCGTGTCAAATCGACTCGCGCGTGTCAAATCGACTCGCGCGTGTCAAATCGAGTCGACTCGACCGTGTCTCAAATCGACTCTCCTGCCAAATAGTTCTCTCTGTGTAATCGGCTCGCGCGTGTTAAAGCGACGCGCGTGAAAGCATTGATAATATCTTCTCGATAGTTTTTATTGGTCGAGAATATCATCTATCTAATTTCAAGTGGCATGTTTGGCCAATAAGACAATAGTATAAATATGGGCCATTTTGGTTAGTAGATACATTATACATTTGAACCGTTTTGCGAGTTAGACTTAACCAGCTCCATCGTGCTACATCAATATGGATGCTTCCAGACAACATTTTTATGTTCTGAAGTAAAAGATTGGTTGCTGTCCCATGATTTACCAGAAGGTCGTGGAACGTATCGGTAAGTTTCGCGATATTATATACTTTTACTGCAATGACACTATATATTGCAGTTCTATCTTTTTGATCAATATTGTGTAATAAATGTGATTTTTTATATTTGTATATTTAGAAAGTGAAGAATTAAATGGCGAGGACATGACAGCCTTGTACGAAGTTGACGCAGAAATGACACTTTTTTCCTTCATTCAAATTTCGCCAGAAATTCAAGGGATTTCTTAGCGACGTAATTAAAGAGAAGGTAAGAATTCACGTTAAAATTTTCGATTTCGCCAATTTTATACATTGTAACTTTTTAACAATTTCTATCATACTAGACTAACAAAATAATGTTCTATTCGAAAACCCGGCGCAGACGACCCGGGCTCTGGGAACGAGAATGTATGCGCCCGCGATATATTCATTCAGAGGTTCAGAGCATGCGTAAAAACTATTTGCGAATTTGGCGCCTATTCTACAAGTGACCGTTGGGATTTATATTTGCATTCGAAGAAGGAAAATCGGATAAAATCTAACGCTAAACTCGCGTTCGATACAGTATTTTCTTCACTTAATATTTAGTATTATAAAGATGTTACTTTTCTCAGGAAATACGTTCAAGAAACGCCTCGTAGTTGGATTGTCCGCTGTGGAAGAATTTTCAACATGGCTGATCTCCGTGTCGACCTGATCACTGGACTGTCGATTTCGCTACTAAGCTTATTCAAATTGTTGCGTATATAAGCTACAAAACGAATACGAGCCTTGTAGTATTAAATTCCAGCTTCTCTGTTTGTTATATTTGTAGTGTGCGTGTGCGAGTGACGGCGAGAATGAAGATGATGGTGTTATGGTGTACATGTACCAAACACTTCTAGCCGAGGCCCAGGCGTATCCAGTCACAATGACAATCGCCATCGTCTGCCGATAGTTCTCCCAACCAAGCTAGTTCTCCCGAGTAGGTGTATCGGCTGTCGCCAAGGTGGCTTCATCTGTGCATGTAAGTTTTAAAATTGCCATATTTTACATTCCAATATAATTAAAATATATTTAACCTTAGTAATTTTGATGTGTATGTTTAATCTTCTCCTATTTAAGCTAGTTAAGACTTAATTATTGCAATTTTGTCTAATGCCTACGATTTAAAGATCTTTTATCATTGAATCTTTGACAGTTCTATCGAGAAAATTATTCAACAATTTATAGGAAGCTTAGGATTAATAAATAAATAGACGGACAGTTTCTGAATGCCTGAACTGGCAAATATTATGGACATTCACATTGGTGGTTTATTTCAGCTTATTGGATAGAAATTCAATGGACAGGGAAATGTATTATATCCTATTATCATTCTTATAATTTGGCGGCCCTTTTTCCCCAGAGTGTAAGATCACTTTTAGGTTTCAAGAGTTTGTAGAACTGCACAACATATACAATTCTCTGGTTATGCTGCCCTTGAAGCAAAATAATGTTTCTTAATTAGCTTTACACTTGTATTAAATATAAAAAATCTATCAATGTTAATGTTTGATTTATAAATATATTATTTAATCACATTTCTACGGTCTGTACTATGATATACATGGGCTGCACACTCTTTGGGAACCTGCAGGGCTGTGAGCAGAACATTTTCATGTTCTGGAACTCTGTCCTAAACACGATGTGTGGGTGCGAAGATGTTGTGTAGGAACAGAACTGTACAGATTAGAAATATGATTACTGATATTTTTCCAAACATAGAAGAGAGATGAAAAAGGCAATTAATAGCCTTAAGTCATATGTAGTTTATTTGAGATCTGAAAATGATAAGCTAAGGAAGAGGACCAGAGAAAAAATGCAGTGCAGAACTACAATTCTTAAAATGTGAAAAGTTAAGAAATGTAAAAGCTATAAGAAGAGATCAGCTAAATTTAGTTTTGAATGATAAAGAAAAGGGAATCATTCTAGGAAAGGGTTGTTTTGGAGCTTGTAAGCTTACGAGGTTACATGTTTCTGGTGAATCTGTACTTGTTGTAGCCTGTGTGCAGACCCCGGAAGGTGATATAGTGTAATTCATGTTGATGTCTATTTTGACTCGAGTTTCCAACAGATGTTCTCCCTTTGTGTTTTTCTTGATATTAATCCCAAATTACTTATTATGGAATTTTGTGGTCTGACTGATTCAAAATGCTGAACAGTATTTTCATTGTTGAAAGGTATTACTCCTATTTCTCTTGTGCAAAATAATTAGTTGGATAGCCTGGGAAAGTGTTGTGATGGATGTTTTTATTTACACACAATGGGTATTCTCCATTGTGACATTAAGTCAGATAATATTATGGTTATCCATGGTTCTGCTATGCAATTAGAATCTAGAATAGTATATTTAAATTTTAAATTAGGCAAATTATATAAGAAATTATGTAGTAAAGAAAATTCCAAGTAATAAAAGAAACTTTACAAAGGTAACTATCAACACATTGTCATTAACCCTGTGCATTATATGACGGGTTGTATCCATGTGCTGCAACAGATGTTTATAGCTTTGGCATACTGCTGAATTAGGTTTAAAAATTACCAGCACTGGAACACCTCAAGAAAGTGTCCTGTTTGTGTATTAATTCAGTGTTTGGATCAACGCCCAAAAAATAAGTTGAGGTATTTAGTGACATTAATGCTAGTTTCACACATCTATGGTATGTATCATGATTTGCAAGTTGCAAACAGACAAATTATTTGCTGATGCCAAAGGCAGGCTTGCAGTACTGGTTTGTATGTTTGATTAGTGTTGGAATACATGTATATTTACCACTGCACTGTACACTGTAGATTGTAAAATTGAACATACAGTATATCACAACCATGCTCTTTATAATTATTCAAGGCTAAGACTAACTGGATAGAAAAATTCAAACTGCCCATCATGGTATGTATCTGTACTGTATAGTTTTGTTAATTAAAAAATGTGTGTTTTTGTTTCTTTGAAATAAATATATATATATAATGTGGGTTGTAAACTTGTAAACTACAGAGAACTTAGAGGAATGAACTACAGACATTTTGACATACATACACATACCTGTACATACTTACAATACATACATACTTACAATACACACATACATACTTACAATACACACATATACATCATACATGCATTAAAACCTCGGCAGAACACAACTTATAATTTTGCTATATATATATCAGAATTGTCTTACACAACATGTGAGTGTAGTTTCTCATGTACAAAGCCAGGTGTTACAAAACGCTTAAGCGTCACTATATAACTAACAGTCTAACATAATTGTGCTATTTGTTGTATAATTGTATTCTATTGTAAATACTGCAATATGGCTAGCTCTGCTACTAGTGACATCAGTGTTGTTCTGGGCATTTGTTTGCATGGCGAGAAATGAAGGCCACGCACGTGCGTTGGGAATCAATGTATACAACACAATTCTCACCCGAATAGTAATTACATAGGGAGAATAAAGAAATGTCTTAATATGTCTCTAGATGTTTGAGAAAACCTATCATTTCAATCTGATACAAGCAAAGTGAAGTATCATGACTGAAATATCATTGGCAAACCTGTTTTTACGTTCTGAACGATGCGTTTATCGCAAACGAATTTTGACCAAATGCTCAACAGGAACAAATATGGAGAAATCGTAATTAGCACTGACCTTGCTTCCCATTCCATTCAAATACATCCATTTCAGTCAGTTTACAAGCTGGTTTCAATCTGATTCGAGTTGCCCAAGAGACAGTTCCTTCGGTTGTATATATGATTTTTTGCGTGTATTTGTGATCTCTGCGTTTCTCAGTGTCGAATCTTGTATTAGTCCTTTCTCCGGATTCTGCGCATAATTTTGAGTGCAATTCATTGCGTACTAGATGGTATATTTCCATTTCTTGTCTTGCATGTATCGTCTTTCGATATATTGGCCGCCATTTGTTTAGGTACCAATCTCTTAAACTGTAAATAAACACTCGGCTTTGAAAACTACGCGACAAATGGCGGTATTTTTAAATATATGAATATGGATGAGGTGAAGACAAGGCCTCTATTTTAATAAATAACTTAACACTTAACGAACAGTGTTATATTACAGGTTCGATTCCTGTCTGGGACATAATTTTTCTGAGGATACGAGCTTGACGATCGTCCATGTATCGTCTGTCTACTCTAAGTTCTCCCACATTCATAACAGCAGTATTATATATAAAACAGTGTTATGCAGTATATTAAACAAGCAAACAGGCGATGGAAACCAATTTATTTCTCATTTCCATAAAAATAAATTATTGATTGGATGGGGAGTGCAGAGTCAGAAATCCAATGAATTAAACTATGTTAAATTACTGGACAATTCTATTCCTGAAAATAACCGTGAAAATTTATTGTTGGTAGTCTGGGTAATAGTATAGTGCCCAACACCTTCCTCCGCCCCGCCCCCTAAATGTCTTTCATTTCTCGTCATGAAGAATGTTGGAATTTTTTCTTCATAGAGAATTATTCAAGATTTTATTAAGTTTGTACTAGAATTGTAGGTCGAAAAATATTGAAAGGCAACAGATTATTTTTTTATCTGATTGGTTATTTTTAGGAGCATGAAAAAGTGAAACTTGTTGTGTCAAACTTGGAACAATCTCATATTGTGGTCCTTGGAACTGCATTGGAGTATAATAACAAACAAGTGCTGTTTTGAGGCTGTTCTTTCCTTGTTGACAAGTTTCTATGTTTTAATATAGATTATGGTAACGCCAAGGGTGTGTTATCCTTTTTGGAAACTGTAGTTCTTGGCAACACTAAGCAAAAGGGTTGCAATTTTTCAATGCATTTTCATAAGTATTTCATGAGAACCATGTTTATATTTTGGCTATTATTTTTAGGTTATTGTTATCAATGAATTGAAAAACTTTATTTGTTCAGACAGTCGAACTCTTACGCAAGTTATTCACAAAATAGGTTACAGCAAGTACAGTAATCAATGTGATATTAGACAATGCCTTCAGGTTATTAATATTGCTAGTTATGGTTCCGTATATTATTTATTTTGTTAACTTCGCAAATGAAAATTATTACAATTATTATTCATTCTAAATATTGTACAGTTGCTGTATTTTAATCTTCTGTTCGAATCTGGTTGCAGGTCCAAGCCCCATACTGGTCCAAAAGGTTCAAAAATTTTGCTAACTTTTAATCTGCTGTATATTGGCTTGTTTTGGGTCCGTATAATGACTAAAATATAAGCCAAAATAGCTCCGCTCCGCAAGCTAAATCGACACTTTTTGGGGGCCATAATGCCACCGAATATGAGCCAAATTGACTCATTGGTTTTCCAAAATGGCCCCGCGATTTTCTGAAATGGCCCTGGTCAAAAGTTGAAACAGCCCCTGTTTCTTCCAGAACAGCCCTTCATTGGGGACAGAAACTGCTCTCTATTGTTGGAGCCAAAATGGCTCTGCTCCGCAAGCTGAATCGACACTTTTTTCGGGCCATAATGCCACCGAATAGGAGCCAAATTGACTCCTAGATTATCCAAAATAGCCCCACGATTTTCTGAAATGGCCCTGGTCAAAAGTTGAAACAGCCCCTGCTTCTTCCAGAACAGCCCTTCATTGGGGGCTGAAACTGCTCTCTATTGTAGGAGCCAAAATAGCTCCGCTCCGCAAGCTGAATCGACACTTTTTTGGGGCCATAATGCCACCGAATAGGAGCCAAATTGACTTCTAGATTTTCCAAAATGGCCCCACGATTTTCTGAAATGGCCCTGGTCAATAGTTGAAACAGCCCCTGCTTCTTCCAGAACAGCCCTTGATTGGGGGCTGAAACTGCTCTCTATTGTTGGAGCCAAAATAGCTCCGCTCCGCAAGCTGAATCGACACTTTTTTGGGGCCATAATGCCACCGAATAGGAGCCAAATCGACCCCTTGATTTTCCAAAATGGCCCCGCGATTTTCTGAAATGGCCCTGGTCAAAAGTTGAAACAGCCCCTGCTTCTTCCAAAACAGCCCCTACTTAAAGCTGAAACGGCCCATACCCTGGAGGGGCCAAATCACCCCTAAGGGGCCATCTTATTATAGGTGCCATTTTGACCCCAAAAAAAGATCTATTCTGGGGTCACCGTTTCGGCCCCCTTTTTTGGGTCGTTTCAGCCCTTTTTCATTTACAGCGTGTACTATTGTACTATATACACATCCCTCTAGTCCAGTCCTGGCCGCTCTTTGCTTGAACTCCAGTAAATCACAGAATTACTGCACTATTGTATCATGCATATTAAATAAAAATAGTGCAATCAAACATGGCGATTTGTTGTCGGTAACATGCTAGTCTCTTGACGGTTTCTGTCGGTCTTTTGTCGGCTTTTGACGGCTTTTGACGGTTTTTGTCGGTAATTAGTATGACCGTACCAAGTTATTCATTTCCGGTTGGTCTCCTTTTCAAAATTGGAATATCTCTTCATGCACCATGCACTTCATTATTTTCTTTTATTAATCACTATGAAGTCATCTTTTATCTATCAATTGGCCGGACAACAACACTGGTTTCTCGCTTTATTCCCTTGGCCTTTCTCTTTATCTCAATGGCCTATTTACTGATTGACGTTAAAATAGCAAATAACGTTCCTACTTTTACATCTATAACTATTATTTGTTATTGTTTTTCGTACATAATTGGATCACCCTATTCACATGATTATTTTTTATATGAAATATTCACTCAGTAATCATTTCACTTTACGTTTCACTCTCTGATGAAAGACCTTCACTTGAAACGTTAGACCTCCTATATTTCGTCAGTACACGAACTTTTCATCATAGTATTTCATTTGTATTTCTACACTGCTTTATACGTAACACAACACATTTATATCACTTATTTCGATATTGAAAAAAAAATGTTCAGTTTCAGATATTTTTTTCCAAATGTTCCTATTTTTAGTAGGAGCCGCGAGCATTGTTTACACCTATGATATCTGGTAACTAAACAAATCTGCCTCCAAAGCTATATAGCTCGAGAAATAGCGAGTATAGGAAATGGTAATTAACTGTGATTCATGTACATGATGAATTCGGTAACATTACTAGCAAATAATCAAATTAAATAATCAAAGAAAAGAATCAGAAGTGGCATAACTTTGAAAACTTGCATACGGATATCAATCATAAGTATGCGATGGAATCTCAGAAAACATTTGAATCCACTGAAGGAGATCTTAACGGAAATACGAAAGGAAGCTTGCAAGAGCTATTAAGACTAATTCGAAACCGTTTATTTCATATATTCGTGCAAAACGAAAAATAAATTAAATGGTTGGACCATTAACAAGTCAGGATTCTAATACGAAGACAACGAGTCCAAAGGAATCTGTGTCACGATTTGCCTGGTTACTGAGCTAAGCCTACTTGTTGATTTTTTGTTCAAGATAGTATACTGCAATATCGTGGCCATCCAGCTCCTTCTCGTTTCCCACCACGATTAGACATTAAATTGTCATTACGCTTTACTTATAACTCGTCCAAAAATAACCCACCAACATGAAAATAACAAATACTAATTGATAAATCGTTGAGCTTTCGCTTCGCTTTGATTTTCGATTCCGAATCAAAAATCAAAAAGTACGCTTAGCTGAGTAACCAGGCAGATCGTGACATAGTCCCTTTAAATATAACGCAAAGGCCCGGAAGACGAGGTTTTGCCGTTGACCCCCTTTCATAAACAAATAAACTAAATGTGACTAAGGAAACGCTAGGAATCCCGTGGTGAAGGACTAAACGCCGGTCGATATTAGCACCCTCGCCCTCAGGCCTTCGACCGGCGCTTCGCGCCGGGCGAGGGGATAACGTATATTTTTACGATGTCCTTAAGGTAATTCCTCAGTAATTATTTCCAAAATGAAAATTTGCTGAAACTTCCCAGTCTTAAAGTTATTCACATACTTATATTAAAACAAAAAAAAAGTTGGGGTCACCTACCTTGTTTAGAAGATATGGCATATCGCAGATCACCTCTTACTCAGTATGGTGACGTTATTGTGACCAATTTACGAGTTGAGTAAAAACTGCATTGCACAACTTTTTCTGGAAACTTTCGACAAAGATATTTTTTTATTTTTCGCAACTAGTAATTTTATACAAGAAAACATGGTATTTTATAGAAAAAGAAACAGCTAACAGGGTTTATTATGATAAAGAAAGGTCGTTTCCCATATTCTTTGACATGTTATTTCAAGAAAAATTCATCAAAAATGTAAAATATTGTAAGTTATAGAAATGATTTTTCTCTAAGTTTCTGTTATAACACGTAAAAGTGGTAGAAGAAAATAATTATTAAGGGAAAAATTATGGTCACCGATCGTCTTTAAGAACTATGGCCCTAAACTAGCATTATCAAGTAGTTTACAAACCTTGCACAGGGAGCCCTAGCTAGACTTGTTCTCGGAAAAAATGATTTAATCCGTTAATAACTCTTACCTACCAGTACATCAGCGGCCATTGTTAGATTTGGTACTAAATTGTCCTAAAATGATCGGTATTTTGTTAAAGTGTTGCATAATGGCCATAAAAACACTGATTAATCGCAGTAAATGTGCGCAATGCAAAACTGAGGAATCACCTTAAGCATGATGTTTTATATATAACTACATATATAGTATAACAAATCAATATGCGGTTTAACTTCAACAGCGTTATTGATTCTGGTAAACTTTTCATCACTTTTCCATCCCAATCAGGGACTTACATGGGAATTATAAGAAATAAAAACCAGTATATTGAATATTTTAACCAGATATTCAACGACATTTTAGTCACTTACAGCCAATGTAGGTTTGGTGTATTCTTGAACAGCTTCTCAGGAATGACAGATATTTTGTTTCCCTGCAAATATCTAAATGGAAATACAAAACAGAAAAAAGGTTAACTTAAAAGCACACGTTCTCAATATAGCTGTTAAATGTATTCAACTTTCACCAACAGTGGTGTAATCCTACTCGCGTTAGAGATAAATTCCAATCAAGTTATCTATATGCGTTTTAGTTTCAATTCCCTTCCGCTAAAATTGTGCCAAAGATAATTGAAGCTACTCGTTTAATACAGGTTACAATAACAAGGGAGAGTCTACAGTAAATTACTGGGAATATTTTAGGGACTTTGACATATGGCCGTTTATAACAGAGGGACACTTAATACCTATACGACTGTATAATAGAAACAAAAAAAGTTATCCGTTTGTACAGGAATATACTGTGATACAAGAAATACGTACACGCAACAACACCTCGCCCATTTACTAGCAATGCATGTGAAAGAAGATTCACTGCATTGAGAAGATTGAAGAGTTGAACCAGAAGTACCATTGGCCAAGACATATTGAATGGGATTACAATGCAAGACAAAACTGTACAAAAACTCTTTGTAAGCAAATTCTGGATCGATGTGATCCTGGTAGAACCGAGAAAATTTGGGAAACTAGTTACTAATGCTTTTTAGTTATAATATTGATTTGACTGATTGCAGTAACTAGTTTTATGTTATGTACATGTAGAATTATAGGCCTGTATAGCCCTTTGAATTTTCTATATGATAAAATAAATGTATTAATTACAGTGCTCTGTCTTTCGAGTGTTTTATATAACGTTCTATAACAAAAGGCATGAAATGGCATTTCAAGGAGGGACTGTACCGTAGATTTCAAAATTTCCCCACGGGAACATGCCCATGGAATTTATCACAATTGACAAATTTGGATGTATTTTCAGCCATTACAGAAGGCGTAAATTTAAAACATTTTCACGGGGTGCATACCCCCAGACCCTGAAGATGTTTTGCGCGCCTTGGCGCTCGATCAGCACAATCTCGACTCAGTAATTATTCAAAAATCTTAGTTACGGGACTGAATGTTTGGATGTGTTAATATATACACTGCATATGTGGCAGTCACTATATATTAGTCACTATATATAGCTTTGACTATCACCTTGGGGACGTGGAGTTACTACGCGTGCGGGAAGAAAGGGACCTTGGTGTTCTCATATCTGATAAACTCTCCTGGGATTCTCATGTTACGTCTGTCGTAGCAAAAGCAACTAAGCTCCTCGGTTTATTGAAAAGAACATCTGCCCTGATTACAGATAGCACAGTTCGACGGACATTATACCTAGCACTCGTTAAAGGTCAGATGTGCTATGCTACCGAGGTGTGGTCGCCAGGAACAGTTAAGCTAAAATCCATGGTAGAGAGTCCAACGGCGCGCTACGCGGTGGATCCTAAGGTCGAAACCAGGCGAGACGTCGTACAAGGATAGGCTGCTGGCCCTTAACCTGCTGCCTTTGGTGTATGATAGAGAAACAAAAGACCTGACTTTCTTCTTCAAAGCAATCTTTGGCCCTACTAATGTTAATATTGAATATTTTGTTTCGTTTGTGCAGCATGGGCGCACACGTAATCTTAACCCAACTTTAACTTTAAAACCCACCATTTGTAAAACCAGTACTTTCCAAGCTTCGTATTTTAACAGAATTGTTAAACCCTGGAACTTTATTTGCAAGTTAGCCCCATTACATACTTTCCATAGTGCTGCTTCTTTTAAGAGTTTTCTTTGTAACTTATATTTTTCTTTACTCAATAATACTTTTCATATAGAAATGTCCTGCACATGGTCGCTTGTGCGCGACTGCCCTTGTCATCGGGCTTCAACTTTTATGTATATATATATGTATTATTGCCCCTTTCATGTATTTTTAAGATGTATGTTTTCCTACCGTAGGGCTGCGCCTCGCATGGGACCGTGTCCCGTTCGCGCAAAGTCGTGTCTTTTATTTTTTCTTGTATCTATGTATTTTTATTAGTATGTCACATAGACGTGTATAATAAAGCTGTTAAACTTTGATGCGTTAATATACTGCTGGAGTGAATGTGGTAGAGCTTGGAGTAGACAGACGATATACACGTCGTCATAAATCGGCCAAATTCCTCCTATCGGCTTTGAATGTGCGACGTGTTTCAGCGTACTTTGTGTCAGCCGCTTATCGCAGAAACTGTCGGCAACGCGTTCGATTATATAATGCTCTATTTTAAGTATTTATGAAACATTTGTACCGACGTAAAAAAGGCAATATACTGTATTGGGAATATAGTAAAGATGTTCCTGTCTTATGTACAATTGAGTCACTTCACCGTATTTGTGTTTGGTATTGGCCATTTTCTGATGCGAGTATTCAGTCGTAGATAGATTTTTTGTCGAATTAAAAGGCGCACGACAACAATACATATCGAACATTTAGCGAAATATCGTCGCATTCATATGCCTTTTATCGAATTTTAATCAAAGGATATGTTTTTTACCGCGGATTTTTAACAAATTAACTAACATAGAGTGAACGATTGAGGGCAAACATGCATAAATTCTACTCAAGCGAAAATGACCGTTAAGCTTAAAACTATGTCGGATGAAACTTTGGCAATTCGCTCTTAAATACGTATTTTTGTTGTCCATGATGATATCCGCTATCTTCAAAATGGCTTTATACTACGGTAGACATCATAATACATGTATGTTTAGATTTAGATTTGGGGGGCTCATCTTCGGGCCAAATGTCATGCTGATCAAGATATTTAGGACCTGTGAGTGCAGTTTCTAGGTTAGGATTGGCAATCATTTCTAAATTTCGGAGAGCATTAATTATGAATGCAGTTAACCCAGTACAATAAAACGCCAAAATGGCTTCACTTGAAAATGGCCACACTTCTCAAATGATCGTATGTTTACTAGGTGCAGTGAAATTGGAAAACAATATTATTCGTTTCAACTTCTAATTATTTTTAAAACTTGCTATGAGGTATAACAAATAATTTGGTGAAAAATTATGCAATTTGACTAAAATCTTGAGGTGCCCAACAATGTTGAATATTTCCAGTGCATAAATGGATAAAATACAGAGGAAAATTGTTCAAATGTATCGATAATTACTCGGATAGCCGAGTCTAGGTTTCGCCTCTGTTTATTTTATTTTTTTGTTGAGGTCCCGAAATGGCAATTATTGCATCATCCCACTTGGGTCTGGGTACAAGATTGGCATGATCCCGTCAGGCTTTGCGAAACTGAACCACTGCATATATTTATCATTTATGCGCCATATTTGCATTTTAATACTCATCTGGTTACCTTTCCTGGAGTGTTCTTCGCTAAAAATATTTGATGTGGCTGGCAAGTATCTTGATCTTATATACGCTCTCGATGCTTACAATCGCACACGCACGCCGATCGCCGAAGACCTACACTAAAAGATCACGAGCGTTTCGACAGGGTTGGTGCCCTTTGTGTCTGCGATCTGAGATCTCGATAACCGTACGCTGGAAATGCCGTACCTGTACGATGATGTGTACTCGATTAAACCTATGTGAACAATATAATATGAGACTCAACATATGAATGTTGTATGGAAATCAAATATGTTAACTGAGGTAACTGTAATATTTTTTATAAGCTTTGTTGCCTGCATTGTTTATTGTAATATGTCTATATACAAAATAAAGTAGTTGCTAATCAACAGTTCAATGTTTCATACACAATATAAACCTTCGACATTATATTTAAATATATTTTAGAGCAATCTGGTTTCTATTTCTGCCTTTAAATGCTGTTTCAAAAGTGTCCACTTTTGAATTCTATAATTGCTCCTCAAATAAACCTGTTTCACTTGATATGTGTAAGCTTAAATGGAGCTCCAAAATGTTCTGGGTTATCAGTAAGTCTGTATCGATTGTTCATATTATTATATGCGAATGCTTACAAATGAACACAGTATATAAATCTCTGACACCCATACCAATTATCAAGATCAAAGAGTAAAGAGTTTGTTAATAATTGTTATTGTTTGCTGGTTTACCAATGACAGCCTGTTGCCATGTACTTTCCATTGTTACAACAGTTACTTGGTCTGCACAGACAGATACACATCTTTGAAACTGATTTTTGGCTTGTTTCATGCTGTACGTGGAGGCAAGCTAGCTGGCGCGCTAATCGAGATAGTAATTAGTCCTGATATTACAGTACATGAGGCAGGCTATCCCACATGCCAGGCTGACTCACAAGCACACCATTTTCCAACTGTTACTTGGTCTGTATAGCCAGATACATTTTTGATATTACATGAAGCGAGCTGGCCCACTAATAAATCAAATAATGAATGTGTTAAATTAATGAATATGTTTACTGGCTCAAAATATTGTCTTCACAAAGAAATAAAGATTTTGAATTATATTTCTTTAAGCTGTTTAGCTTATGATACGTTGCTACTGCCAGCTAAATGGTTTGATTTATGCATTTGTCACTGGAAACCCACTCCAGGGAAGTATGGGAGATTAGACTTCTCAAGAAACAAATCTAAGAAAATGCTCCACCTATAGGGGAAAACAACACTGGCTAAACATCCTAAACCCCACCTACAAGGCATGTATACAGTATTATATAGATTTAAAGACTCACTTTCGACCCCATCTGAGTGGACATCTGCCATTTTAAGTCGTCCCAGTCTCTCTCGCCTAAGCCCGTACCCCATTGGGGCACATACGATAATCTAAACCCCACTCATTCCCAACCTATTCCCCATACTTCCCTGGCGTGGGGGTTTCCATGAGTGACAAGTGTATTACTGCTATGATACACTGATAAAAAGATGTTTGCCGGACTGGCCAGATTAATTGTTGTTACATGAGCACAGGCCGGCTTACTTGCCAGCCTGATCCGGTTGGCTAGAACTGAATTGGGTTGGCAAAAAGGATATGGCTCGTTTGGTGAGCCAGACTTCTCAGTAAAGCCAGCTCTGTTACTCAGCCAACTCACCTCCATGTAATCAAACCCATTGGCAAACACTCTGTGATGGCTTTGTTACAGGTGTGCAGACTGTTTGGTGATGTTGAAAATTTCAGTGGAAAAACCGCTGCCTGCACTGACAGAGCAGTATCATTACCTAGAACTATAGATTTGTGTATATTGCATTTGCTTAGAATCAGTCTATCAACAAGCCACTAGCCCAAGTAGCCCGAGTTAACGCCTAGCGGGCGTCTTGTTATTATTAATTTCAAAATATGCATGTACAATTATAATAACAACACAGAACAATAATACGAACATTTAACTAACAGCTATAACTCGAATTGCTGTGCCCTATGGACAATAAACAGATTCAAAATTTATAATCTTGTTGGTTTTAAATAGGGTTTTATGCCACGCGACTTGGATCGAGCGCGTATAAATCCGTCGCGACTCTCTGAAATAATAAAAATCCTTAAAAAATCCTGTAACCATCTTTAAACATACATACACCTCTCAACATCCTGTGTTTGGTAGGAAAAGCGAGGAAATGTAACATATGATGTTTACCCATCATGAATCAAACTAAACATCTCGTCAACAGATATTTCGAATGTCAAAAGGGCTCGGTTATCGATCCTGGTGTTTCAGCCAGTCCATCAAGTCAACCTTGAATCTGCGCTCCTTTTTCTGCGCTCCAACCTTGAATCCCAGTTCCTTTTGATAGATTTAACCTTAAATATTAGTTCACAGATAGATGGTCTCTCATCTGTGATCATATCGGCAAGGTTTCAGAATGACCGAAATACCCATTACTCTGTATGACGGGTTAACCAACTTTGAGCAGGTTTTCAGCCTCAGGCAGGTAACGCGACTTGACGATTGAAAGCTACAAGTGTGTTGCTCCGTCCTAACACAATGGCTCGATGCAGTGTTACCAGTTCATATTACGGACATTCACTCGCAAACGTAAAAACGCATTATACTGTTTCCTGTTTTTAGTCATCTCGAGTGATTAATAAGTCCTGCAGGATTACGTAGCGACAGCTCTATTGGTAAATGTTTGACCGTCACATCATTACATATATCATATATATATATTTCTCTGGTCCGTACTTAAGTATTTTGAATAGAGCAATGGTAGCTGCACACGCCAGCAGTTTTTCACAGGTCGTCAGAGCTTTTCCAATTGTCCCTGAAAAGCCGTGAGGCCGACCAATTATTTGGCCATCGAGATGGTGGAAGGAATGGCGGATGGGAAAATACATAGGAAAATAGATAGGAAAATATGGTCAAAATCCTGGATCACAAATTAACAACATGTGTTCTCAATTTGTTTTATTGTTTCTGGAGTCATGGAGGCAGGGAGGGGGGCTCAGAGAGTAACATATATTTTTTGGATAAATGCAAAACAGCCTCAAATCTAGCAATTTTAACTAATTTTGGTAATTGGGTGGGGGGCCTCAAGATATTGCTCAAATTGCGCTATTTTACACCAAATAATGTGTTAGACCTCATAGCAAGTTTTTATTTCTATTAAAATTGTTAGTATTAACAAAAATAATTTCACTCCACATAATGTTTAGCCCTTGGTAAGATTGCACAAACATTAAGATACAGGCTCCGCCATAATTTGCATGTGTTGATTTTTTATGCCAAGGAATTATCTAATTGTCAATGTGGGATGTGCAGTACCATATCATGTACAGGAATATAGGATATGGTATTATTAGTTTCCAATCAAGAGTTTTGATATGCCTATGCTGTATTGATATTTATAATCATCATTAAATCATCTGAAGTTGCCAGTGACAATAAATGTGATGACAGGTCTTTTGCGATATGTATATTAACTTTCAAATTTTGGTAGAATAATGCCATTTCAGAGTTCCCAGAAATCTAAAATTTCCCAAGGGGGAATCTCCCTGGATTCTCCAAAAGTGGTTTGCAACCGTCAGATTCCCCATCCCAAGATGACGTTTGATCCCAATGACACCACTGTACTTCCCTCACCATCTCTTCCAGAATTACATGTTTGCTCTTTGGGCTAACAATAATGAGAGTAATATAAAGACAATTGCACACAAATTGTTGTTGAATGTTGTGACATTACTTATATCATCAAGTATATGATGTGGATTGTTTTAATGAGGTATATATATATATACTGTCATGCACTACGATGGCCCTCCACATACATCAAATTGCAAGAAATTTGTTGGCCACAAGCTTGATGAAATAACAGGTTTTTCTGCAAATTTGCTACAAGTCTTCTGCAAATATATTAGTACTGCAACAAAGCTGAGAGATTTCTAACCATGTAACCATAAGCAATTATTTATGCATGGCTGTAAGTTCAGTTGCGCCCTGAAATTGTGATATATTTAATGAAATTCTTCGATTGACCTAAATTTCAACAAAATTACATTACTGGTTAGTGCGGATAGGCCTGGAGATACATATATTAAAGTGTAAACTATGAAGCCTGTAGCAAGGAAATTCTCATTTCTCAAGGAAAGATTTATGTATAGAATAACAAATACAATATTTCAAGACAAGTGGCATGCATGTATACATCAATACATACTGTTTTGTTTTGTCTTCAGTGCAACAAAGCAAAGCAACAAATATTTTTTAGTATCCATTTTGCTATAGAAAGCAACCAGCTATTTCACTAGCTAGAAGCCGATTTTCGACACTTGGGCAGCTTATTTGTCTAAACAACTACAGTAGTTTAGACAAGATTCACTATGAACAATTATTTGACTGCACACTTTTGCAAGATAATTCACCATACTAATGATTATTAACGACTGTGCAAATAAACTGAACTTGCCTACGACTGTCAGTTTGTCCATAAATATTTTTCCTGTAGGTCTAGTCGATTGCTAATTAAGGCATCTCGGATATCATTCTTCGGCAAGTTATCAAGCTTGCGCAATGTGTTCGCAAGGGACCTTGGTCCTGGGACAAAGCGCGGCTAAAATTCCAAGTACTAAAAAAATACCGATTTATAATGCCGTGATATGGCTCTCTCCTCCGCAGGGGCTTTTATCACTATATTTTGTATATATCAATAATTGTGAATATTACGCTACATGATAAGCACTGATCTCGAAAGAAGACTGGATCGAGCAACTATTGTTCAGAAAATGAAGCCGGAATTCCGCCATTACTAAGGGATCAACTAAGGATCCTGAGGTTTTTGGTTGGATTATTGCTCTTACCATCGACAAAATAAAATAATTTTACTATAAAGAGGACCAGAAGATATTTTTCAAATTACTGGGTGAAACGATTCATGGCCTGTCTACAGATTTACTGCGACTTTGGTCCCTCAGTAATGGCCGCCGTTGGATCTAATTATCCAGTGAGAGTAACTTAATATGAGACGTCTAATTAGGTTCAAGATTTTATGCATTTAATGTTAGCAAAGAAACTATATTTTCCAGACACTAAACCTATTTCGCGAGCGTAACAGTTTGATTTGCTTGTAAACACGGAGCTTCTAATGATAACTCGTCAATTTACATTATGTAAATATGCAGGCTTCAAAATCAGCTCATCAGATACAATCAATGATCTCAAAAAATAGAAAGCTCAATGATCCAGTCCTATTATTGAGATCAGTGATGATAAGTAATTCCAAACCCGCGGTTTAGTCCGTCTGCGAATTAGCGCAAGATATCTTGTTCTGTCTCCCATGGTGTACCCGATTATAAGTACTTGATCATGATTGGTTCTCGTTGATGTTTGATCATTCTTGGCTTCTGATTGGTTATGTAACTAATGCTAGCTAGCGCGTGACTTCCGCCACTTTCCGGCAATTGTTGGATTGTTGTGGTCGCTACACACGAATACATTCTTCGAATGAATAAATGAATATGAATTGATTCAATGGGTTTTCCCTGCGTGTTATGTTTTAGAGATATTGTTAAACATAACGAAAGATACCTTGTCGAGGGAAAAGGATCATTTAATGTACCAGAAGAGTTACAGAGTCTGCCTTTTAGCATCACGGCATCAAGCAGATTTATCTGCAAGCATTGCCTAAATAAACTGAAAAAACGTAAGGGACTGATTAGCCAACTGCCGTGAGAGAGATCGACAGCGCATTTTAAAAGGCATATAACTCGAACGAAGTGACATCTTCCACGAAGAGGCAGTACGGGGACGGTGGCCAAAGAAACTACGCTCAGAAGCCGAAACAAGCGAAGCCAAGCGTGAATGTTACGTCGACTCCATCTCGAAAATTATCGCCAGCGACACAATGTCTTCAGTGGTCTATTTCTCCGATAAATACAAAAAAAATGGGACAATCTACTGCGCAAAACATCAACGCAACGACAAAAGATGTCGATGTAACTGCCTCTTCGTGGAAGATGTCACTTCGTTCGAGTTATATGCCTTTTCAAATGCGCTGTCGATCTCTCTCAGTTGGCTAATCAGTCCCTTTTTTCAGTTTATTTAGGCAATGCTTGCAGATAAATCTGCTTGATGCCGTGATGCTAAAAGGCAGACTTTGTAACTGTTCTGGTACATTAAATGACCCTTTTCCCTCGACAAGGTATCTTTCGTTATGTTTAACAATATCTCTAAAACATAACACGCAGGTAAAAAACCCATTGAATCAATTCATATTAATTTATTCATGCGAAGAATGTATTCGTGTGTAGCGACCACAACAATCCAACAATTGCCTGGAAAGTGGCGGAAGTCACGCGCTAGCTAGCATTAGTTACATAACCAATCAGAATCCTAGAAAGATCAAACTTCAACGAGAACCAATCATGATCAAGTACTTATAATCGGGTACACCATGGGAGACAGAACAAGATATCTTGCGCTAATTCGCAGACGGACTAAACCGCGGGTTTGTACGTCTGCGTCGCAGGCTACTGAAATTGAGAACGGGCGAAGAAGAAAAAAGGGGGGGGGGGGGGGCATTTTCATATTTCCTTACTTTTCATCCAGCGCAATATTCACAATTGATATATTTATATCGATATATACAAAATTATTGATATATACCAAATATAGTGATAAAAGTCTCTGCGGAGGAGAGGTGATATGATCATATCTTCAGAAAAATGTTTCTGAGTCCCGGACACAAACGAGCCATGACCATATTAACAGACCTATAGTTCATTTAAATTGAACTATGTAAACCATTTTAAAATGTTTTCGAAGTGGAGTGTGTCGTATACATGCTGTTTCCAAATGTAATACGACATCCTCATAATACAATGTAAAAATAATAATAATCCAGTTCCATTAAAATTAATCGACATTGTTAACCTACAATCAAGTACTTATAATCGGGTACACCATGGGAGACAGAACAAGATATATTGCGCTAATTCGCAGACGGACTAAACCGCGGGTTTGTACGTCTGCGTCGCAGGCTACTGAAATTGAGAACGCGGGCGAAGAAAAAAAAGGGGGGGGGGGATTTTCATATTTCCTTACTTTTCATCCAGCACAATATTCACAATTGATATATTTATATCGATATATACAAAATTATTGATATATACCAAATATAGTGATAAAAGCCTCTGCGGAGGAGAGGTGATATGATCATATCTTCAGAAAAATGTTTCTGAGTCCCGGACACAAACGAGCCATGACCATATTAATAGACCTATAGTTCATTTAAATGGAACAATGTAAACCATTTTAAAATGTTTTCGAAGTGGAGTGTGTCGTATACATGCTGTTTCCAAATGTAATACGACATCCTCATAATACAATGTAAAAATAATAATAATCCAGTTCCATTAAAATTAATCGACATTGTTAACCTTCATTACTGCGTCGACGGAAAATTGTTGACTCGAACAAAATTTTAACTCGTACCTTCGGGATTCCTGTCTGTTGCTCTATCAGTTGAGATGCCGCGCCACTTGGAAAAGTTTGATAATTTTATCCATTTAAGTGCACGAAATATTTTCTTGACAACTTCTTATAATAATTGTTAGGAATGTGTAATGTTTTTATTCTATATTGCAGAATCATCCTCAGGATAACATGACAGTTAATAGACACGATTAACCTACAGTCGACGGAAAATCTGAAATAAAAATTTATTTTAGAATATATTCTTTCTTTCTATCAACCATGCCCTAATTATGTCCTTTTGTGTAAGGTTTTGTGCGATATGAACTAAGCTTTCCTATATTTCGTGACTACTGTTTAAGAAATATTAACAGTACATTATAGTTGATGCCCGTTTTAATACTGTACCAAGTGGTTTCCGATTGCTAACAGCACAGCGAACGAGTGAGTCACATCTACACAATCGGCCCACTCAAATAACTCGTTCCTATGCATCGCATATACAGGAGTTATAAAGGTAACTTAGGCAAACCGAACACTCTGATCTCTAAATAAAGACTGGATCGAGCAACTATTGTTCGTGAAATCGGAAGTAGCTCGTCGCGGCCATCTTGTCGGGACCGCGTTATATCTTTTAAGATGGACCGTCTCTGATCTTTTAAGATGCATGCTAAAACGAATCAGTTGTCCAAGGTTTTTCCATGATATAGAACACAAACTACGGCGCCAAAATAGTAACTATGATGCCGGAATTAGCAAGTGCAGGCCATATTGGAGTAACGACGGTGGTCACTCCAATATGGCCGCCACGCGCTAATCCCGACATCATTATTATTGTAATGGAGCAGTAGCGTGATATAAATTACGGTAAAAACCTACGACAACTGATCAAGTTTAGCATCTTAAAACATCAGAGACAGATTGTCTCTGTCGCCGACAGTAAAAGTATATAATATAGTGTGGTATATTCAACATGGCCGCCGCGAAATATTCCAGTCTTCATTTACAGTCTTCATTTAGAGATCAGTGATCGGCTTTCATGATCCACGCTGTCTCCACTAATTGGCCTTCAACGCCCTGGGAGGTAAATTTGCTCTACTGTTCGATACCATTGAACGTCATTCTTCAGAACAGTCTTTCGGCCAATTTCGGATTGTACTAATTTTTGATTGATCAAGTACAGCCCATGTCAAGCGGACAGGGTTGCGTTGACGACGTTTCACCATGCGCCAAAATGAATGTGTTGGAGCCACGTTGTTTTTCTTTCCTGTCCTTTAGTTTATCCACTTACGTACGTTCTTTGCGTGAAGAGCTCGCGAGCACCGCCTTGTCCTTAAAGCCAGTCACGAAAGGTGGCGAGATATGGTCAGCTAATGCGTTTCAAGACCACGTGCGTTCTCATTCCATTTTAAGAGTATCGATACTGAGGCTGCCTCGGAATGGCAACTTTAACGTTGGCGAATGTACGGAAATCATCGTTATAACCAAGCTTTCGAATGTCCAAACTAATTGTGATTAATGCCAGAGAACAGGGCACGCACACTACTGGGGTCTTCTTTGACGACTAGTTGAACTTTGGAGAAATTGTCCAGGTGAGTTGCCGAAACGTTTCGGTGCTTTAGACACAATTTCGACCAGGTTAGCCTCGAGCTGAAGTTTCTCGATGAACCCCTTTGATTGTTGTATTTTATATAAAAGTGTTGTTCTGTGCAGGCATGAGTGTGAATAGAAATCAAATACTCTAAAAGCTTGATATACTCCTGAAATAGTGTGTAGGAGGGATAGCTAGAAATTGGTTACAGTGTGCGGTACAAATCGGGCCCAAAAACTCGAATATTAAATGTCTGGGCACAGGGTGCAAGTCCCACAAGATCAACACAATGGTAATATCTCTTAGGATATTTTATATTTATCAAGAATAATTTAAATGTTGTCGGGCATACACCCATATATTTTTTGGCGTCCCCTCATGAGGCATCACACTATTCTTGGCTCATAAAGGGAAAGGTTACTTGGTTATTCATGGTTACAAGGTTACTCATACCCAGTCCTTTCAGCGCACTATGTATACCCCACCAGAATTTTCATTTGTTAAATATTTGCCGTCGAGAGATGTTCGTATGCAGTATTGCGCAATCCATTTAAGCTCTAAATTCTCTCAAGTGCGCATGTCCCGCTATAGCACGTTGTATTCGAAGCACCCATGCATTAAGACTCGGTGGTTTATAAGCTACTTCTTTCAGTCCCTTGACAGAAAATTAATGCTAATAATAAATCATGCCTTTACTTGCTTGTGAAAGTATTCATCAATACCATGAATGCTTATTTTACAAGTCGCGATAAACAGAGTTTATCGGCTCTGTTAACCGCACAAACTTGTCAAGTGTTAACCTCACAAACTGTTCAAGTGAACGAGTGGAACTTGACAACCATCGACGGTGTTTTAGTGCAAGAAGACAAGATGTACTTGAATGCTTTAATAATGATATAGTTCCGCGTGAGGTCTTAATTTTTGTCACTTTTACCAACTGTTGCCGTTTGTTGCCGTTGGTTAGCAGACAAGTTAAACAACTGGTCCATTGAGACAAAGATATCGCCCATTGAGGCAAATGATTACACAAAATCACCAGTGATGCTCAGAAATATTGATGTGCCCATTGTGATGAAGCCCGTTGAAGCATAAAACCTATCAAATGTTTTATCAAATGTGGGTCTGGGAACGAGAACGCTATAAAATAGGATTTATTTAAAAATAAATATCTATAACCCACTCCTCAGCGCGTTCCTTGCAATAGTATTTTTCAATCTGATTATGAATTTTTGCTAGTTTCTCTTGCTCCCTTGCAACGAAATTGACAGTGCTACTGGCCTTGGGTTTCTGTTTCTAGCAAATTTAATGACGATTCCACAACATACATTTTACAAGGTTGGAAACGGGGTTATGTCAGACATCACATCTAATTTTAATATAATTTTTGCTATCTTAAATCTTCCCACCTTTCAAAATTTGGCAACTTTTATGCTCAGCGGAATTCCTATTAAGGGGGAGCAACATGGCAAAATATGAAGTAAAATTGTTAGAAAAACACATTTCTGTTTTTTTTTGCATTTTCTAAGACTAAAACCTTTTTGATTTCATAAATCTGACTCCAATTTATGATATTCGTGCTATTTTCAGAAATAAATGACAATTTATACCATTAGATTGAAAAACTGCTGTTTGTTGCCATGGCAACCTTAGTAGTTTTTGTCGCAAAATATGCAATTTCGTAGCCACTTTTCATTTTTGATGTGTGATATAGATACGGGACTAGAAACGAGTCAGGGTATTGATTTTCATTGCAATTGACCCCGTCTAAAATTCAAAATGAGTAGTGGATTATCAATGTTGGTGCTACTGTCCGTCATCGTGTGATCGGAAAATTACATGTACCCACTGGCAAGAATATCAAGCAAGGTAGTGTAAGGAAGGACAAAGGAGGGCAACGCAGTCATTGCAGAGGGCAACAAATGTGGCTCCGCATGCCTGGCAAGTGATACGTAATGCAAAGCACAGAGGGGAAGAAAGGAGGAAGGCCGCTGAAGGCATCACATATGCCAGTGGGGCTTTCAATGAAGACTTGCTGTGTGTTACTGAAGGCAGGAAGAGGACTGCAACCTCCAAGGGCAAAGAAAAAGCACCCAAGGAGAGGAAAAATAAGGAACTATGATGAAAGGCTGATTATTGCTTCTTGAAAACTGGAATACCTATAGGTATGTCTTGAACTTTAAGGGCATTTTTCTCAAAAACGTGATTTTCGGCAGTCGCGTTTTGCACCCCACTTCTAACTCTGTGAGCATTTGATGGATTTTCCTCAAATTTTGAACAACAATTCTACTGGTAATGTTCTGTCTTCCCATCGAGCACTTTTTCGGTTACTATTTTCATTAAATAGCTATGCTATATAAACTTTTGCCTGGAATCCAGATTGGTTTGCATGGCAACCAGTACTCAAATCATAAATCCCCCCTGGGAACATTCATTGTCCAATGCTATACTTGCCCTGCAAATATAAAGCTATAACCTGAAATATCTTAGAAATGTTGGTGGGGGGGGGGGGGATGTGGCGCAGAGGGACTGAAGAAAGTTAACAACAAACATGTGTAATTCGATTTCTCCTTACAGCAGGCCGCAATGCAAAATATAACCAAAAGTAAAATAATACGCTCAATCAATTGTTGTACTTTCAGTACTTGGTCCGAATTTACATCTAGCTTTGTCCATTTTTGGTGTTAACTACCCTGTTGGTCACCCTTAAATAAGATGGCAGTCGAAGATAAACGAAATATAATTGTTTTCGGTTATATTTCGCCTTAGTGATAACTACAGTTCTATATCTTTCATTTGAAGAAATTTCCAATTTTTAGTTGGAAAAGGCACTGCTTTCGTTGCCAGATTTATTTAAAAAATGTCTTAAGCTGACAGCTTTGGGATGGAGAGCTGGGGAAAGTTGGGAAACCGATCTGTAGTGTCTAAACCGGAAAGGAGACCTGGCATAGATATCATGTGATCGAAGATAAGTAAGACGATTGGATATTACAATGGGGACGAGGATACAGAATTCGATTAAACAAATTGAAGCAAGTATAACAAAGATCAGGATTTGTAGAAAAGGAAACATGACTCAAACAAAGGAGAACTGTCATTACATATTAACGCAACAATTGCAACACTTCCTTCATTCCCGACATTTGCCATAAGCCACGAATCTGGCGCGCTTGGAACTAGGTGGAAAAGGTATATGTCGGAATTTTAAAAATCTGGTCATTGCGCTCAAGATCACAGACATATCAAAGCATCATGCTGTTGAAGAAGCTAATGCAATCATGTATATAGGAGGTCTTAAAAAATCGAAAACCTCCAACGCCGAGCAACTAAGTACAACATCAGTTCAGGCCCGTAGCGAGCTGTTAAGGACAGTGGGCCGAGCACCGTAGGCGCGAGAACTTGTAAGGGGTGCGGGGGCATGCCCCCGAGAAAATTTTGAAATACAGAGTCTCTGAAATGCTGTTTCATGTTTTGAGACGATATATTAAAAATTCTGAAGGTTATGAAACGTCATTTAAACAGTCAAAAGACAACATAATTATTAGCAAAACAAATCTTATTCTACCTTAAGTAGTACTTAAAACGTAGTACTTAAAAGTAGCGAAAATAGCAGCGTTTTCCGTAAACGAAAGCCTACAAAGCTAAAAATCGCACAAGTTGTTGCAATGTTGTTGGCTGAACAATACTGTAACAAGGCGGCTATTATGCGTGAACAACATTGTTGAACGAACAATGTTGTTCATCATTGTTCCAACAACATTGTTCAGTATTGTTCAACCAACAATGGTTGTTCACGGTTGTTGGAACAGGGAAAAACATCATTGATAGAACAACCATGTTCATTGTTGTTGTAACATGGTTGTTCGGCCTTGTTACTTCATCATGCTTGAACAACATGTTATATCATGTGTGAACAACGTTGTTGGGTCAACACGTTGTTTTACGTTGTTCCAACAAGCGTGAACAACTTGTTCAAACGAAAAACAGGTTAAACAGGATATTGGCCTGAACTTTGCGTTCATGATTAACCAATAGGAATTGGGATAGCTTATGATCAACCATTCACAATCTTTGTTTACTGTTCAAAAATCATGGCAAAAGCCGTTAAAGTTCGTTGAGGAAGCCAACCCGCAGCGTCTCTGACGATCTCTCGTTAAATGTATTTTTGACAGCAGAAAAAGGTTTTAAAACCGTACCTATGACCTCAAAATATATATATTCAAGAAGGTACGAACGATTTTACCACGAAAAACGGCAAGATAAAGATATACTAACTACATGATGCTGATGCCACAAAGCCAGACGGTCAACGAAGTGACAAAGCCCCGGGACAAAATTTAGTAGCTATAAAGGTGAGTTCTGCACGATATTTTTCAGAGTGAATAAGCATTCTCACCAATTGAAAGACTAAAAGTTTCTTATGATATTACTTTTGATTTTAGTCGACGGCTTGCAAGTGAATCTTGTCCACTCCTTTCCCATGGAAACTTCGGTTGGTTTCAACAGTAAAGCCTTGCTTAAGGAGTTAAGGTATACTATTATGTCAACTTAAGATCCTTTTTCGTACAAGATGAATGCATTTATAACTATGATATGGGCAAAATGTATGCGCTTTTTAATACTTTTTGAAGAGATTTTCACAAATATGTGTTTACATGCATCCTCAAAATGTTTTACGTCCTGCTCAGAGGAAACGGGAAAATTCCTCGCAGTCAAATACTAGGATTTTGTAGCGGAGGAATTTGATTAATTAAAACATACATTCATTCAAGCTTGAATAACAAAAAAATACGATGTCTCTCGGTTGTAATAATCGGAAATGTTTTGACAATTTCTTGATGGTCGTTGCAAATTCCTGACCGACGCTGTCCTGACAGTTTTTCTCAATAGTTCAGTGGTCAAGAGGGCCGTTAAACCAGACACCTTGGGTTCGTTTTCCGGTTGGAAAAGTGGGATAAATTTTCAAGCATTATTGTCAATTATGTAAATCTTATTGACCCGCCTTGTTCTGTCTCAAAAGCAAGAACGAGCAAGGGCCGTTTTTGTATCTTTAATTTTGTTTTCATGCGACGGGGGAAAGCGTCCATCAGTCTCCACAGATCATAAGCAAACGAGACAAGCGGGGTCAGTTTTAGTGTTAACTATTCCTAGTTTATAAAGGGTGATACTGCAGCGCTGACAAGGCTTAATCAAGTTGTGATAAACAATATGAAATGACAAGCATTTTTTGTTTGTTTCACTTTCAGGTTCCTGGCTTGACTATATGCATGCAGGATTGCAGTTGTTCTACAAGATGGGAGAAAGTTGATCCACTGAAGACTAGTCCGATAAGAAAAGAAAACCTTCACAAATGCGTCGTACGAGTGCAGAAACGTTTTAAGTTATTGCTTGTATATATAGTGACAGCTTGTATTGTAGCCTTGTTTGCGTGTTTTTTAATAAATATTTTAGACGAGATATTGTGTAGTTTTGTCTTGGACGAAAAAATCCCGTAAAACGTGAAAAACAAGAAAATTTAACATGATAAAACAAATTGATATCATGCATGATAGCTGCTGTTCTGACAACCTTGTTCATGTGTGTTGGCACAACATAAAACAGGGTTGTTATCATGCTTGATACGCATTGTTAGAACAACATTGTTCACGCCTGTTGATTCATCATCTGTGAACAATGTTGTTGGAACAGGCGTGAACAACATTGTTCACAACATTGTTCACAGGGTGCAGCACAACATTGTTCACGCCTGTTATGAACAACATTGTTCACGCCTTTTGACAAGTCGCAACAGCTTGTGCGTTTTTACGCGTGTACGCGAGCCTGATTGCATTACAGCCAGCGGTTCACACTCCGTTCTAAGTTTTTACTTCATGTTAGGTTCACACAGCGGTTTTAGTTAGGTTCAGGTATTTCAAGATTGTTATGACGCAAAAAAATATTTATTTAAATTATTTTAATGTTATTTTTCGAATATCGGCTGATTTTTTTCTCTGTTCCTTCTCATACTATTTCTGAGCAAATTTCAGTCCCCCCCCCCCAACCTAAAATACGGGCCTGCAGTTACAGCGAGAGCATCATACTACAAGGTTATTACCGATTTCCAACAGGCACGAATTCAAGTCACTAACAGAAACTTAGTTAGATATGGAAAGAGACAAAGGGAAATAACAGGGAAAACCTATATAAACATTTCTTTCAGGCAGGACATCATGGTTTGGTGGATGCTATTGTTAAAATTATAGACAAAACTGATATATCGAAATCGGTTGAAAGAGATGGCTTCATGGGCGTATAAGTTGAACACGTTTGTACCGATAACTTAATAATGTATAACTTTTCTCCAATAAGTTTGATACGGTTTTGCTTGTAATTATTTTTCTCCTCAGGGCGCCATACAAATGGCGAATTACTTAATAGCATAATAGCAGCAACAACATTTCAGTTTACTAGCCTAATAATTCGCTATTATCAACAATTTTTTTATTTACATATCAAGATGCGGCAAATTTACTGAACTTTCAAACTTCTCTGCAACTTTATTGGTACAAATTAGATATAAGAATTTGAAAGAGCTATCGACTCAAACTAGCAACTTCAGGAGAAACGCCGCGTGATTTTACTATAAACAAATACAGCAGTTTTGAGACAGCAGATACAATAAACCTCGAAATCCCTATTCACATTCTTATTATTATCATACAAATGGTGATTTATGGTAACTAGCCATTACGTTGAAATCTCATATTCCGAAGGTGCATCATAGTATTTGCTGCCGACATTTATAACAAAGATTCAAAAACAACAAAATACGTGTACTATGACTGGAAGTTGGTATTTCGTACCATGAAACAATAACCCCCAATAAGGTTGATATGTTACACTGTAAAGGTACGCTACTCTTCCCGCAGTCACGGATACTGACATCAACAAGTAAGAGTTAATTACATCGAACGAGGGATGTTACTATGCTATATACAACACCGAGGACGCGTATAGCGTCCGAGGGCTGTACATGGTAATTATCTGATTTATTACATGATTGATGAGGTTTTTTCTAACAAAGTTTTGTCTTTTTTCCACCTTGGACAAAGATATTCCTAGTTTTTTTTCTTCATTTCTTATCTAATTAGTATTATTATGGTTGCATGTTATATACATCCCGCGGTACATCAAAGAAAACCGACTCAATCATGTAATAAGAGCTGATACCTCCTCGTGATCTCGGATATGGTTAAGAGCTACCTATCTATTTTAACCAAATATTCAACTCTAATGTCAGTCCAGTACGTATTCGTTGTTATGCACATCATGAGTTATCTAAATATCTGGAAAAACTCCCAAATTAGCAAACGAGACGGTTATTTATTTCAATGGTATATTGTAGCCACTGAAAACCCATGTAAATTATTTCGATAATGTGCATGGAAGGGTTGATGTTAATTACCAAGAGGTTTGTTTTCAACCAATGTTAATCAAAAGTAATGCTGGTTTCATATCGGCTATATAGTATACTGCTAACGTTGTAATGGAGCGCAAAGCAAAGTCCAACGAGAAAGTCTCAAACTTTGATTATCCGGGGTTATAATACACGGTAAGTTGTTATTGAAAGAACATATCGACTTAATTTGTGACATAGACGTCAAAACGCAAATGTTTGATAGCTGGCATTTGAACTTTCCTCTTTCTGTCACATTATGCGGGGAGCTATTATGGCCTGGTGTAACAACGTCCGCAGCAATAATACAACTTATGATACGTGTATTCAACAAACATCGCCCACTGACTGTTTGAAGATTTCACAAAGGTATGTATAAAAATAGGGCGCAATGCGTACATCTCTCTGCTCGTGTTTCTTGCGTCCATGGGACCGAGGTAAAAGTCATTGTCTCATTTTCTTTGGAAATTCATAATTTTGTGATATTTGATGCACTCATTGGTAGAGAAAAGAGTCCGTTTTAATATAATAAGAAACAAGATGATTTGGTGATAATCATACTCATAGCAAACAAAAATGACATCAATCTGGGCCGCAATCCCACAAGCGATGTGCCTTACGTTAACCTATAAGTTAAGGTTGAAATGACAGAGGGTTGGTTACTTTTCGTGTTGTCACAAACCGAAATTCAATATATAGCATAGTGTTAACGAAATTCAATATATAGCACAATGTATAGTATACCCCACAAGAGTTCTGAATTTCACGATATTTTAATGTGGTTAGTTGTAACCAAGTTTAAACCAAAAGAAAAAATACGAAGGAAATAAATCACTACACAATCAGACCGGACAAGATATACAATTTTGGCGCAAACCAATTTCGCAACGTATGGTTTATTATGCACTGATTGGTAGATAAAAAATAGTAAATAAATATATACATCAATGACAATTCAGTTGATTTACTGTTATATCTTGAACGATCTGCATGAGTTGATTAAAAGTCTACATCGCTTAATTTGTAGTTCAGAATAACTCAATGCAATATATTGCCTAATAACGCGCTAACCAGAGGGCTTGGCAACCCGAGAACGAAGAGGATTAGAATAATAACAACTATATTGAAAGACTTGAGAACCAACATCCTTTGCAAAGCCCTGCATATCGCAAAATTTTGGAAGTATGATTTTGTTTCGTCTCTATACCATATAATTATGTTTTTTTCTATCGGCACCAAATTCGCTTACAGTCAGACAGCGTTACGCCGCTTCACGGAAGACCGACTTCGGAAGAGGCATATTTAGAAAACATTCGCTTGCGTTTTATTAAAGTTTACGATGCTCATTCGTTCGGTGATTTTCTTTGTATAATCCATGCCAATAAATGCCGGAAAAGCTAAATGCAAAATAAGTGTTTGATCAACATCTTTGGACAGATGAATCTTGATATGAAAAAACAAAACATCATCGTAGAAATACAACACTGTATCAGACGGTGATTAAAGCACTAGTAGTTAGGACTGCGGCTAGGATAGACTCTGTAATGTCGGACTATGTTCAGTGGCCTTTGCCTTGGGGGCGGGGGGGGGGGATTTCCCAGTGACTTGCAGTGGTGACGAATGTTCTAGGGTGGTCTGGGGGCTTGCTCATCCGCAAACAATTTTAGATTTCTAGGGTCTCACCATTTCTCGTGATTCTGAGGCGATTTTTTTAACAGTAATAAGATTGATATATACTTGTAATCAATACTCAATAAAATAAAGTCCAAACACAAGACAACGTCTTACATGGTGGCAGCGGTGAACTAACCAAAGGACAACTCATCAGAGTGTTCGAAATGGCCTCAGGATTTGCTTTACCACCTTCGCCTCCTCTTGATATTCACGACACAAACGCGTCGGAGAAAGGTAAAACAATTCAGTCTGGCGTGGAGCAATTATCTCCTCGCAACCGAACTGAATAAGAAGTCTGAAGGGATAGAAGTCGCAAAACCTCTAACAGTCATCGGAGAGGAAGCTCGCGACGTTTGTTTGTCATTCACAGACTGGGCAGAAGAAGGAGACGAGACGAAGATTAAACATGTGCAGGAGAAGTTTGCAGCGTATTACATGCCACGCAATAATGTACCCTTTGAACGATACAAGTTTAACCCAGGTATTCCTGAGGCTGGAGAGTCGTACGACCATTACAAGACCGCCTTACGCAAGTTAGCTGAGGGGTGTGATTTTCATACAATTACATCAGAAGAAATACGCAGAGATCGGTTAATATTTGGTATCAGCGATACCAAAGTACGCGAGAGACTGCTGAGAGAAATAAATCTCAGTCTAGCGAAAACAGACGAGATATGTCGTGCTTCCGAAAGCATGTTGGCCCAGATGAAAATCATTGGAGACACAGCTGAAGGTAAAGTATCCGAAGTAAACCGAATAAAAAATCAAGAGCGCACGTCCGCTCCGAGGAAAATGAAAATCTTCCGTCGCAGCCAAGCACAACAAGGTCAAGGTCAACACAAAGAATGTGGCAATTGCGGCTATCAACTATACGTCGAATCGAGAATTGTGTCCCGCAATAGGAAATGACTGCCTAAATGGCGCAATGAAAAATCACTTCGCCGCAGTTTGCAGACAAAAAGAAATGAAGGCGATTGAAGATGAAAAAGACGATGGATCGGGCGAGGTCTACCAGACAGCTGTCAAACTAGACGACTTATAGTTAGTGACCATGAAACTGCAATTCCGAAGTTACGTTCGATTCCAACCAGATACGGGGGCGCAATGTAATATCATACCAGTACACATGCATCTACAAAGAGGCGACCGAGGACAGACAACTGGAGAAGGTGAAGCCCATCAAAACCTCGCTTGTCGCCTATGGAGGCTCGAAAATAAAGGTAATAGGGCAAGTACGTATCCGCGTTTGGAGAGGTGAGGCCAGTTGTCATCTAGACTGCCGATTAGCAGACAGCAAAGAGATCTGCCCGATTATAGGTCGCAAAGTATGCTTAGGAATGAACATTAGTCAGTTCAAAGACAATGACCTGCTGAATAAACCACAGACGGAAAACGCCCCAGTATACGCCAGCTTAGAGGACAAACCCAACGCACTGACCAAACAAGAGCTTATGGGGAAGTTTCCGAAGGTCTTTGGCGAGGGAGTTGGACAGTTAGACGGCGTATATAAGATACGATCGATGAGACAGTCCAACGATGAGACAGTCCAACAAGTCCACATGCACCCCGGCGCGCATTGCAGTTGCGCTTCTACCAAAGCTAAAAGAAGCACTAAAACCTTGTGTCCCAATATGTCATAGTTCCGGTGACAACGCCCACATAGTAAATCAGCTCCATCGTGGCTGTCACAAAAAATAAATTATCTCCTCTCAACCGAACTGAATAAGAAGTCTGAAGCGGTACAAGTCGCAACACTTCTAACAGTCATCGGTGAGGAAGCTCGCGACGTTTATTCCAGCTCGTATTTAAAGGACAGCTGTTAGTAGTCCCAACAGTCATGCGGAAACAAATGATGGAAGAAATTCATGCTGCACACATTGGCATCGAAGCCAATTAATTTATTGCCAACTGTCAACTTATTACAGTTGGCCTGCACTTCGGTTTAATTCAAACTATCGGCAGTTTAAAGTATATTTCTTTTGTTACATGATGGTGCTAAATAAAAGTTGTTTTTGTTGTTGAAGCGTGCATTCGAAGAGCACGAGGCATCAGGCCTCGCACGGCATTAAGACAGCGAAGAGGCTGTTTTCCAAGTATAAGGAGGCCGGAAGGTCGGAGTTCCAGACGTTACTAGACTGCCACAACACACCATCTGCTGGAATGGGTACCAGTGCAACCCAGCGCCTCGCGGACCGGAGGTGCAAGACGCTTCTTTCAGTTGCTAACTCACTACTACAGCCGCAGTATGCAACTGAAGAAGATACCCGGGCATTGATTGGAGTCAAGAAGCGATAGCAACACTATTACGACAAGCACAGCAAACCCCTGACCCCAATAAACACAGGCGACACAGTCCGTGTGAAACTCCCGGACGAAACAGATGGGACGCAGGCATCTGGACAGGCCAAGTGGGACCCAGGAGCTATGAAGTTAAGGTTGGTCACGGTATCTACAGACGAAACCGGAGACAGCTACTTGTCAGTACGGACGAATGGAATCGAGTTGTGCAACAGGGAAACCCATTACCCGATGAAAGCCCACTGAGAGAGTCAGGTGAACCAGCGGGCACATCGCCAGAAGAACCGCTTGTGTGAGCACAGAACCAATCATCCTGCACCGATTAGCCCGGAAAATCAGAACCCCAGAGTGGATAAAATGACTATCACAGGCCGGGACCGCCTAATCAATTTCAATGACTAAAGACACTGCCTTTACCTAAATATTATCTTTATGTTATGTTATGCTTTGTTTTATGTTATGTATCTTTGAAAAGGAAGATGTAACAAATTCGCTGCTTACATTAAATCGACTTACATTCCACTAGTGATTATATACTGATTAATCTAAGCCAATCAGATTGACCTACGCTAATGAAATGACAAATGCCAGTAAAAACAACACTCAAAGACACTCGAGAACAAAGAGCGCAGATTATGGCAGGTACTTCATGTATGCCTAAAGCTGGTTACTTCATGTAAGCCTGTCCCCAACACAACTATAATCCTAACCAAAATTTTGTGTCGGGACACAAAAATCGGCATTCATGAAGTAGTCCCCCAGATTAGCTTGTCCTATACTTGTGATCATAAATACTCAATAAAATAAAGTCCAAACACAAGACAACTTCTTACAATTTTTACTTCCAGTATCAGTGGAAACGTCGTCTTCTTGAATTTCATGCCGCCATTTCACTGTTCTCACGTCCTCACCAGGACATCACTGTTTTTGGTTGGATTTTTCAAGAAAATATGTGGATAAGTAATATGAAAAATAGTTTGCAGTCGGGTTTCATATTTCCATTACGAATCATGACAAAGCGTGCGAACAGTCAATTTATTACAGAGCTAAAACGATACAAGTACCTAAAACCTGTATGTTCATTGTACATTTGTAGGTTTAAAAATGTTGTTGGTTTATATGCTATACATAATCTCCCATGTAAAATATTTAAGAAATAAAAAAATTAAAAGATTAAAAATTTAAAAGATTAAAGATGTGACCAAAGCGAATAGTTAACACGAAAGTCTAACCTAGAAAAAGAAAAACTTTGCATTGAAGAGTCCTTTATATTTTGTATGCACCAAACAGATGACTGTATGTATGCAAATATTATGCAAATATGCAAATTTAGAAACGAAGGACGCCATTGTTGTTTTTCTTGAATAAAGCCGATTTTTCTTATGAACTTCATGACAATGCGACGGCGTCCTCGAACCAGTTCTCCTCGGTCAAAGTGGCGTCCTCGTCCTCTTTTCTAAATCTGACTAATATTAGGGTAAGGGTTAGTACAGTGGTTTGAAAAAGAACCCTAACCCAATTAATCATACCCTTATACTAACCCTCACCCTAATATTAATCCTGCTATTAACCTTCGTACTAACCCTCGAACAACTAGTTTTCAGTTTTTCCGCAGAATTTATATTTCTTGTGTACAGAAGATACATACATGATCGTCAAGCTCAAATCCTCAGAAAATGTTTCTGAGTTGCGGCCAGGAATCGAACCTGTAACCTTTTGATTACCTGAGAGATGCTCTAACTATTGAGCTACCGAGACTCAGATACAATGATGTACTGGTTCGATTGGTATGTGGAAGTCACTATATATCAGTAATCATAGATTTAGCTAGCTGCTTAATTGTTTCAGGCCTAATGCTGGTGCCTCAGGCAACCCTATAGAAGAGTACTTTAGAAAATAATTTTCTAAAGTTTGTGGATCATCTTGGTAACTCTCTGGATTCGAAGGGTAAGTCTCTGAGGGTAAGTCTCCAATTTTATGTGCTGGATTATTACACCCTAAAGAAGTAGTCAAGATGGATCCTGATACATATTTAACAGAGTGATTACTGACATCTATGGCTTCTTCGAATATGATCCGCAAGAAACATATGGTCACAGCTTATAATAATAATAATAACAATCTTTATTCAGGGTGCATTCATCACAACAGTGGTTTTCAGAATGGCCCTGCAAAAGAATGAATACAATTTATAAACTGATATATTATAGCATAAGTAAGTACAAAATACAAATATATAAAAACAAGAATAATATAAAAACTAATTCACAAGTTAAACATTTTCTTTTTTAAAAAGAGTAAGAGACTTTAAGTTAAAACAGTCAGGTTCCAAATTGTTAAAATCGGTTACAGCATGGTAAGTAACTTTATGCTTCCCCCAATTTGTTCTTGCCTTTGGTAGATGAAGAAGACTGCTCTGTCGGGTGTTATGGCTATGAATCTTGTTGTTAAGTACCAGGTTAAAAGTACCAGGTTAAAGAAAGGGAGAAGATTTGTGCTGGTATTAGATAACACTGATGTTGGGATATTAAAGAATCATGTCAAGGTCGATGTCAAGGTCCACGATCCACGCCGTCTCTACGAAGTGGCCTTCAACGCACAGAGAGTTAACTTACTGCTGCTGTTCATAACATTGAGCGTCATTCTCTCTTTAGGACTTTGCAGAACAGACTTTCGGGCAATTTCGGATTGTATTAGACTTTCGGGCAATTTCGGATTGTATTAGCGTATAAGTACAGCCCATGTCCCACATGGCATACGTGATGCTTGCCAGCGAAGAGACCCACCAGCGAGAAGCTTGACCTTTGATTGACACATGTAGCTTATAGGACGAGAAACATTTTCTTTGCACTGATAATGTTACACAATCGCTTAACGCCGTAAATGAGTATGTGGTTTCGAATAATTTAAACCAGATTTTAGCGTCCTTAACTGCTTAGCGCGTTCGTCGAGTTTCATTTTGCCAAACGTTCCGACAGTCTGTAACAGCATGTTGACCATTGCCAAGCGGGCAGGATTACGTAGACGATGTTTAACCATGCTCTAAAAGGACCTGTTGGAACCACGTTGTCTTGCTTTCCTTTCGTTTATATTCTTCGCGTCCAGAGCTCATGGGCGTTTGCTTGACCATAAAACCAGTCGTGAAAGCTAGGTGGCGAAGTTTGGTCGGCAGATGGGACACTGAGTAACTCAGCTCCTCGAATGTCCAAAGTAGCTGGTTAATGGCGGTGGACAGGGGACGCACACTAAGGGTTCATCTTCGACTACTGGTTGTAGTTTGGTGAAACTGTCAAGATGGTGAGCCTGGAAGACAAGGTAGGTTTTGATTGCCGAAACCGTCTGCGAGGACTTTATGCGCTCGGTACGTTGCATGCAAATATACGTTTTAGATAAATACAGGTAATATTTGGCATTTCACTCGATTAAATAACAGGTTCTAAGGATTTATGGTGAAGGAAAATTTCGAGTGTTGGAATATGTACATTTTAAGACCAAACCAGGACCGGAAGGCCGCTAAGTTGCATTTTTTGCAACTGGCTGGAATTGAACCCGCGATCCTGCGATGCAACACCCAAAATTTTCCTTTACCATAAATTCTTAGAACCTAGTATAATATAATCGAGTGAAATGCCAAATATAACTTGTAATATACCCAGAATCTTAACCCAGCATTACCACCACTATATATACAGAAGTCGTGACTAGGCTCTCGGAAACGGCTCCCGGCATCGCAGGCTCGCAGGTTCGATTCCAGCCGGAAGGCCTCTAAGTTGCATTTTTCGCAACTGGTCCCGGTTTGGTCTTAAAATGTATATATTCCAACACTCGAAATTTTCCTTCACCATAAATCCTTAGATAAATACAGGTTTTCGCCCTTGCCCATAACATGTTGTTGCAGGTATGTCATCTTTTCAAAAAGGGCGTCATTAATTGGTAAGTAATTGCGTGAAACATTCCAGTTCAATCCACCCATATTAAGACGATCCCCGTCGAACTTCTTGAGTAATTACAACTTTGAGTGGAGCTGCGCAAAAGCATCAAATTTTACGACAATTCAAACCGGAAGACAAGTGATCCAATAGTTGATTATTGAGAGTGTCTATATCGTGTCACTTTAATTAGAAGACCTGCTTCTGTCATTGGATTTGTGACAAATATGGCCGGGGTTTGACATGTCCAAATTAAACGTTTCCCGCTTCGCTATGGTGCTTCTTTTGTTTGCGGTATTTTCTTCAGATTAATTTTTCTGGTCTCGAAAGCTGTCGCTATAAGTCGTTTGGTGCTTTGAGTAAATTTCGAAAAGTTTAGTCTCGAGCTCATGTTGCGCGATAACATCCTTTATAGTGGGTATAGGTGATCTCTACGTTTCGAGCGAGACCCTATCTGACGTCTCTCTTCACTTTGATGATGAAGTAGTTCTTTCTCGTTTTCTATTTTCCCCCAGTATATCTCGCCAGTAGCTCTCATAGAACATTTTACTTCCCATAAAGTTCTTGTCAGAATTAACAAATTTCATTTTTGAAAACAGATTTGCAATTACCGAGTGTATATATACGTGCCTATTATAATACGCGATCGTTAAATTCCTATTTATGTATTCATAAATTTATTGGCATTCAGAATGGTCCCCAGCACCCCTCCATCGCACGCTCTGTATTTGTAGGGCATTACTATAACCCGGGCGATGATCGAGGATGAGCATGAAATCTTGTTGGTCAGCAGTCACATTAACTGGATACCTAAGTACGTCATGTTAGGATACATAGAGGTTTGAGTGTATATATGTTGTGTCATGATATTGTGGTTTATGGGGGTTTACGGTGGTTCTGTGGTAGTTATTGGTGGTTCATGGTGGTTTGTGGTGGTTCATGGTGGTTCATGGTGGTTTACGGTGGTTTATGGTGGTTTAAGGTGGTTTGTGGTGGTTCGTGGTGGTTCATGGTGGTTCTATATATATATATATATATATATATATATATATGAAGGATAAATATTGAAAGCCATGCCTGGTATATAATGAAAGTGTAAAAACAAACTTCGTCAGGCAAAATAAAAACACACTAAAAAGAATGTATTTCCAGACGTTTCGCCGGTTTATATATATATATATATATATATAATATATATATATATATATATAAATATATATATATATATATATATATATATATATATATATATATATATATATATATATATATATATATATATATATATATATATATATATATATATATATATATATATATATATATATATATATATATATATATATATATATATATATATATATATATATATATATATATATATATATACTCGGGCTATATATATATTATTACTTTCGGCTCTGTTTATTGCTCGGGCCTCAAAAAGGGTACGAGTCTTAAAAAGGGCTCTGTTTATTATTATTATTTTGTCGTGTCGCGAAATGGCAATTATTGCATCATTACTTGGGCTACCTATGGGGTAAGCCTAAGTCTTAATTTGGGTAGCAATTCTTTATTATTTTTCCGGTCAACAAAATGCAACTAAATTTCAAAAATGACACGCTGGAAAGACACGTGAAAGACACGCGTGTGCTGACAAGCACGCGTGTGTTCATATATATAATATAACCACGCTTCTTTGGTCGCCATTGATCAATTTAAAGACTCTAGCAAATTTGTGATATTAAAGATTGATAAGGAATGTGGCTGGCGAGTATCTTGATCTTATATACGTCACAATCCAGATCGCTTTCAAAACGGGTTGGTCTACGATTTCGAGAACCTGCAGTACTCGATCAAATTATATGTTTCCATACGCTTTTTGTCTACTATTAAAATGTTTAATAATTTAATATGAGACTCAACATATGAATGTTGTATGGAAATATGTTAACTGTTCTGAGGTAACTGTGATATTTTTATAAGCTTTGTTGCCTGTATTGTTTATTGTTATGTTATACAAAATAAAGTCTATGCTACAGTTTATTGTTTCATATATACCAAGTACTATTATTAAAGTATGCAATGTTGCTATCGAATTTTACCCTGTTTCACTTGATATTTTACCTGTAAGCTTAAAATGGAGCTCCAAAATGTTCTGGATTATCAGTAAGTTTGTATCTATTGTTCATATTATTATATGCGAATGCTTACAAATGAACGTACAGTATATAAATCTCTGACACTCGTTGTTGCTGTAAAATAGGTTTTATTTTAGTGATAACTCGGAGAACATACACAAATAGTTTTCGCTAACAGTTCCGCGCAATGTCTGACGTTTTTCTCAGCTCACGTCGGCATTGTGTCAGCAACAGTAATGTTTGTCAACGTGATGCAAAGCATCTTGAAACAGTAGCTATGCTACATTATCCCCTTCTAACAAAAGGTATAAAAGTAACAGTTAATAAATTAATAACTAAGGTCATAGTCATCAGTCCAAGTTGGTCGTTTCCGACAACGACTCGGTCTATATCTTGTTTGATCGGATTGATCATTTCTGCTGGTATCCACCTCTGTGTTGCGAGTAGTCGTCTCGGCCTCGGGTGCGGTTTCAGAGTCAGTTGGAATTTGTGGTGTATCCACCTCTGTGTTGCGAGTAGTCGTCTCGGCCTCGGGTGCGGTTTCCGCGTCAGTTGGAATTGGTGGTTGCTGTCTTTGTTGCTCGAAGATCCAGTCTTCCTCGTCATCATCGTCGTCATCATTGTGATGTCGCCCGTTTATTTCCTCTGTTAATTTTGGTTGTTGACGAACCTGTACAGCAGGTGCATGTGTTCTCAACATGTCCTGAACCTTCTGACTCTCTTGGCGTGTAACATTTCTTCAAATTATTGAAGTGCACCACGACTCGTTTACGACCACCTTCCTTCTTCAGTCGATAAACTACATCGGTTATCTTCTTAATGACAACGTATGGACCTTCCCACGATGCAGCAAGCTTCTTTGAGAGTCCCTTTTTTACGAAGTGCACCATTCGCCAAACTCGATCACCAATTCCGTAGTGGTTCCTTGTGTTCTTGCATCGTAGTAGTCCTTATATCTGCGATTTTTTTCGGTCTTTTCTCTTGCCAACTCATGAGCCGCATGAAATCGTTCTTCCAATGTTCTCACGTGTTCGGAAGTGGTTAGTTTTGGTTGATTTGGCAGATGACTAGCTACTAGAAGATCCACAGGCAAGCGAGCTTCCCTACCAAACATCATACGGAAGGGGGTAACACCAGTAGATGATTGTACACTTGTTCGATATGCCATAAGAACTTGGGGAATTAATATATCCCAGTTACGTTGGTTGTCGTCCACTGTTTTGGACAACATGCTCTTCAAAGTGCGGTTAAACCTTTCTACCAAACCGTCGCTCTCTGGGTGATATGGCGTGGTTCGAGTTTTGTGGATACCCAGTATGTTGACCACGCTTTTGAAGACGTTGCTCTCGAAATCACGGCCTTGATCTGAATGTAAGGTCTGCATCACTCCATAACGCGATATCCATTCGTCCACTAGCTTTCTTGCTACCGTTGGTGCTTTGTGGTCCGGAATAGGATTAGGCTTCGACCCATCTTGTGAAGTAGTCCGAAATCACTAGTATAAATCGATTATTTATTTCCGTTTGAGGTAGCGGACCAATAACGTCCAGAGCAACCCGTTCCATTGGGTATCCTGTTGAGCTGGTTACAAGAGGCGCTCTTGCTTTCCTCTGGGCGGGTTGTGTGTTGCACATTTTCCACAGTTATGACAATGTTCCTCAATGTCCCTTTCCCATCCTTTCCAATAGTATCTCGCTTTCACTTTCTGTGTCATTTTGTTGATTCCCAGGTGACCACATGTTGGAATGTCATGAACTGTATTCAGTATTTCTGGAATCAACTTTCTTGGCAGGCAGATTTGCAGATTCTTATCTTTTCCATCCTCACTTTCGTATTCTCGGTAGAGGATTCCATCCACCAATTTGAGTCTACTAAACTGGCTCATACATAGTGAAGATACCAGGGGATCCATACCCGCTATTTCTTTTCTCAATGGTCGTTCTCTCTTGACCCACGAGATTTCTTGGCTGATATTAAGGTCTTCTACCTGGTACAACGCCATTTCTCGATCAGCCACTGCCGTTTCTCCACTTGGGGGTGATACAAATGAGACGTGTCTCTCGTTGTCTCCTGACGCACTCCCTTCTCTGCTAGACCAGGGAATTCTGGACATTCCGTCGGCATTTCCAAGTGTCTTTCCTGGTCTGTATTCAGCCAGTCTTTCCAGCCAACTGGCCACTTGACCTTTAGGGTTTTTGAAACCCTGTAGCCACTCAACGCACTGTGATCGGTACGCACAGTGAAATGGTGTCCCCATAGGTACGGCTCGAAATGTTCCATTCCCCATATCATGGCTAGTAGTTCTTTCCGAGTTGTGCTGTAATTACGTTCAGCTTTGGACAGGGACTTCGCAGCAAACCCGATGACTCTCTCGTTTCCTTGTTGTACTTGAGATAGCACAGCACCGAGTCCGTCATTGCTAGCATCTGTATCCAAGATAAATGGAACTCCGAAATCTGGATACGCCAAAACTGGAGCAGTTGTTAGCTTGTTCTTTAAAGTCTCAAACGCTTCTTCGCATTCGAGGATCCCTTCTGTTCCAGTTTGTATAAAGGAGCTGCTATGTCTGCATACCTCGGAATGAACTGACGGTAGTAGCTGCACAGCCAACAAAAGAGCGGAGATTCGTCAAATCGCCAGGGGTAGGCTCTTCTTGTAGCGCCTTGATTTTGTCTGGATCTGTTGCAATTCCTTCTCGACTCACTATGTGACCCAAGACCACAGTTTTTTCATTCAAAAAGTGGCACTTTCGAGCGTTCAATTTAAGTCCAGCGTTCCCAAGTCGGCTCAACACTGTATCTAACTTTCGATAGTGTTCATCTAGAGATCCAGCAAAGATGATGATATCATCGAGATAAACGAGGCAGTCTAGGCGCGTTGAAATGTGGCGGGAGCATTGGTCAGACCGAATGGCATTCGTTTGAATTAATAATGACCGTCAGGCGTCGAGAACGCTGTTTTCTCTCTGTCCACACTTATCTGCCAATATCCCCTGACCAGATCCAGGTGGGTAAAATAGGCAGCCCCGACATTGCGTGTAAGATGTCTTCACATCTCGGCAACGGGTACACATCTTTCTTCGTGACTTCGTTTAGCTTCCGATAGTCCACACAAAACCGTTTGGAACCATCCTTTTTCCGAACCAAGATCACTGGAGCACACCATGGAGAAGTCGAAGGCTCTATAACATCGCTTGATAACATTTATACTTCATTTATACTTTATTTATACTTCATCATACTTTTATTCTGAATTACAGAACATTCAAGCTCTAAGAGCTCTCTATGGCCCAAATAAGTCTTCATCTAAAAAGATCCAAGCAACGAAAATGTTTATGAAAGGACAGTATTCTTTCCAGGTTATAGCAAGGATTCTTAATGTCGCCGTTGCTACAGCGGAGGTATACACAGTTGATGGATATGGTTCTGGTGCTCCTTTGTCTTATACAGATTTGGTATTAAAAATTGATCTCGGCGCTGAAGACATGAATCTTATTGCTTCCGAGCTACAAAAAGACGTTAGCTTAAGAATTGTTCGGGATACACTCAAAAATGCATACAGTTATAACCAGATTCGGCTGGTGTTAGCTGCCATGATTAGAGGCGAGATATAAACGGATATTGACGAACAAATTCTTTCTTTAATAAGACGTATATTTTTCTAAATAAATACTTTGTACATTTTTTTAAAGGAAAATAAATTCAGAGCTTTTTTTGACAACATAAAACTAGAAAACAACACAGTTCTTACCGTTTGCTTCCATCATCGATTGACAATTTTGTCAAACATTAAACACTAAGTTATCAGGGTCCCTTGATATAGCCTTTTCCACATAATCCTCAGTTATGTTGACTGCAGTATCTTGAGCAGTAGTTTCATAAAATACATCGACTGCGTCTGCATGGTCGATCGAATTTCTGCTGATTGCGTAGCACCTAAAAAACAATTCGATCACGGGCCCGGGGGGTTCGGACCACTGACCTATATCAGTGGTTTGGACAAACTATAATTTCCCTCTAATTCGATTTGCCAGCTGGCCTGTCGAGGAAAAGTGCAATGAAAAACCATTATTAATGTACAGGATTTGCTTTGACCGCTTGCATGTTTTAACCGAATGTAGTAGGTTTTTCTACCTACTACATTACTAACTAAAAAAATAGGCCGTGTTTTCTAAACGAAACAAATCTAAAAGATGGTAAACTGCCAAGAGTTTTATGAACGAAATTTATAAAGTTTGAAAAATATTTAGAAAAAGTTTAACAAACTTTAGTGGTAAATATTGGGGTCAACGATAGGATAGAAACTATTATGACCCCCCTATAGTTGCACTTCAAACTTTTTTGCCCCCCCCCCCCCCCCCCCCCCCCAATGATTTAGTCGACCACATAATCTATAAATAATGACCCTCCCTTATTTTGGAAACTCGGAAAAAAATTAATAAATCCGAGTAAAACATTGGCTCTTGAAACGGTATTTGTCATTGTATTATGTCTGTGTCCGAAAACTGATGAGGACCGAAAACTGTAGTCAAACGCGGTTAACCAGTTGAAGGCTGCCATCTTGGATAATCAAGGTCTACGATAGGGTTCTTCACATCCGGGTTGGTAATTTTGCCGCCAAAATATCTAAGATGTAAGCCTTCTTTATAGTGCACACAGTGTCGTTGTTGACATTTCTTTGCTTTTTAAAGCATAATGTTATCTATTATCCCTTTTAAAATATCAATGATAAATTGATAACGTTTATATAAACTAATAAAAATTTATATAAACAATTTATATAAACTAATAAAATAAGTAAACAACTTGAAGAAATATCTATACCATCACTTCCAATTTTTATAACAACATATTGATGATACTATGACACTATTTCGAAGATACTGCTGTTTTTGCACAGTCAAGTCGCGGCTTTCAAGTAACGACCGTAAACCGATTGATCTGAACATTTGTCGTTTAATCTTATTAAAACTTTCGATTTTACGATAATTTTACGCAATAAGGTAGCTTATATATAAACACACCCATGCCTTTTGGCCTGTTATCTTTATATGCGGACTTCCTCGGTAAATTGCCACCAAAATAACTTGAGGAAGCTAAAGGGAGGCCATTTGTTTTTGTCCCTTTAAACTTCCCGGGTAAAGCCGCCGGTGACGTCATGATGGTCCAGCAAATCGGAGCACGATTTTACTACGAAATCACTACGATTTCACCCCTCCCTCCTGGTTGACATCTTGTTTTGTTTTGACTTGCTCCAAAGTGAACAACGTTTCCAATTTCAAAGCGGTGTGAAGGGCTTCGTCAAAGCTTTTTGGCGAAGTTTGGCTTACGCCTAGTCGTAGCTAAGAGCGAAACCAGACACCTTCTCGGGAACGGAGACGACATTTGACGATTGGTTGAAGCATTTTCAGTTGTGTGGGAGTATTAATGGCTGAACAAATGAACAGTCTCGGCAGCAATTGGCTGTTTATTTAAGGGGACAAGCACAAAGAGTTTACAACGGTCTGTCAAGCGAAGACTCACAGTCCTATGAAAAACTGATATCAGCACTGAAGTCCAGCCTCGAACCTCCACAACAACAGGCTATTCACAAGTTAGCATTTCGTGGCAGACGGCGAATGAAGAACGAAAGCCTGGTGAACCTTGCCACAGATCTTCGTCACTTGGCAACGAGAGCATTTCCCGGCAAAGAAACGGCAATGATCGACGAAGAACTACTCGAACAGTTCATATCAGCACTCGATACTCGTGAACTAAGCTTGCATTTGGTTTTCAACCTGGCTGTCCTCGTCGTCCGCACTCACCACAGCTATTTGGACTTCATTTTCTACGTTTTCCAACTCACGTATTCGAGCGGTATGTCGTTCTACCTCTGCTTCTAGCTCAGTTTCTTTGTACGACATTGTTTTCACCGCTGCCACCAATGTAAAATAGGTTTTATTTTAGTGATAACTCGGAAAACATACACACATAGTTTTCGCTAACAGTTCCGAGCAATGTCTGACGTTTTTCTCAGCTCACGTCAGCATTGTGTCAGCAACAGTAATGTTTGTCAACGTGATGCAAAGCATCTTGAAACAGTAGCTAAGCTACATTTCCATTGAGTAACCCTGTTTCACTCGATATTTTACCTGTAAGCTTAAATGGGGATCCAAAATGTTCTGGGTTATCAGTAAGTTTGTATCGATTGTTCATACATGTATTATATACAAATGCTTACAAATGAACACACAGTATATAAATCTCTGACACCCATTCCTATCTGATATCAAGACCATAAAACTGCTCTACTGCTCCCTTGTTCGGCCTCGCCTAGAATACTGCTCCAACGTCTGGACTCCACACACTTTAAAATACCGCCGACTGATTGAAAATGTGCAACGTCGTGCCACAAAGTTCATACTTAACTATCCCTCTCAGGAGTTTTCCTACAAAGAAAGACTCACTTCACTAGACTTACTTCCCCTTGAACTTAGATGTGATCAGTCTGACATTGTACTACTTTTTAAATATAGGAATTGTCTAATCAATGTCAACCTCGATAAATACTTTACACCTATACTCGCTCTTCTCACAACACTAGAAAATTTGACACTAATAATTATTATCCTCTGACCACCCACAAACAAAATTATTTTAGATATTCTTTTTTTCCGCGCACCATCAACCTGTGGAATAGCCTACCTAGTCTACTCAAGTGCTGCATTAGTGTTAGTCAATTCAAACATAAGCTAAAGTGTTACTACAAGGATAATCTCTCATCTTACCAGCCGCCATAGTCAAATGTTTCTCTTTTTTAATTAGTTATTTACTTAGTGTTATTAGTCCAGTGTTTCAGTTTCTTTATTAATGTTTTTACTTGTAATCTAGTAAGTATTTTACTATTTCCTAACTTGTTTGGGGGAAAATGTAAATTGTCACTTTTATCTTTTTTTTCTTCTTCTCGTTACTTTGTTATTTATGTGTAATTTTAATTTTGTAGCGAATGCAATAAATAAATAAATAAATACCAACTATCAAGATCAAGGAGTAAAGAGTTTGTTGTTGTTTTACCTTGCTACTGCCAGCTAAATGGTTTGATTTATAACTGCTATGCCTTATACACTGAGAAAAAGATTAACTGATTTAATGCTTGCTCAAACTGAACCTATTTGCCGGACTGACCATATGAATTGTTATTACATGAGCACAGGCTGGCTCGCTAGCCTCGCTTGCCAGGCTGACCCTGTTGGCTAGAACTGGATTAGGTCAGCAAACAGGGTGGCTCATTAATTTGGTGGGGCAGACTTCTCAGTAAGCCAGCTTGGATACTGAGCCAACTCACCTTCATATAATAAAAGCCGTTGGCCAACACTATGTTATGGGTTTGCAATGATGGAAAATTTAACCACCATTGTACCTAAAACTATAGATTTGTGTATATTGAATTCAAATCAAGCCACAACCTCGATTAGCCCGAGTTAACGCCTAACGGGCATCTTGTTATATTTAATAAGTTCGTCAAAGAAGATTTACATTCATGACAGGTGGAAGAAACAGGACAAAAGTCCCAATTGATATCATATCCACCCTACCTATAGTATATATTATTATTAAAAAAAAATTAAAATATGTTAGCTAAAAAAGTATATATACAATATATTCTTATAAAACAGATTTCATGCATGTTCATATAAATTCAGAGTTGAATTTCTTGAAGTAATAATCCTGCAATTTTGTTTTGAAGCCGAAGTTAAATTATCAATAGTCTTTAAAAAACTCGGTAATTTGTTCCATGAAAAATTACACGATTAAAAAAGAAATGTTTCAGATAATCCTGTTTCACCATTTTCGCACAGTAATTGTTTGGATCAAAATTTCGAGTTCTGTAAGCATGAGCAGAGACTTTCTTAAAATACTTTAGGTTATCTATATCTGAATGACCTTTCTGAAACTTGAATATTAAAGTAAGATCAGCCATTTCTCTTCTATACTCAAGAGGTAAAAAGCCTAACCTCGTTAGTCTTCCTTTGTAGTTCATATGTTCTGGATACCCTAAAATAAATTTAGTGGCACGTCGTTGAACATTTTCAAGCAGCGCTTTATTATTGAATGTATACGGTGACCAGACTTCACTCACGTATTCTAGAGATGATCTAACAATGCAGCAGTAGAGCAGTTTCCTTATTTCAACATCTTTGTTTTCTTTGCAAAGAAAAGACGGAGAATTAAGCCTAATTTGCGATTCGCTTTTAATGAGATTTCCTCTATGTGTCTATTCCATGTCAAGGTATTTGTAACTTTCAGACCAAGGTCCTGAAGGATTTGATCCAATGGACTCAAAGTAAGTGAATTCAATTCATACTGACGATCGACTTTGTTGACTTTCTTTGATATGTTTAAAATTTTACATTTCGAGGCATTGAAATTCATCATCCAGTCACTACTCCAACGGTTCGGATTGTAATTTCCTATGATCCGTCTCATTACTCGGGCCTCCCCCCCTGTGGGGGAGAGCACGAGTCTTAAAAAGGGCTCTGTTTATTTTGTCGGGTCGCGAAATGGCAATTATTGCATCATTGTTGGCTAAATTAGTAGACTAGTGAGCGAGACTATGAATGTGGGATTACTACACATGCGCAGTTAAGTGCCCCCGCAGTCGGTTTTAGGGCTAATTATTGCATCATCCCGATCAACCTCGTACCCAGGCTTTTCACCGCACCATTGTAATTTATTTACTTATCTGATCACCTTTCTTTGAGTGCTCTTCACTGAAAATCTTTGATTATCGATTGTTCATATTATTATATGCAAATGCTTACAAATGAACACACAGCATATAAATGTCTGACACCCATGGAAAGCGAGTTGGCTCGCTAACCGAGACAGTAACATAGTTAACTATGCAGTAATCTGTCTTTATATTACAATTAGCTAGCTGGCCGGCCCACTGGACTAGTCACTAGTATGTATAAAACCTCTCAAATAATAAATATGCTAAAATTATGAATATGTTTACTGGCTCAAAATGTTATATAAAGTCAAAGAAATAAATATTTTGAATTACATTTTGTTAAACTGTTTTATAATAGCTTATGACACCTTGCTACTGCCAGCTAAATGGTTTGATTTACAGCTATGCCTTCACACTGAGAAAAAGATTAACTGATTTAATGCTTTATCAAACTGAACCTGTTTGCCGGACTGAGCAATGCATATGAATTGTTATTACATGAGCACAGGCCGGCTTGCTTGCCAGGCTGACCATGTTGGCTAGAACTGTATTAGGTCAGCAAACAGGATAGGTCATTTGGCGGGGCAGACTTCTCAGTAAGCCAGCTTGGATACTGAGCCAACTCACCTTCATATAATCAAAGCCGTTGGCCAACACTATGTTATGGGTTTGCAATGATGGAAAATTTAACCACCCCTGCACAGATAGCTGTATCAATATCATTACGGTGCATGTAACATTGTACCTATACAACTATAGATTTGCCTATGTTGAATTCAAATCCCTGAATTTGCCTACAATGTGTTTCAACAGTAGCCCGAGTTAACGCCTAGCGGGCGTCTTGTTTTCAATTAAATTACGCTCAGTCGGTACATGTATATGGATATTGCATAGGAAAATCCAATGTGTATAACATTCGAGAATAAATAAGTTCTTAAATCATGCTGTACAGCTTGTAAAGGAAGGGAGAAGATTCGTTCCGGACCATTGATATTGGGATGCCAAGATCCACAACATGCGCTCCGACAAACATAACACTAGTATCCATGCTGTGGTAACAATTAGCATTGTGTTTCACCGTGTCATCGGCTACACTGATCTCTAAATAATGACTGGAACGAGCAACTATTGTTCATGAAATCGGAAGTAGCTCGTGACGGCTATCTTGTTGGGGCCGCACAACGTTATATAGTTTTACTATAGGCGACATAGACTATCTGTCTCTAATCTTTTAAGTTGCTACAACGATTCAGTTGTACAAGGTTTTCCCATGATATAGAACACAAACTACGGCGCCATGCAAAATAGTACTGTACCTATGACCCCGGAATGAGCACGCGCAGGCCATATTGGAGTGACAACGATGGTCACTCCAATATGGCCGCAACGCGCTAATCCCGGCATCATTAATATTCGGTAATGGAGCAGTAGTTTGTGATTTAACTTACGGTAAAAACCTACGATAACTGATTCATTTTAGCATCTTAAAGATCAGAGACAGACCGTCTCTGTCGCCGACAGTCATAGGCGTACGGGCAAAATTTTGTTGGGGGGGGGGGGGGGGGGGGGGGGGGGGGGGGGGGAGGGGGGGGGGGCTGAGCATAACTTGCCCGAATAAATTATGACGTCAATATTCCTGAAGAACTAGAATTGCCATCGTTTAGCTTAAGCATTATTACAAGTTTTTCATTAATGTATATGAACATGCATTGTAAACACGTACATTAGGTGTTCCTGAAAGTGTATCTCCTGCAATTTGAGGCACTTTTCTCGTTTTTGTAGCCGCGGCAGTGTGCGGGATTCGAAGTATTTAATTACCGTTAAAGTAACACAGATTTTCCAAATTTAGACCTCGTGGATATATATAGAGACTGCGTTGCACGACGGCAGAAGAGAAGGAAGGAAAAGCAAACCAAATGTATTAGGTATATTTAAGTTGAATATACAAGATTGCGTTTAGACAAATTCCGAACCAAGGTCTGACTATATGCCACTTTTAACCATTGCGAAACGATGAACAACAATGAATGCCCGAACGACAAGACTATTTTTTCCCGAATAGAGCTAATTTTCGGACAACTGGGGGAACTTCCCCCCCCCCCCCCAGCCCCCCGTCTCGTACGCCTATGCCGACAGTAAAAGTATATAGCGTGGTCTATTCAAGATGGCCGCCGCGAAATATTGCAGGCTTCATTTAAACATTAATAGTTTCTAACAGCGTCTTTTTCGCAGCATTTAAACAATTATAGTTGCTCGATCCTGTCAGTGATTGGCTTTCACGATCCACGCCGTCTCCACTTATTGGCCTTCAACGCCCAGGGAGGTAAATTTGCTCTACTGTTCTATATCATTGAGCGTGATTCTTCAGAGCAGCCTTTTGGCCAATTTCGGATGGTACTAATTTTTGACTGATCAAGTACAGCCCATGCATGTCAAGCGGACAAGGTTGCGTTCACGATGTTTCACGATACGCTAAAATGATTGTGTAGGAACCACGTTGTCTTTCTTTCCCGTCCTACCACTTACGTACGTTCTTTGAGTCAAGAGCTCGGCGGCACCGCCAATTTCGAAACCGTAGACGGTCGGACACCTCATTAAGAGTGTAAAATATCTAAATGTTGTCAAATAATAAAGTTATTTTCCTTTTATATAGATTTCATCAAAATTTCTTCTTATTTAAAGATGTAATAAACAGATTTCTGAGTTCTTCTATCATGCCATTACGCTTAAAAATTACGTAATTCAGCTACCTTAGGCGCGATCCTCTAGGTAGGAGATTGGGTTTGAGTTTGGCTTTTTGGCTTCTTTTGATCTTGAATTTGGCTACTTCGGGCTCAGATCTGCTGGCAACCCTGGTTAGGATCTTTGTTGTGTTGGGGTTGGGTTTGGTGCTCTACCGTACTCTGAAATAGCCTCCACCTGAGGTGTCCAACCATCAATGAGGTGTCCGACCATCTACGGTTTCGAAATTTGCGCCGGCACCGCGTTGTGCTAAAAGCCAGTCACGAAAGGTGGCGAGATATGGTCGGCTAATCCGTCTCATTCCATTTTAGGAGAATCGATACTGAGGCTGTTTCGGAATGGTAACTTTAACGTTGGCGAATGCACGGAAATCATCGTTGTAACCAAGCTCTTCGAATGTCCAAATTAAGTGATTAATGACAGTGAAAGTTTGGAGAAATTGTCGAAGTGAGTTGCCGAAACCTTTGGGTGCTTTTTTGTTTTAGCCTCTAGGTGAAGTTGCGCGATGGCATCCTTTGATTGTTGTATTTTATATAAAAGTGTCGTTCTGTGTAGGCATGATCGAGTGTATAAATAGAAATCCAATAATCTAAAAGCTTGATATACTCCTGAAATAGTGTGTAGGAGGGATAGCAAAAAATTGGTTACAGTGTGCGGTTCAAATCGGGCGCAAAACTCGAATATTAAATGCCTGGGCACAGGGTGCAAGTCCCACAAAACTAATACAACGGTAATATCGCTTATGATATTTTATATTTATAAAGAATATTTTAAATTTTGTCGGGTATACACCCATATATTTTTTGGCCTCCCATCATCAGGCATCACACTATTCTTGCCATATATTGAATGCAAAGGTTACTTGGTTACTCGTGGTTACAAGGTTACTCATGCCCAGTCCGTTCAGCGAGCTATATATACCAAACCAGAATTTTTATTTGTTAAATATTTGCCATCGAGATGGATGTTTGTTAGCAGTGTTGCGCAAGCCATTTAAGCTCTAAATTGGCTCAGGTGCGCAAGTCACGCTATAGCATGTTGTCTTCGAAGCACCCATGGATAAAGACTTGGTGCTTTATAAAGCTACTTCTTTTAGTCTCTTGACAGAAAATTCATGCTAATAACAATAAATCATGCCTTTACTTGCTTGTGGAAGTATTCATCAAGGCCATGAATGCTTCATTTACCAGTCTCGAGGAAAGCAGTGCTCTTTTATGAGTTTAACCGCACAAACTGTTCAAGTGTTAACCGTACATACTGTTGAAGTGAACGAGTGGAATTTTTCAACCATAACGGTGTTTTAGTGAAGGAGACAGACAAGATGTACCTGAGTGCTTTAATAACGTTATCATTCCGCGTGAGGTCTTTTTGTCACTTAACAACTTAACAACTGTTGCCGTTTGTTGCCGTTGGTTAGCAGAGAAGTTAAACAACTGGTCCATTGAGACAAATATATCGCCTGTTGATCCGCAAATGATTACACAAAATCATCAGTGATGCTGAGAAATAATCATGTGCACATTGTGATGGAGCCCGTTGAAGTACAAAAGCTATCTAATGTTTTATCACATGTTGGTCTGAGTACGAGTATGATATAAAATAGGATTTTTTAAATAAAATAAATATGTATAACCCACTTTTCAGGGGCAGTACTTTCCTTGCAATTGTATTTTTTAGTTATAAATATATTACCTTCCATATCTGGTTGTTAATTCTAGTTTATTTTGGTCCCTTGCAACGAAATTGACAGTGCTACTTGCCTTGGGTTTCTGTTTCTAGTATATTTAATGACGCCTCCACAACATACATTTTACAAGGTTGAAAATGGGGTTATGTCAAACATCACATCTAATTTTAATATAATTGTTGCTCTCTTAAATTTCCCACCTTTGAAAATTTTGGCAACTTTTATGCTCAGCGGAATTCCAATTAAGGATAGCAACAGGGCAAAATATGAAGGAAATTTTTTAGAAAAACAGATTTCTGTTTTTTTGCATTTTCTAAGACTAAAACTATTCTACTTTCATAAATCTGACTCCAAATTATGATATTCGGACTATTTTCAGCAATAAATGACAATTTATACCATTATGTTGAAGTACTGTTGTTTGTTGCCATGGCAACCTCAGTAGTTGTCCCAAAACATGCAATTTCGTAGCCACTTTTCATTTTTGAGCTGTGATATAGATAGGGGACAAGAAACGAGTCATGGTATTGATTTTCATTGCAATTGACCCCCTCTAAGATTAAAAAAGAGTTGTGGATTTTCAATGTTCGTGCTACTGCCCGTCATCGTGTGAGACTCTACTAGCAAGAATATCAATCAAGGTAGTGTAAGGAAGGACAAAAGGAAGGTACAGCAGTCATTGCAGAGGGCAACAGAGGTGGCTCAGCATGCCAGGCAAGTGATACGTAATGCGAAACACATAGAGGAAGAAAGGAGGAAGCTTGCTGAAGTCATCACATATGCCAGTGGGACTTTCAATGGAGACTTACTGAGTGTTACTGAAGGCAGGAAGAGGCCTGCAACCTCCAAGCAAAGAAAAACCACCCAGCCAAGAAGAGGAAAAATAAGGAACTGAGATGAAAGGCTGATTATTTCTTTTTGAAAACTTGAATAGGTATATTATTTTGAACTTTAAGGGCATTTTTCTCAAAAATGTGATTTTCGGCAGTCGCGTTTTGCCTTCCACTATTAACTCTGTGAGCATTTGATGGATTTTCCTCAAATTTTTTACAACAATTCTATTAGTAATGTTCTGTGTTCCCATGGGGAAATTTTTCAATTACTATTTTCATTAAATAGCTAGGCTAGATAAACTTTTGCCTGGAATTCAGATTGGTTTCCATGGAAACCAGGACTCAAATTACAAATCCCCCCATGGGA